>JAQMYJ010000040.1:13833982-13853706 GCA_030014305.1 Clarias laeviceps | reverse complement strand
ATCACAGGGCTCACACACACACACACACACACACACACACACACACACACACACACACACACACACACACACACACACACACTAGGAGGAATTTTGAAACACTAGGTAGCCTACTCCGCATGTTTCTGGAATGTAGGAGGAAACCGGAGTACCCAGAGGAAACCCACCAAGTACACAGAGAACATGCAAACACCTGAGATGGGACTCGAACCCTTATCCCTGGAGGTGGGGTGCTTTTATTTTAACAGCTCTAGCTGCACATTCCAGTGTTTTCCATGCACTGATTTCTGTGTGGTGACCAGTCACAGTTTCCACACTGACCTCCACATAGAAATTTTCCTACTTTAAAAAAAACATGTATTTAACATATTTAAAATCTTATTTAAGTGCACACAGTGGAACTGGATCTTAATCAGGCAGACTCGATCTGGAGTTTAGGAAAGCAATCATAGAGACTTCAAAAGTCTTTAAAATTCTGTTGGCATGCATATGAGGATCCTGGCTAGTAAGGATTAAGTAAGTAATCCTGGCTAGTAAGGATAGCTAAACTAATATTAAACAAAAATGATCAATGTTGGCAAAATATTGTATATTATATACTATGAGAAATAAAGCACTTGTGCTGCTGTTGGACAGTAATGCGCTATACCTGCATCATGTTCCATTGCCGTAGACTAATTATGAAATACTTAAATGCAATGTAGGTTTTTGTTTTGGGGTGCACATTTTCAATGCATCCGTAGGTCTACTAATTATAAAAAAGTTTACATCATAAAGATTTGCTAAATTAATTCGCAGCTGAACATATAATAAGTCACTGATGTTGCAGAAAATCCATCTGGGAGGAATAAGCCATGTGACGCTGAACTGCAGCTGGATATACAGTAGTATGATTTCTGTTGTAACACTGATCAACCCTGAGCCATTTGGTTTACTTCTACAAAAGACCTACTTTCCCTGAAACATCATCATTAATCCTTGCTTCTAAAGGTTTAGACCCTTTTGTTTGCATGAGGGTTTCTCATTATCGCTCTGCTTTGTCTAATACAAATGATAAACAAGCCCTGTTTAGAGCAGACCTGCATTAAACTTCAAAAAAAAAAAAAAAAGAACATGCAGTAACGTCTCATAATATTGCTTGCCCACAGAAGGCTGTTTAGATTTAACAAGAGTAATACGATTAGTGTCTACCTCCGACGCTGATGGGAGGTTATTGCACTTTCAGGGACGCGGGCTTGAGGCTGTGCATGCTGTTATGCTGCACCATAATAATTCTCAGTAAATCAAACCGAGCTGAAATGCTCAGCTGATCTTTCTAATAGCAGAGATGAGAACCACAATGCAAATGCCACCGCAGCTCAGCATGTAATTACAGGAGCTGTGCAGCTAGTCATACGCCCATGCAAACCATTTACAGATGTTTTATAGAAATCGATGTTCGCTCATTTACAGTAAGGAAACACTGATGGTTTCAAGGTGTCCTGCGAGCAGGATTTATCTGGATTTATCATGATGAGTGATCACTTATTTCTAATGGAAGATCTGAAGACTTTCCTTTTTTTTTTATTTTGTATTTTTTGTTGGACCAGCAAATGGCAGCGTAATTATTATGGATATTTAATCCTTTATGTATGTAAGTCACTAAATAAGCTTATTCTAATTTATTGTAATTTTTTCTGTATTGATAGTGAGTGTCAGTATTTTTTAAATACCTCTATTGAGTCCTGCAATTTGAAAATATGTATTATCATTATTATTATTATGGTTATGCTCTGACAGCTTAACAGTAGCTGTAGAGATACATTGTTATTTACCATCTTTCGTTGTTCAGAGTTGATTGGTAATATTCATGAGATGATTATTCAAGTTGATTATTATAGTTGATCAGTTGATTTCCAACCAATTATGAAAAATGCCAATGAATTTTAATTGTTAAAAATTCCTAAGGCACTGCTTGTTGCAAGTGGTTTTTTTTGCGCACCCCAACAACTGCAGTGTAGCGGAGACATCCATAAAGTCTGAGAACCTGCATTCGTGCAATGTGTACATGCATCTGATAACTGCACATGCAGGTGTGTAAAATGGTGGACGATATAGCTCATGGTGAGCTGTTATACATTTTTCCTGAATAAAAGCTTGCTCCCAGATGAAGGTCTACTTTGGTTTTAGGAAAAATTATTCAAAAATTAACCACCAATGAAGGAAAATCTTAACATGAAGAGCGTGATGTGCAAAATCTGTCACAAGGAAGTACGCGTGCAGTGGTGAATATTAGCAGGCCTGCAATGACAGTGTGCTTGCACTTTGACAGCTGTGCCGTGTTTGCCATGGTAATATATTCAGTAATCCTAGGTGATGTACCTATGCGTAATGTACTCTGGGTGTAGGAATAGTAAATGGTGTGATTGATCTTCAGAGAACATAATGAGTGCAAGAAGCGCTGTACTGTGCGATTGAACCGATTATTAATCGGTCATCATTTGGTTTATTCAATCAAGTGATCGATATGGAATGGTTACCAACTTTTATCACTAATTATAGTCATTCTAAGCTGTAAAAACTAAAACTGAATAAATGTTGTGTGGCTTAACTATACAACAGGGCTGTCCAAATCCCGTCTGATGTTTCTGGTGTCCAGCACAGTTTGTAATTCACCAGCACTTAAACGCACTTACTGAACCTGGCAATTAAAGAATTATTTGAATCAGCTGAGTTTGAGCAGAAGAATCCCTACACTGTGCTGGACACTTGCCATAAAGGCTTGGATTTAAACAGCCCAGCTAAACAACTAATAGCCCTGCTTTTTTTTAAACTGCTGTATTTTTTTGTAATGTTTTTAGCTGAAATATCACATATTAGACATGAAAGTGAGGTGCAAATAAAGAATGAAACATGGGTAGGGAGTTCCTCGATGTAAAAACAAAAAAGCATTGTTAGTTGTTCTTCTTCGGTTGCATATTAATTGCCTGTTATCTTTGAGTGAGAGTTCATCTAAATTAGGAGTTTTATAATCATCATTTAAAATAATGGTCCTTAAATTCATCTTTGGACCCATAACTACTTAACTAGTAGTTTAAACCTTTAGAAAAGCAGTTACAAATGGTGTTCAAGTCAAACTGGGACTTTTCATTGCGCAGAATAAAAGAACACCGTTATTTCTCTACATAATCCTGTCACACTAATGCATTGATTCCAGCTTTTCATAAGCGCTTGGACACCATCAAGGTAGAAAGTTTTTTTCAGTGTGCCAGACAGCCTTGTGTAATCTCTAAAACCACCTCCTTTTGTCATGTAACTGTACAGGCAAGAGATTTTTTCCCTGACTGTAATAATGCTTTTTTTTGTACTGTAGATATATGTGCAGATGCAGGGCTCTACATCTCAAACACAAGAAGTGTGTAGCTCCTATTTCTGGCATGTGATGTGTCCTGATGTGGTTCTTTTCCATGACTTAGGGCAAAAATGTTGGCCAAATGCCTTGTTTTGGTTTAAACTCTAGGGCTGAATCTAATTCCACAGTGAAATAGTTATGGAAAACTTCTACAGTGTAATAAACTAGTCATTGTGGTTTCAGTTCTCACTCATCTTCTATACCGCTTTATCCTGTATTCAGGGTCGCGGCGACCTGGAGCCTATCCCAGGAGGCTTAGGGCAGGAGGCAGGGTACACCCAGGACAGGGTGCCAATCCATCGCAGGGTGCACAAATACACTCACTCATTCACACACTACAGTCAATTCGGAAACGGCAATAAGCCTAACCTGCATATCTTTGGACTGTGGGAGGAAAGTACCAAGAGGAAACCCACTAAGCACGGGGAGAACATGCAAACTCCAGACACACAGAGACGGGAATCGAGCCTGGCCGGGAATCGAACCCGGACTCTGGAGGTGCAAGGCGACAGTGCTAACCTCTACACCACTGTGCCACTGTCAAATTTTCCTTAGTGTAGAAAACACATCAACTTGGGTATTTCCCCCTTAAGTCTTAATTTCCAGCTGGTTTATATTTCACAAAAACCATAGCCTTTAGGGATTCTTTAATACATCTTATTTTATATTCTAAATTTTTATATTTAGTTTTATATTTTTAAGTTTTATTATAATAATGTTAATTCCTATTTGGGTCATGAAATGCTTTTAAAATTGCTGAAAACATAAATGAGGCATGACCTTGATATAAATTCATTGGATTTTATATACACTGTAAATGTTATGTAAAATCATAATCTTTATATTCTTGCCCTGATGGGTCAACCTGTAGTATTTTGTACAGCAGTTATACTCATGAATATCCAGAAAATCCCATGTGTTTGACATGTTTGTGGTATATTGTACATTTTAGAATAAGTTTTCTCTATTTAGTAAATAAAAAAAAAAAAAATGTGGTTACCTGTGCTTTGTCACATGCTTGGCAAATCTTAGCATGTGAAGGGGGGAAATACAAGGTCAGCTCCTGCTCAAGCCGTCTTTCTGTTGAATTCATACAGTATAGTTAATCAATTATGGCTTTAATCGATTATACAGGTTACTTGATCTTTTGTTGGTGAAATAACTGGCTCTTTTAATTTTAGTAACTGAATTTTTTGATTCAGAATTCATTCACACTTATATTATTTAGGTAAACATATTAACGTTAAATGGACTGAAATGATGACTTCCTTATGCCAAAGCCTTTGCAGGAAATACAAACTGTTTGCAACTTCTGAAAAGCACTTGCAAAATACTCAGGTTTATCCTGTACAAAGTCACAAAAAGCATTGCTGTGCGTGCGTGCGTGCGTGCGTGCGTGCGTGCGTGCGTGCGTGCGTGCGTACAACACAATCTAAATGTTTTGATTGTTTTTATATGCAAAAATATGATTATTTGTGATGGAAATTGGTAATATTTTTGGGTGACTGGAGATGATTATCTGCACTGACATTATTTCCTATGGGAAAATGCGTATCAGATGCACACACATTCTCACACTGGACGTGAAGTCAAACAGAATATAAATATTAACGTAAACATGATTTACTGTCCTGTGTGAGAAAGTTTAGATTAATATATGTATAGTATCTTCTTGTTTCACTGTTTTGTTGTGGTTGCTATGCTGTACATACGAACAGCTTTTTTTTTCTCGATGTGCTGTTGAGTACGAACACTGGCCAATTGTAATGCAGGGGACATGACTTGCTCTTCTTTGCTCAAGCCCTTTCTTGAGCAACCCACAAAATGCTGCATCCAATACAGTTCAATTTTTAAAGTTGAGCTCTTTGGTCACATACACAATCAGCAAGTTTGGCAAAAGAGGGCCTTCATAAAAGGAGAAACACTCGAGAGCCAGAATATTGATTGGAATTCTTTAGAATAGTATTATTTAGTTTTTGCTACCAGGCAGTGTTTATTGGATGTTAACCTATTGTTTGCTATCACTCTGTCTTTGCATTTTTTTTTGTATATTTTGCACAAATTATAGAAGTCAAATATAATTAAAAGGCTGTTTGTGTACATTTATTACATGATTTAACATGTGAAGTCAACAGAAAGAAAGCTTGAGCAGCGGCTTGTATTTTCCCTCTTCACGTATTTCCAGCTTGTGAACTATGATTCTCTGGCGTGTTACAGAGTACCGGTAAACCATGTAATTTGTTATTATCCAGAATGGACAGTGTACAGCACATGTCCTAACCAAACACATGAGAAAATCCACTGCCGAGGTGCTTGGTGTCAAAGATAGAACACCAGAGGCCCTAATCGTGGCCCAGAAAATATATAGTAAGCATTCTGCTCCAGGTAGCTCCAGATTGCAACTATCCACACACGTTATAAATTTCATGGTTGAACACCATATTATACGAGTTAAAAAGAGCTCTTTAGTACCTTTCAAAATACACCAGATTTTTTTTTTTAAATCTGAATTTAAAGTTCTGTTTTTAGTTAAAATGATCCCCCTGCCCACTCTCCCAGTCTGCTAAAGTTTATTTTATTGCAATCTATAATTTTTTCTAGTTTAGAGATGCATTTATAGGTTCATTCAATCAGAATTTTAAGTAAATTAATAAATGGATTCATGAAAAAAGTTAATGCAATTTAATTAAAATAAACCATAATTTATTAAATTTGTTATTTTAGTTATTTAAGACATCTTTACATTGATCATGATTCACGAAGAATATGTTTTTATATATTTTCTTTATTTTTGTTCAAAAGATTCAGAGAAACAAAATGAACAATGAACCCAGTATTTATCAGTCAAATTGAATGAAAGAAGTGTATTGTTGAAGCTTTATAAATAATAGTTATTTATACTAAAAAATACATTTACATTTTTGCTAGGGTATACTTTGCCTTGTATGAAGGTTTGTGGTCGTCACTATATGCAAATCATCTCTTTCATGTATGCACCTGGTAATTTATGGGTGCATGGCTTTCATCATGTGCACATGAGTGAATAAAAGTAAAAGACAGTTTCTAAAATGTGTACATCCTTCAGGAATGTTTATTTGGTTTGGCTTATACAGACATTTACACACAGATTTATTAAAAGGTTGATAACTGAGGCCCAATGTCGGACAACTCCACTATTTCTCAACATGGATTTTTCACCTAAAGCTGCTGTCGAAAGAACAACAAACATTTGCAATTAGTAATTATATTGTCGGGTTCCTTCTGGAAAGACATTACACTCATGGCATCATTTTAAGATGTATTTTTATTTTATGTTTTATTATTTTTTTTACTAAATGGCAGTTACTTTTGCTCAGGATTTGTGTATACTTGTCTACAGGAATTCAAAATGCAGTAGTATTTATTAAAGTTACTGTATGTATCTAGTCATTCAGTACCGTTTTCCCCCCCTTTTAATTTATTAAATTTGTTTTTCTATTATATTACAAATATAACACTCCCTCTATCTTCTTTACTTTGAAGTATGAGTAGCAATAGGGCTGGGCAGGATGACATAACGTGTATATAATACTGTACTTGAAATTGCAGTGATGTACAGTACATATTACAACATATAGGCGGCCAGCATAACAGTGCTTTTATCCTAAAAAAACTGTCAGACTGACATTAATAATACTTTATGTCCTACACAATCTGGATAAGTTGCTCCTAGTGTTGCATGATATGATTATGATTTTAAAAAATGCATTGCGTTTATTTTGACACATACGATCCATTCTTCACTATTTAATTATTAATGTACTATTATGTCTTGAAATGTATGTATTGATAACAAATAAAGCCACAAATGATCTCATTAAGACCGTGTTTATCACCTCAAAATTATATAATAATTTTAATAATAAAATAAATGCATAAATTATTGACAAACTCTTCATAAATTCCTAACTATGCTTATATTGCTTGTAATAAATTGCAGCTTTTGAAAATTAAATTAACTGCACAGGTTCATATTGTGATTTTGATTTTTATGCAGTTAATTGTGCAGCACTAGTTGCATACTAATCAGAGATTTGAATAGTTCTTATAATTGTGATCAGTCAATAGTCACACTAGTCTATAAAGTGTTAAGAAAAAAGTTGAATTCAAAAGTTAATGCTGGTAAAATTAATGTGCCGTTAAATTGTGCTCTAAATGACCCTTTTATTTCCCAGTAGATGCTTCGTTTAAAACATTTATATCCGATAATGGCGATTCCACAAATAATCGCAGCGTGAAGTTGCTCATGCCTCAGAGGCCTACAGAATGCCAGGGCACCAAGTCAAAAGCCTCTGCGCATCACCAGTTTGCTAAAAGCTTGTTTGTCAGATATATCCCTTCCTCCTCCAGAGAACATGTGAAATTAGCGTTCATAGTGTGTCATTAGACCTGGTTTCTAAAAAGCATCGCTCTATCTCCATCGTATCCTGAGGAACAGCAGGATTCAGGATCCGAACATCACAAGAACCTTTCATGTGCCTGGCATTTAATCTTGGTGAATTGCAAGCAACACCTAAAATAGATCTCCTGCTCCTGCTGGGCTTGTGATGCTGCGAATAAAGCTGAAAGATCATATTCATCCATGGCAGACCTTATCCTGAGCGTGTGATTCGGGCCTCTAGGGATATATTTTTGTTTATTGAGCCAGATTTCCAAAATCATCTTTGTGACTTTTTTTCTCCCCTTTTTTTTTCAGGTGCTGGGGAATCAGGGAAGAGCACAATAGTTAAACAAATGAAGTGAGTCTTTTTGTTCATTATTGGACTTGTGTATCTATGGAATATTTGCTTCTAACCTAGACAAATATATTTAAATGGGGAGTAGTCCTGTACATTGAATAGTTACATATCACAGTTTGAATTGCAGTTATAGTGTGGTGAAATAATCACAATGTAAAATTTTGACCAAATCTTGCAGCTTTTTTTTTTTTTTTTTATCTTTGAGAATATATGTTCCAGACATTTTGACCACCAAAATAAAATCTTAAAATTACTGTAAATCTGCTATTTACAGATTAGTTTAGTCCCATTGCTGCCGTCATTTCCTTCTCTCTCTTATCTCTTCTACTTTCAGTCCTGTCTGCTTTCAGAAAGGTTGTTTATGTAGTTACTCATTGCACTGTAAATAGTCATTAAATATTCAGTATTATTAAAGAGACTTTACAGTTACATTGTTGCAACTCTCAGACGTAGATTCACAGTAAGTAAATAACGACCATAGTATATTAAATCATCATGTAAACAACGCGTAAACAAATTCCTTTCAGGATCATCCATGAAGACGGCTACTCCGAGGAGGAGTGCAAGCAGTACAAGGTGGTGGTGTACAGCAACACGATCCAGTCAATTATTGCCATCATCAGGGCTATGGGCCGTTTAAAGATTGACTTTGGTGACCCAGCAAGAGCTGTGAGTCTCTTGTTTACTCAAATAAAAAAATGTTGTTGATGCAGGGTGTATTGCATTTTGACATTGTGTTTGGTCTCCAGGACGACGCCCGGCAGTTGTTTGTGCTGGCTGGGACAGCGGAGGAAGGGGTCATGACCCCTGAGTTGGCTGGGGTTATCCGCAGACTGTGGAGGGATAACGGAGTTCAGAGCTGCTTTGCCAGATCGCGAGAGTATCAACTGAACGACTCGGCCTCCTAGTAAGAGCACATTTTTAAAGGCAGAAAAAGGAAAAGCACTGCTGTGATCAGATATATGAATGAGTCTGTTTCTTATCCTACTATCTTAAAGAGCAATGGTATTCAAGATGTACAAAATATGCAATGGGCTACTGTAGCTGCATAAAATTACTAACATGACTGTGTTAACTTTTAATACTTAACATCGAGTGATCCATTCATGGCTGTAAATGAGACGCATCACTGTGAACTGGTTGTGTTTTGTTTGACAGTGAAGATTCACATTACCACTTCAGAAGCTATAAACATCTGTTTTGCACTTGAAACTGAGAATAAATGCATACTTGTCTCCAGTCACTTCACTAATTAGATCGTGAAAGTAAAGAAATGATCAAGCCAAAAAGAAACCAAAAAGAATCATGTTTAGAAAATATAGGTCATTCCTGCTGTAGTATATTTCCAAGTGTTTTTGTCATGTAAAATACTTATCATAAAGAAAGAAGCTACTGATTAATTATGAACTTAGCAGACAATAATAATAATAACAGTAAGTTGCATCCAGCAGTAACAGTCGATTCTGGGATTTGTTGTTATTTTTTAGAACAGCAGCAGACTGAACAGGAAGTCTCAATTTATTCTCTTGAGACCCCAATGTCCTCATGAGGACATGACATTTTCTCTCAACTACATTGTCTCAGGAGCATCTAATCTATAATTTACAACATGTATATAAAAATTTTATATTGTATACTATATATACAGGGGGGGGTGAAGAGTAACTAGGCAGTAAAATTGTTAATAAAGTCCATATTTCTAATACTGATTTATTGCAACAAATTGTACATGTACTGCCTCCAAGTCCTCCAGTGTGCAAGGCTTTATCCCGTACACCTCCTCCTTTGCATAGCCCCCCAGGGAAAACAAATAAAAAATCACATGGAGTAAGATCTGGAGTTCTTGGAGGCCATTCGTGAGGTCCGTGTCGTTCCAGCCAATGACCTGGAAAATGCTGAAGGACACACTGGAGGACTCGGAGGCCTGGAATCAGGAGGTTCTCAGCAATAGCCCTAATGATGTCCTTCAGAAGACTGTGCATTCCATCCCCAGCCATTTGAGGAAACTGGTTGATGCCAACGGTGTTCAATTTGATTCAATGTGGACTGTATTATCAATTTTTTTATGGCATGTTATATTTCACCCTCTCAGTATATACAATATAAAATTTGTTTTTGGGAAGCATATTTTCGTATTAAAGTATATAATAAGTATATAGTATAGTGTGTGTGTGTGTTTATGAAACACACGCACACTAAAACTGCTTTTGGGATTCTTTTAAAAGGTAAAGTGCAGGTTATTTTGATTTATTTTTACTTTACATTTTTGACTAAATTTTTTTTATATGCATATTTTTGGGTTGTGGAACGAATCATCAGAGTTTCCATTATTTCTTATGGGGGAATTGTTTTGATTATATGAGCGATTTGATGTACAATCCTGAACGAATTATACTCACAATCCAAGTGTATATATAAAGTATATATTTTCATATTAAAGTAAAAAAAAAAAAAAAGCTGGATGTGTAGTATTCAGGTTTTTGTTGCCTTTGGCCTTTCTTGCTTTTCAAAAAGTCAGCATTATTTAGATTCATTATTTAGGCGTGTTGTGTTAATAGTGGACCTGCTGTAGTTAAAAACTGGCTTCCTGTTAAATCAGGAGTGCTGCAATGTGGTTTTATTTGAAATCACAGCCATATCATAGCTTCCTATCTTAAAGGAAAAAATGTCAGTTTGCAAGACTTGATGAAAGTTAAGTGGTTTTGCTTGGCTTCATAAGACACGATCACTTACTGGTGAAAGGGGATTTCACTGCCGAGGATCTGGAATGAGAATCTGGATATTTGACTTTACTTGTTGAGACTCGCTTCTGTAGTAAGAAGCTGCTTGTGTCGTCTGGGACAAGCTCTGTCTTGCTTCTCTGATTCCTGAGTGACTACTCCTGAATGAATTTTTAGGCCCATGAGAATCCAGCTAACTCCTGTGAGCTTTCCAAGCTGCATTCCAGGCCTGTTCTCTTTCCCTTTTCACTGTGCGACTCAACCCCGTTTGTTTTTCTGGTTTGAAGATTCCAGTAGTTTCCAGTGATAATAATAATTAGAGGAGATCAGGTCTAACCACCAACTACATTTATTTATTTATATTTCCAAGCCAAGTTAATGTTAGAAATGTTATTGAAAGTGTATTGTAAAAGCAGGAGCTGTTCTACACCGCACATTCTTTACTCTGGCATTGTATCAGCAGCGCTTTGGTCTGTGGTGACGGTGAAATGAGGCGATATGAACTCATCGCCCAAACTCACTTTTGTCTTTTCTGTTTTACATATCAGATTGAGGAAATTTAGATTTGAGCTTATAGTTTTGTATAAATATGTGCATTTCTATGTTGTCTTGGGTACTGAGTAAATATTTTTTATCAAAGGAAAATTCAAGGTCTCTTTTCTTTCTAGTAAAGCACTGAACAGAACTCCTGTGTATGCTGAGCACACACATTGACACTTCTGTCAGCCGAAGTCTTATAGTAATAATTAAAAATAACTAATAATAATAATAGTAGTAGTAATAGTAGCAGTAGTAATATTATCATTATTGTTGTCATAGCTGTTTTTTATTATTATTATTTTTATTTTTTTTAAACCAATCTAGAGTACCATCCTGAGTATACTTGAGTATAACATCCATGTTTGAAAGATGAGCGATATGGAGTTTTATATTTGATTCAGAATTTATTTTTTTCATTTCTGACGAACACTAGAAACTGTTGCAGAACAGACACACTGTGTTCTGGGTGTAATGATACTTGGTGCCAAACTGTTGTAAACTTGAATGTAAATTCACAAACGTGAAAACGCTTATGGGTAGAAAAAGTGAGGGTAAGTGTAAGTTCTTTTCATGCACACATCAAATACCTATCCTTCCTTAGACCTAATAAAGCAGGTGAAATTTATTCTTTGTCAATTTTCACAAAATTTTTAAGGTTCTAAATAAATATTCAACTATTTCATTGACCGGCTTAAATTGACCGAATTAAGTCCAATCCCAGACCTTAGTTTGAATTGATTCAGCAACGTTTTCTCTGTGTATGAGTTGACTCAATTAAATACAAATACATTATCAGTCTTGTGTGTGTTTAATTGTGAGAGGGTGGGGAAAAACTCGGCATTGGACATTTACAATAGAATGGCAGTGGAAGTGATTTTTGGGTTTGTATTTGAGCTGGATTTGTTATACCACATGGCCTTGTATAGTCTAGCTTTTCATGTCTGAAAAGATGTTTTTCACAATCGTCAGTGGTTTAAGTAACAGTTACTGTTGGTGAGTAAATATAAAATAGTATTTCCGCAAGCCTTTTGGAAAGAGTCCACTACTAGGTTATTTGTGGTAGTTGTTTGAGGTTGTCTGATGGTTGTGCAAGAGCTCCAACAGGCCTTAGCATGAGCAGTGGAATTCTTCTCGTCCTTATCTTCCAGCCATTCTGCAGATTTCCCCAGGCTGGATATGCCTTATGGGCTTCTGTTTGGTATTTTGTCCTGGGGAAACTTGGCCTCGGACTTTGTTGTTAAGCGGGTTCAAGGTTGCTTGACCCGGCGTGATGGTGTGTCTGTGCTCCAGTTGTGTGTCTCTTTATGGGTATACTGTTTTCAAAGAAAGCATTCATAATCACAGGTGAACCAACCTAGTCACCTGAAACAAGTATCTGTTGTGTCTGGGGCTTTAGTTTTTATTCAGGTGCTCACTAGATGAGTAAGGAAAACAACCAAAAAAAGGCAAATACTGTATGAACTGTGCTGTGATTTATTTATTAAATTTTTTTTTTGGTCATATTTGTATTCATATTTCAGGGATATGACACCTCAGTGTTGCAACTATTGACCTTCTGTAGTCATAACCGCATAAGGCTGAAATACCGTTAACAGACATGAGTCCCCTGGGTATACTGTATTCGTTGATTACATTCAGGGTGTATTCCAGAGCCAAAAAAATAACAAATCTCACTTGATGATTAACTGATTTACCAACCAGTTTGTTTGATGCTTTGTCACACAGCTTTTCTTTTCTGCTGATTGTTTTCATATTCATTATGTTTTGTTGGTCTTTGTAACTCTTTCAAAGGAAGAAAAGAAAGTGTGAAAATAGTTGAAAGTAATAAGGATATTAATTTGCAAATGTTTGATTTATCAGAACATGATTGCGTTATCTCAGATGGTGTACAAATATGTGATTGCAAATGAGAAGAGACTGAGAAATATGCTCTTCTTTATGCTTTATAAAAGATGTGCAGATAACGTTAACTAATACTGACATTCCAAACTTTCTAATTAATAGCTAAATGTTCTGGGGTTAAAACCCCAATGAGCATAAAATGGAAAGCTAGTGAACTGTGTACAATCCCTGTGTACAGGGTGTACAATCCTTTATTCCACACACCAAGTTAGTGCCCTTAGTCAGGGTTTAGAGAGGGATTTGGGAGTCAACCTTGTGTTAGAGGCTAGTTAACTTTGTAGCTCACATTAGCCGTGATCAGGACAACATTGATGTTTCAGAGGCAATTTGTAAAAAGACAGTGTTTAAGACGATGTATCATTATCAGATGTGTTTTCTTGCTGAAAGTGTTTTCGTGGTGGGTTTTGGCACTAGCCAGTAAGGACCGTCCCTTTCGCCATCCAGAAGTGGTCGGGTCCATGGTGGACGTTGTGATATCATGTGCAAAAGGTCAATAGCAGGACTCATTTTAACTCCCACCGCTTGTTGCAATTCACACACAGTCATGTCATTTTCTTAGTACCTGACAGTTAAGCAATAATATCTTTTACATGTGATGCGACAAGAGGGATCAGTGTTCATGTGTTGAGATTTTCTCCAAAGACATTTTGTCCATGGCACAAACAGTGTGCTACATTAAAACACCAGTAGAAGAAATAAACAGCCATAAATGCATTAGGTTCCATTAAACTTTTTTTTAAAGTTTCTAGCTATCTGTCTCATTTTTACATTATGTTCCCTAGCATTTTTAAAACCTATGCTGTTTCCAGGCAACTGAAACACAGGACATGCCACATGGGGTAGCTAATAAATGAATAACTTATCCACCCTTGATGATGATGATGATGATATAATTGCAGTTGTGTGTTGCTGAAAGTCTACATGTAATGGAAGCCTAAGTTTATATTTTGAATAAACATTCCTGCTATGTCCCTGTCTGTCGTAGTTATCTGAATGATCTGGAGAGGATATCCCAACAGGGCTACATGCCCACACAACAAGATGTGCTGAGGACTCGAGTCAAGACCACAGGCATTGTGGAAACTCACTTTACCTTTAAAGAGCTCTACTTCAAGTTAGTTGATCTTTTCACACAAATAATAACCCATTTTACGACTTGTACCTAATGGTAACTGATATCCATTATGTGTGCGTGTGTGTGCAGGATGTTTGATGTGGGAGGCCAACGCTCAGAGCGGAAGAAATGGATTCACTGTTTTGAGGGTGTCACAGCTATTATCTTCTGCGTAGCACTGAGTGATTATGACTTAGTGCTGGCCGAGGATGAGGAGATGGTGTGCTTGCTACTTTCTGTCCTTGTTATTAACATTTAAAAAACATGTAGTAACATGTAGAAAATGCTGAGATATTTAGTTGTATAAGTAAGTCTAATTATAACTTTACATATGCTTTTAACTTTTAACTAAATTTGATCCCTAATGCAGAATTTAAAACGGTTGTGGGGAACTAAATCTTGCTCAGTCTTGCACACATGAACTACTTTGTTAATATGCTCCCTGTGTGGATCATTTACATAATATTATTCTATTACTGCAATAAATAATTGGTCTCTTGAAGATTTGTCAGTAAGCATTATACCCCCTATTTATTTTCCAGGAAGAAAGAGGTCATCGCTTAAATGACAAATGGCACAATTATAAATTTTGCAAGAATGTCATGTAGGACTTCTTGTCTCAAGTTGCGCAATATCCTGTGTTTGTGTTCACAGAACCGTATGCACGAGAGCATGAAGCTGTTCGACAGCATCTGCAACAACAAGTGGTTCACCGACACCTCCATCATCCTTTTCCTCAATAAGAAGGACCTGTTTGAGGAGAAGATCAAGAAGAGTCCTCTCACTATCTGTTACCCCGAATACTCAGGTGAGAAGAGACATCTAAATCATCTGTGGCTTGTGGGGCGCTGATTTTCAAACCATTGTATGAATTGTTTTACAGATTTTACCAAAACTGTTTTTACAACCATCTATAGGTAATAATGCCAAGCTGCTATTAAATAAAAAATGACTGGGGTGCCATGGTAAGAAAATGATAGACGATAGATGATTAATTGTTTTCCAATACTGTGTTTTTCTCTTCTAAAGCACTACTCCAGTAATTTATTTATAAAATAATTAAATAATTTATAGGTTCTCAGTAGTTCTCATTATGGTCACTATACATAGCTGCCTCTCATATTCTCTGTCTTCAAGACGATAAGAAAAAAAGTTAAGAAACTTGTCAAAAAATAACCAAGAGCACAAAGTTCTCCTTCCTGAAGTCTCTTCCAAGTGACGGAGATACCAGCCAAAAATTGTAAATATGTGATTGTGTACAGAAAAAAATTTCTTTGTTAAATAGCAGCTTATTACTAGTCGGGTGGCACGGTGGCATAGTGATTGGCACTGTAGCTTCACACCTCCAGGGTTGAGGGTTCAATTCCAGCCTCGGGTCTGTGTGTGGAGTTTGCATGTTCTCCCCATATTTGGTCGGTTTCCTCTGGGTACTCCGGTACTCCACAGTTAATTGGCGTTCTAAAATTGGTGTGCGTGCGTGCGTGCGTACCCTGTGAAGGATTTGCACCCCATCCAGGGTGTAGCTCACCTCATGCCCAACCTATCCTGGGATAAGCTCCAGGCCCCCGCAACCCTGTACAAGATAAGCGGTATAGAAGATGAATAAATTAATATTCTAAATAGTTTGCCACACAAGCCTCTGTGAATGAGCATTTGTGAGTTTATTTCTTCTGAAAGAAACTAACATACATTTATTCAATTCAATTTTATTTTTATAGCGATTTTAACAATGGTCATTGTCTCAAAGCAACTTCACAAAAGGTTATGGAAGTGTGTATGAGTGAGAAAAAACTGTTTAAATAGTAATGAGATTGTGAGATGTCCCTGATGAGCAAGCTGAGGGCGACGGTGGCAAGGGGAAAAACTCCCTGAGATGGCAATAGGAAGAAACCTTGAGAGGAACCAGACTCAACAGGGAACCCATCCTCAACGGATAACAGAAATTATATAACGACATCATGTGTTAGGCTGCTGGACGTTCAGTATAACAAAAGTTGTCCTAGTTATCATGGAGTCCAGTTCAGCACAGGGATGAGTCAGCAGGTGCAGAGGACAGAGGTCCAAAGCTTAGGAGCTAAATATGAGAACGCTCTACCCCCTTTTGTAGATTTTGATATTCTGGGAACTACCAGAAGTCTGGAGTTTTGCGATCTTAAGGAGCGTGGTGGATTGTAATGTGTCAGAAGACTGGCTAGATATGTGGGAGCTAAACCATTTAGAGCCTTGTACGTAAGTAATGCTAGTTTGTAATTAATTCTAAACTGAACAGGTAGCCAGTGCAGGCACGATAATATTGCGGTTATATGATCATATTTTCTTGATCTAGTGAGAACTCTGGCAGCTGCATTTTGGACTAACTAGTTCGAGGCAGAAAGGTTGCTGCAGATTCCTGAAAAAGGAGACGATTTGCTCACATAATGCAGGCACAGTTCTTGGCGGATCTTCACAGTTGAGCAAACTCTCCTTTAACATTCCCTACCAGTAGGCATCAAGTGGTGTAAGATCAGGGGAATGGATCAGGTGTGAAAAGGGATTGTTCTGCCACCTTTTTTAAATTTTATTTATTTTTTATTTTTAACTCGGCCCCTATTCACGGCCACTTCCGTATGAGCAGAAGTAACGCTCAACTGGTGATTTTCATTTATCAAGAGACCCATGTCCAACAAAAAATGTACAACACAACTTCGTAACTCACTACTGAGAACATGTGTGTCTGGAGCTATAAGCCGACGACAAATGCATATGCACGTCCGAGATGCTGAGTTTGGGTTCTGTATTGTTGGCACATATTTATATTGAATAATAATTCCTTATTTTAATACTGTGTGTTAGTTGATTTACAACCAGAACAACCTTTTAAGCTGATGCTATAGGGAAAAAAAACACACATACACACACACTCTGACCAATCAGAATTGAGAATTTAAAAGCACTGTGGGTACTGGTGTGCGGTATTGACTTGCAGAGGAGATTATATCAAAATAAAAAGGAACCATTTCTGAATTCTTAGAACTCTCTAAGAAAGTTTGTCTTATACGTTTTCCCTACTGCATGTAATTTATTTAATTTTAATACAATATATTGTGATAATTTCACTTTTTGAGAGTATTAAGAGTTTAGATGTTACTGTTTTTCCCAGATATTAATTTAATCTTTGGTTACAATAAACTTTAAACTGTAGACATTCTCCAGTGTGACTAGTTTACTGTATGTGCCAGATAAACCCAGCTAGTGGAACTGCATAACCGGGTGCGTTACAGATCAAAGGTTTGACCTGCCGTCCACGCAACGATTACTAAGATCAAAGAAATAGTTTAAAGCTTGATAAATTTAATTCAAACAAAGGTGGCTGGCTACCCATGGAACTGTTTCAAGAGTGGATGTCATTCAGGGGTGCCAGGGCTTTCACTGTGCAGTGGAAAAATAGCTGCATCTGCTATTCATCATCCTCATCCTAGAATAGAAGTGTGTAAGGAAGGCGGTTTAACTTTTCACTTCGTCTTTGTAAACATCTAAGATTTATTTATTGTAGTTTATTAAAATGTCTTGAATGCATTTGTAAATACACTTTGAAGTCTGTTAAGAGTGACATAATTCAGATTGGCCTTAGAAAATATTTGCCTGTGCAAACTAAACCATATTTAAGATGTATGTTTTATTGTTTGAATTATCAGTTTCACTTATCAAAGGAGTTATGGTTGGAATAGAAGTTCTAGAGATAATCAGGGTAAGAAATCAGACACAAGCTAAAACATAATCCAGCAGTGTTCTTCATGATTAACAGATCTGAATGGTATGAGATTTTAGTCGCTGTAAATATTTCATGTCATTACTCATTGTACCCATTTGCACGATTATACATTGTCTCTCTCAACGCGACACTGACTGCGTGTGCTCCTGGGCATATTTTTTCAGGTTCTAACACGTACGAAGAGGCCGCAGCTTTCATCCAGTGTCAGTTTGAGGATCTAAACAGGCGAAAGGATACCAAGGAGGTATACACCCACTTTACCTGTGCCACCGATACCAAGAACGTGCAGTTCGTCTTTGATGCAGTCACTGATGTCATCATCAAGAACAACCTGATCGAGTGTGGACTCTACTGAAGGAGCATGTTTCATTGCCAAGGTAGGCTCAACATTTAGCTTAAACGGGTAATGTCCCCTTTTAAATTTAACCAAATTTATATTGTAAAAAAAAGCACAATTTTTATGCTACCACAAATAATAGTGAAATAGTCAATGAGAGGTTTTTAATCCCATGTCTGCCCCAAGGAACTTGAACCCATCCTTTCTCCTCATGTGGACACTCGAACCAACCCTGAGCTTCCTCAAACACTGTTTGACAAACTCCCACTTTCACTTGTTTGTGTTGCCCAAAATATTTCTCAATTAATTGTTTTGTTTCATCAAAACCTAATTTGTTTTACGGACAAAGCAGATAATAAAAATAAAAGAAAGAAGTAAAGATGCAGCAGTCGATCCGCCAATGACTAGTCAGTTTTCAGCTTGATCATCCATGACCAATTATTGGTTGATCAGTGCTGAATTTGTGTCAGTCAAATTTACAGGCTCCCAAGTGTCACAAGAGAAAAACGCTTCCCCTGTTTTCTAGAGATCATAAGTTTGAATTCCAGCTGAATGTGGAAAGCAGATTGGTCATATCAATGAGATTGGCTCTTATGGAGGAGGGAGCATTTTTTTGGTTAGTTTTAAGATTAGTTTGCGTGAGAGCGGTCTATAAACCTCTGCAGTTTTGGAGAAAATGTAAGTTATTTAATGATCTCAATGTTTTATCACAAACATACAGGTAAATTATACTTTGAAGAAAAGTTACAAAACTGTTTGCATATGCCGTCAATTATGATTTCAGAAAAAAGGAAATCTTCAATCAGCAGGTCATACATAAAGAAATTAAAAGTCAGGAATTAACAAGTTTCTCCATTTTTGTCCTATGAGTATCATATCTTCCATCCTACCAACGCTTTGTCCCACCTGCATGAGAATAAAAAACACTCTCCCCCATTTAATCATGAACAAAAATGCTTTTTCACCTATGTGAGAGTAAACACCCATATCTATCACCTATAGAAGAGTTAAATGTACCTCCCCCATAAGCATTAGAGTAAAACAACGTTTTTCCCGTCCGCGTGAGAGTAAAAACAAACAAAAAACCCCCTGCCGTCCGTGCGAGAGTAAAAACAAACAAAAACAAAAAAACCACCGGGGGGGGGGGGGGGGGGGGGGGGGGGGGGGGGGGGGGGGGGGGGGGGGGGGGGG
>JAQMYJ010000040.1:13819486-13833882 GCA_030014305.1 Clarias laeviceps | reverse complement strand
CGTCCGCGCGAGAGTAAAAAGCAAAAAATTGCCGCTCCCCCCCCGTCCGCGCGCGGGGAAAAAGCAAAAACGCCGCCCCCCGTCCGCGCGGAATGGGAGGACCCAAAAGGAACTTTTCCGATCTTACCCCCCTCATGCGGACACGTTTAACCAAGCCTGAGAGTAAAAACCGCTCTCTCCCATCTGTGTAAGAGTAAACCCTCTTCTCCTGAATGTGTCTGACAGCTCTTTTTTTTTTTTTTTGTGCTATATGATGAATTTGTTGCACTGCATTATTGCAGTACATGAAAAAGCCTAACAATCTAAAAATCAGTTCATCAAACACTGTCTGTAGTTTCAGTATAGCTCTGACAGCTCTGTAGGGACTATACATCTCTACAAGGATATAGAGCTCATCACAGAATTTAAATGACTCTCTCCTGTCCTCATTTCTGTCACTCATTGTAGTGGGACTAACGAGCAACACCTCATGGGATGGATCACATTGTCACTGCCTGTAGTGGATTCCAGTCAGTGGGGGGAAAATGACAAGACACACAGTGCTGCTACCACACTGCGCATACTCCGTAGTTCTTACTGTGCATTTTGGAGAAACTCTAAAATTCTTTATTGGTGGTATTATTTTACTTCTGTCTTTACTTCTCAGACATATTTGAGAGAGGTCAAGATAGATGAATGTTTCCTGTCTATGTTGAAACTACAGTCGATTCAAGTTGCTGTATGATTTGATTGGTAATTCTTTTGGCTGTTACAGAAAATAACATAGTTCTATGCACACAACAGAATCCTAAAAGGTTGAGATGCATCTTGCCAAAAGAGGAGTTTCTGCCTGTTATCCGCTACATAACTGTGATTTCTTAGGCAAGCAGATTTTTTTCATAGCCTCTCTCATTAGGTTTGTAGGTAAGTTACTGGTATTCAAATTCTTTTGAGTCCTGTATCTTTCACATGACCATGGTTTAGTGAAAACGAGACAATGAAGGTGTTCAAATAAGTAGAACATTTTCAATCAACTTATCTGTAGCTGTTTAGTTTTCAAGTCATAAATTTGACATAGATTGTAGTTGGTTCATAACTAAAACAGAAAAGTACATGGTACAGTAGCTAAATACTTCAGCCTGTTTCTTCTATCTTTCTCTATTTTTTACTGTAGACCACTACATAACTTTTTTTTTTTCCATTACACTTGTGTATGATTATTATTGATTTAAAACTCATGACTGCATGCTAATGGAACTAATGAGTGGGTCAAGAACACTTTTGTAACAAATGTTGTAAAATTGTGTCATTCCTGCATGGAAGCTGAACTTACAGTCACTGCTTGGTATGTTGAAGATTTCATTGCTGGAACTTAAAAAAAGAAAAAGTAGATGTGCTTTAATCTTTGGCAGATATACTTCAATTGTGTAAATATACATGTTTATTTTTACATAAATCTTTAACGTTTTTTTTTTTTTTTTATAAATGCTCATTTACAAAAATATCCAAGTGTCTGAAATCTACAATGTTGATCTTTACTTTTAATAGTGACAGACCAAAAAAAACACTTGTCAGATTGATCTGATTTAGGTCACACATTTCTACTTTTTATTTGCATAATGAAACATATGGAAATGGTAAACCTTTGAATTAGTTTTAACTGGCAACCTACTACTAAAATCTATAATTTTATTGTAGCCCAGACTGTAAAGTGTATAATAATTAAGATCTTATTATTAAGGGCTGTTGGATGTACTATGTTAATCCTGTGGATTTCTCTTTTATAAAAGAAAGCGACATCATTGTGGCCTACTTTGTAATTTGTACTGGTTTAATTGTCTAACATGTTTCATGTTACCCGGTTAGGTTTGACTTTTGAATTTTACACAGTGTTATGCAGTGTATAAAAAATATTACTATTCATATCCAGCAACGTCTCATTTTACAGGTCAAATTATGCCTCTTCTTCTTGTATAACTTTTTTGTTTCCTGCTTGAAGACCGTTTTAAAATTTTTTTTGTCTTCTGTTTTCTGTACTGGGTCACTAAAACCTATTAAAACACACCCAAACTGAATCATAAACTTGTTTCAAGATGTGTTTACTTCGTAAACAGGATATTTATAATTGGCATACATTACATATGCCTGGACTATGTTACTGCTAAACTATGGAAGTACATGAATTTTCCGCATGCCAGGCGGAAAAACCTACCACTGAGTTGCCAATGCGCCTTACTACCAATATAATGAAAAGTATTCTAATTATTTATTTCGTTCACTGACCCTCTTTCTTCGAGCAACAGTGAATGGAAAAAATGCCTGTGTCTACATGATCAAAATAAAACGAAAGAGAAAAACCATTGTGCCTCATATTGCCCTTAAATTTGACTATTGAGTATTTTATTTTAAGATTTTTTTTTTTATCTTGAATCCTTTTTTTTTTTTTTTTCTTGACCATTAAGAGTTCCTTGTTTAAAGGGCTATCAATTCTACAACTAATAAAAGTAATTGCAAATTTTGTTTGCCCCCCTTCTCTGACCCGAAAAATTATTTGATCTGTGGCCAAAATGTGTAATATGATTAAACTCGTGATCAGTTGCACCCCTTATTATATCATCTAGATTATATTGAAATACTTGTTGGTAAAAGCAAGGATGATTACACACTATTGCAATTATAATATTGTATATTATTATTATTATTATTATTATAATTATTATTATTATTATAATGTTTCATGCAGAATGCAGTCATGGTGGTTAATTAAAGAATATCATTCAGTTCCATTATTTTGTTTATTATGATGACACCAGAAGCCAGTGGAATTGATGCATTTTTATTGCATGTTCCTACAATTTTAATACAGAACATCTTTACAGAATAGCAAAATTCCAAACCACAGAATGCTAAATTGTCTTGGTTATGTTTTTTTTTAATAATTAGATATTTGGTTATCTCTTATATAAACATATTAGTGGAAACTCTTATTTCTCTGAAAAAATAATTTACTTGTCTTATTTTCAGTTAACCCCCCTATTATATTTGAACTATAGGGAGAACAATTGGTTCATACATTATACAGCATGCTGATCCCATTAAAAAAAACTTTTACAAGAAAGTCCTATACACTGTACATAAACCAAATTAATCACATTTCTAATCAAAGTGTTATGGGTGTTTAACATACTGTATTAGCCTTTTAAATCAAAGAGAAAATAAATCTCTTCCCACTGTGTACCAGCAACTTCAACCTGAAAACAGCAAATTTTCTTTTCTTAAAAACAGAAGTTGTAAAACTGATTGCATCACATTTAGCTTTATACTGGGAAGACTGGAATCTTGCCTTTGGGTGGAGCCTTCAATGTCCAGTATGCTGATTATTTATGAAGGGCATCTGAACTTTCTTGCAGTAGTGATTATCATCATGCACTCTCTGAGTCTTCATAATTATTTGTGGGTGATGGGGCAAACATTCTGGACAGAGTAGATGTTTATGATTTTTATTGTTTAGTTATAAGACATGTACATTTCTGTATACCACACTGTTGTAAAATCCTTCTAATTTATCAGAAAGGTGTTGATTTTGTATACATATAAAGTCAGTGTCGGTTATGGCAGGATTATTATACAATCTATCAAGATTTCTGCTTATATGAACAAGAGTGATTGATTTAAAAGTAATGTGTTTAACAGTATGTGATATAGTGTATATATATATATTTTTTTTACATTTATTTAGCATTTTTCTCCATTGGCAGTACATTGTACCAGTCAGGCATAAAGCCATTCCCTTAAGTTTTTCAAGGCAGGAAAGCCTTCAAGACTAAATAAGCTTGAATTACAATAATAATAATAATAAATTCAAGTAAAAAAAGGCTGTCATGTCAATTAAATTTTTATGCTTTTGGGTGATTGGTGATATTAAAAAAAATATCAGATTTGTAACTATGCTTTATTTTGTGTTGGGCAACATGAAAACACTCCATTCATCAATTAATTATTTTCCTGTAACATCAAATTCCTGTCATGTTTCCTTTCTTACTTCTTACATCCGCCTACCTGAGAAACGTGGTCATTTGTTTTAGAACAGACCACAATCCTTAAGGTTTTCTTTGATGATGATGTCTGTCACAGCATTGAAGACGATTTCCACGTTTTTTGTGTCGGTGGCACAGGTCATGTGCGAGTAGATTTCTTTTTCCCCTTTTTTCATGTTCAGCTCCTCAAACTGTTTCTTGATGTAAAGGCTGGCGTCATCATACGTGTTTGAACCTACAGTGGAACGGACAAATTCTGAGCTTATGTGTGATTAGCAATTACAGTATGTTTTGCATGTCTCCAGGTTCCTCTGAAGAAACTCTTAGCCAGACATGGCTAATGCATGGTACATTATTTAAAACTATTAAAACTATCAGAAACTGCCATAAGGCGGCACGGTAGTATAGTGGTGGTTAGCACTGTCACCTCCAAGCACCTCCAGGGTCCGGGCTAGATTCCCAGCTATGGCCAATTCCCGTCTGTGTGCATATAGTTTGCATGTTTTCCCTGTTCTTGGTGGGTTTCCGCCGGGTACTCCGGTTTCCTCACCCAGTCCAAAGACATGCAGATTAGGCTAATTGCTGTTCCCAAATTGCCCGTAGTGTGTGAATAAGAGTGTATGTGTGTGTGTGCCCTGCAATGGTTCGGCACCCTGTCCAGGGTGTATCCCGCCTCGTGCCCCAAATCTCCCGCGACCCTGAATACGGGATAAAGTGGTATAGACGATGAATGAGTGAGTGAGAAACTGGCATAGTGCTGAAAGGCGTAAACTTACCATTATATTCAGGAAAGCAGATGCTAAGGTGAACTTTCTGGATCTTCACCTCAAAGAGATCTTTCTTGTTGAGGAAAAGCACGATAGAAGTTTTTGCGAAGAACCTGTGGTTGCAGATGCTGTTGAATAGATGAAGACTTTCATGCATACGATTCTGAAAAGTAAGTCACGAAAAAAGAAATTAGGGTATACTGTAAACTCACCGTCCACTATATTAAGGAGAGCGGTACATTTTTATATTCATACTGTTATGTGGCAGAAGCACACCAAAAGCTTCGGTTAGTGTTTACATCAGACATGCGAGTGTGATTTCAGTTGCTTGTTGGTATCTAGAAGACATATCAGACATAAGCAGTATCTGAAACACTCAAACTCCCCTGTCTGGCACAAAAATCATGCCCTGAGAGGTCACACATTTTCCTAATTCTGATGTTTGGTGTAAACATTAACTGAAGACCTGTATCTCCATGATTTTATGCACTGCACTACGGTCACTGTTGGTTGCTCAGCTAACTGCACAAATGTACTATTGTTTCTACTAAAGTGAATGGAGAATGTATGTGATATTTTTCCCTGTAAACCTTTTCAGGTGGAAGCTTTTCAGTTGCGTGGAATGTCCACTGTGGGAGCACATGCCCAGTGCGACGGTGATGCCTAAAGTGTGATGAGGGACCGAACAGCCCCAGCTTAATCAACTCCCTGAAATAGGTTGCTTTGGGCTGCTTCCAAGCTAATTTTACTTTACTTATAGTGTGTAATAATTGATGCATTCGCTGACACCCTGACCTGAGATCTGGAGCAAAATGTACCCACCACTTCATCATCCTCTACCAACACCATGTCGTATGCGCTCAGCGCTCCACAGAAGATAATGCAGGTCACTCCCTCAAAACAGTGGATCCATTTTTTCCTCTCTGACCTTTGGCCCCCCACATCGAACATCCTGAAATGGAAAGGAGAGGAATGTTGAATTCAATAACAGTGATTTGTGTTACTTGAGAGTGAATAACATGAAGTACGAATTTCTGATCGGGGATGAGCGGCTCACCTAAAATGAAGCTCTTTGCAGGAAAACTGTTCTTCAATGATACCAGTGGTTTTGACTCTAGACCTCAGTACATCCTGCTCTGTTGGAATGTAATCAGCACCACAGATTCTGTCCATGTCACTCAGGTAACTGTGAAATGTACATCTGAGTTAAGTGAGAAAAGCATGAACTGAAGTTGAAGGTATTCTGTCCTAATCATCACTTTTGTCTTCTCAGTCCTTCTATGAATAAGATTATGTTCTTTCTTGTCAAAAATGGAGACCACATCTCTATTAACCCTGCCATCAAATCTCAAAATTTGACTTGCCTTAAGCATCTTACATTTTGATAAGCAATGATGAAGCCTGTCTCCATTCTTAGTGCTCACCAAAGTCAGGCCTCAAGTCAGTCATCTTTATGCTCTCTCTCTGTTATCACATGGCTCATGTTCACAGCCTTTGTGTTTCAGTATCTTATAAAGTATTAATATTATATGCACTAATGTGACTACGCATACATTCAGGATGGATAATAGCATAAATCTTAATCATTACTTTTTAATGTATTTGGTCTATGTAAGGATAAAAGAACGAAAACCATCATGCATTGCTCTTACTAGCCAGCAGAGTCGTTGAGCTGATACTCAGCTGCTCTCTCATAGGCAGCCTGCACACCTGAGTCCTTCCACAGACTTTTAATGACATCTGCTAACTCCTTGGGCATTGTGCCATCCTCAGTTGAGTCCGCTAAGTTTTGCAGTTTCTGACCGTCTTCCTGTGTCGTGAACGAAAACAGAAACTTTTAATTCAATTTTGACATCTTTCTATGCAAAATCAGTACCATAAGGTACTAATTAAAAAAAAAATTGTGTCCACTTTAAACATGCATGTGGATTCTCCAGGTTCTGTCATTTAACATTTATTCAACTGGATACAGTTCAGGCATGCAGCAAATTACAATGTTCTCTTTGACTCTTTATGCGTATTTGGCTTGAGATTCAGACCTGTGATGCTGGTGATCCATAGTTAATGCCAAGCATTTCCATGCCTCTGATGAGTGCTAGTGCAGACTGTAGGATGTTACCATAGATGATGGCTTTAAATGCAATTTGTTCTTCCTTAGTGTAGCCACCTTGATGGAGAATTCTGTAAAAGAACGAATATGAGCATGACCTTGGTGTCCAGTGGACAGCAGCGGTGTCGCATCATGTATCTGACACGAAAACCTAATCGAACTGCCTACATGCTGTAACTATATTATTCAAGCAGTGTATGTAAATACAATGCCTTTGTGTTTCTTCTTACTTCATTTGCTTTACAATGGTGCTTTTGCCTGATTCGCCAGCCCCTACAAGCAAAGAAAAACACATAAGTAAATGTACACATATATTTCTTAAGCTGTAATTTTTGTTAATTTCTGTAATTTTTGTCATTAATTTTTTTTAGAGATGTGATGCTAGATGATAACAGTTTAAAGTTCATCATGAACTTAAACATTAAGACTGTAAATGCTAATAGTGTTCGGTCAATAGGAAGGCTTGCTAACCTACTTTAATAATTGACCTAATTGGATTTGTGTTTTGAAAATCTGCTTAGAAGAGACCACTGACATTCTGACTCTTTTGGGTGCCTATGTCAGGTCAACAGCGACAGCAATTACTGTTTACTTTTATAGTAAACAAAAGTTAGGATGCAAAAACTTGCGTCATTGCTGGTACAGCTCAAATTGCTGCAAATTGCCCAATGACTTAGTTTACTACAGTATACAGTTTAGCAATGGAACAACTTCTCACTACCTGATGTGAGCACAATTTCTTATATATTTTTTATTATTATTATTCTAATTTAAATTCTCTATATGTCTTTTATTAAAATAAATATCACTTATTCAGTGACAGTCCAATGTCATTGATGTCTTTCTTCTATGTGTATCAATGACTCGACATCTACAACCCATTAGCACACCCACAGAGAGGGAAACAGACCTTCAGTTTATGTTGGTTAGAGGAGCATGGCATAACCCAGGTAAATAGTTTTAGTATGATAAACATAATGGACATCATTGGACATTGTGTTAATGAACCAACAAGCAGTTTTTAAGGACTTTTAATTATGGATTGTAATGCAAAAAAAAAAGTACAATTTCTCTTGTGCTTTATACAAGATTCTTGAGAGAAGGGCTAACCAACAACTTAAGAAGATTTCGGCTTAAATCATTAAAGCAATTGGATTCTGTTCCTACTTCTAGCATGCTGTGGGCCTTCGGGATATGATGTCTTAAGCAGACATCCATGTGCAGCACTTATAAATTCATAGTCATAAATTCACAAATGGCTCAAAATACACTTTATAACTGTTGGTACATTTTATAGACTTATGATGATAATCTGACCATATCAAATTAAAATTAGTTAAACCTTTAATTGACGTGGTTGATGCTTCAGATTGCTCTTCTTTCTATTGATGTTACTTATCTTAGAGCTATAGGTACTGTAAAAGATTAAATAAAATACTTAAAAACTATAGGACCATATTGGTCAACAATATTGTGATTGTAGGCATAATGTTAGTTAGAAACAGATCATAATATATCTTGATGCAATTAAAAATGTCTATTAAAATGACATTAAGTTCTCACTGAAAGCAGATTGGACTGCTTACAAAACATTTAAGCCCCAATCTGTGTCAGGCTTGTGCTAAGAATAATGACATACTCTTAAGTAATGCCTAAAACCTTTCTGAATAATTAATTTCATGAATTTAATAAGACAAATCAAATAAGCCTGTAAATAAGTAAATATCTTCAATGCTATAATTATTAGGTTTAATGCAACACAGTTCAATGAAATCAGCCCTCACTTAACTGCTCTTATGTGAAAATGTTGCTTGATGTTCGATAAGGACAATGCCACAATTTAAAGTCTTACCATGAAGAGATTAAGCTCTCTGTATAAGCAAAAATGTGTGATTCCTGTCAGTGTGTGGATTATTATTGAATCTTTAAAAAAAAAATCTGTTAGCTACTGCCAACTAATCTTTTTGATCTCTTACAGCAGTAACTTCCAGTGAGATTTTCAAATCACAGACTTACTCTTTACTACCCAAGCGTAAAGCCCTTACCCAGCAGCAGCAGCTTGACGGTTCTCGCCTCCTTATCTGCATCTTCCTGTAGCTGCTTTTCCAGCTCTTTGGACCTTTTGGCCATTTCCTTGTCCTCAGCACTTGCTCCACTGCCCATGTCTCTTCCTGTTTCCCTTCCCTACCAAACTCCTGAAGGGGAGAAAATTTGCCGAATTCCTCTGTTTTGTGGACAACAACAATAACAAAAAAAATGGATAAAATATTCCTCTTGATCACCTGTCAAAGAAAAGATCCTGCAAAGTCTTTGTCACCTGCTTTAGGTGTGGTTGACTCCCCCCGACTGTTCTTTGAGTCAATGATCAGATGGGAAATGTTGGAAGCCCAGAGAGAACTGAAGGTCTATAAGATCTAATACTTATCTGTCAGGTCTAATGCTTCAGTTCAGGATTGGGAGGGTTTTACTGACCTTTCTCTCTGAACCAGCCAATCCAATTAGCTTGGCAACTAGGACAAGGCTTCAAAACTAAGGAAAACTATGATACAATACATATATATATATATATATATATATTTTTCTTTTTTTTTTTATGCATTTAAACATGATTAAAATTGTAAATAAAACATATGATCTTCAGGTGTCCAGGTTTCAGTAAACCTGTGGTCACTCTGGCCTTAGATACCTTTTCCTTGCTGACACAAATTAAACCCAAAGTGGTCAACTCCCTCAACAGTCAATATGCTGCGTTGTACCCTGAGTACCGAGAGGAAACCCACCAAACATGGGGAGAACATTCAAACTCCACACACAGACCAAGGCAGGAATCCAACCCTTGGAGGATTCCTGCCACACTGCTAATCACTACGACACTGTGCCTCCCCTACTTTAATTTGATAACAGAAATCTACCAAATTCTCATCCCTGACCAATTAGCTATAACAAAACCTCTGACAGCTGAAATAAATAACATTATCTCATTACAATTGCACTGGTCAAGAGGTGGGATTTATTGAGCAAGTGAGTGGTGAGTTCGTTGGGTCGAACCAGAAATGTGTAATTATCTTGTAATTATTGTACGAGTTTGACATGGTGTGATCACTAGATGACTGGGATAGAGCACCACCAAATCGGAGGGCTTGTCCTTGGAGAAGAAAGGGCACATGGATGCACTATTTTCAGTGCCAGTGGCTTCTTTCAGCAGGATAATGTGCCCTGCCACACTTGTTCAGGATGGGTTAAAGAACATGGCAACATGTTCAAGGTGTTGGGTTGTCTTTCAAATTCCTTCTCAATCCAATCGGACATTTGCGAGATGTGCTAGGCAAACAGGCCCAATCCGTGGATGCGCCAACTTGTATTTTACAGGACTTAAAGGCTCTGCTGCTAACATCTCTATGACAGATACTACAGCACACCATCAAAGGTCTTGTGGAGTCCATGCCTTGATGGGTCAGAGCATTGACAAATACACAGGCTGCATGGAAACATTCTGCTTTGACAGAAGCCAGGTCTGCTTGCACACAAAGGTGTGATACTAAATCTGCAGAAACTGCAGAAACCAAATCTGGAGGCTTACAGTAGCATGCAACTGGTCCAAGCATACTTATTAACGAGTTAACAGTAACTGCTAATGAATAAAGTTGGATTAGTTCTTTTTTTTTTAAGGCCATTCCTTTTATATATTTTTAACACTATGATCTAACGTTAGCTAGCAGATAAACTACACAGTTTACTTCTTCATTCATTTTCAACTGCTTTTTGTGGCTGCAGTGGATCAGGAGTCTGTTTTAGAAACGATGGCCTTGATGTAGCAATGGATGCAAATTGGGATGCCGGTGTACTGCAGGGCATCTTACACATATACAGTATACATACAGTACATCCACCTTCAAATACTCAGCCACACATATGAGAAATTTAGAACCCTTAAATTATCCACTGGGATGTTTTATGAGGTGAGAAAACCTGTGCAGACACGGGGAGAAGTTGAAAAACTCCAGACAGACAGTAACCTGAGCTCAAGCTCAAACCAGACACACTGGAGCTGAAAGACAGTAATGCTACCCACTGCAGAAAACACATAGGTACAGATTATTTTTTTCCAGTCTGTACTGAATAAGTCACAAAATAAAAAGCACATGACGGTTACTTAGTTAATGCAAATAGGACCAGAAATAAACCTTGCAGGAGGACTGTAGACTGGCACATAACATTTCTGACTTTATAATGATGACATCACTATTTTGCATAAAATTAGCAAAAATGAAAAATCTTATTCAGGGTGGTTTTATCTGCAGTATTAATTTAGATCAAATTTGGGCAGGTTACCATACTGAACATTCATGATGTTAGATGTGGCTTACTAAATCAGTAATATTGTGTTTTGATGCCCATGTGATACCAGGCTACAAGGCTCAATCAGTAACTGAAATCTACTTTTTCCCTTTTTTTTAAATAGGTGGTTATCTAAAGGCTGTCTGTAACTTTTTATAGACCTGTCATTTTGGAATTGCTCTGACCCAGTTGTCTCGCTGTCACTATTTTGCCTTTGTCAAAGTCACTCAGATACTTTTGCTTGACCATTTTTCCTGCTTCCAACACATCAACTTTGAGAGCTAACTGTTCACTTGCTCTCTTTACCTGATTTTAATGTTATGGCTTATTGGGATATACTGTACACTGGCCAAAAAAAAGTCGCATACTATTTAAAAATTTATTCAATCACATTTGATTTTATTATAATTCATGTGTGAAAATGATTGCTCATGCTCCCAGAACCATGGAATATGCCCACACCATCAGGGAAGAAAGACTACATTGATGTAACACCCTGGTCATTCAGGTCATCAGCTGACTTCATTTTAATGCCACATAACGTTGTTGAGTCTGGACCTGACCAACTGAAACAACTCAAGATCATAACACTACCTCCAGAGGCTTATACAGTGGGCACTATTCATGATGGGTGCAGCGCTTCCCTTCTTACCATGACATGCCCAGCACTCTGGAGTACGCTCAATCTGAACTCATCAGACCACATGACCTTTTTGTTCTTTGCTCCAAAGTCCAATATTTATGCTCCCTAGCAGTCTGTATCCTTTTTTTTTTCTGATCAGCTTTACTAACAAGTTTTTTTTTTTTTGATGGAACCACAGCTGTTTATTCCTAATTTGTGAATTCTCATCAATCACACTGTGTGTATAGCAGTGCTCTCACTGTCACTATTAAACACAGCTATGTTTTTTTTTTTTTTTTTTTTTTTTTTTTTACTGCTGATTATTATTTTATTTTTTTTTACAATGCAACTTCACCAAATGTTAAATGATCGCTGGTGATTTTTGTGACCTCATTTCTCCCACTACATTTAGCACTTATGTGTTGAAAAGTTTTTAACCCAGTTCCAATAATTTCAAATATCCTTAGTTGTTCTCTTTGCTTCATGTAGCCCAATAATTTTACCCTTCTGAAATGGCTACCTTTTTTGGCCAGGCAAAGTATGTCTACAGTCATGTTTGATGCGTTTAAGGAAATTGTTCCCTTCGAAACTTCTGGTAATTCCTTCCTTATGTGGTCGCCACATGAATGAAAAACTGTGCAGGTATTATCTGATGAAAAAAAAACGTCCCCTGATAGTTAGGCTTCAATGTAATAAGGTCTAAAAGTAAAAGAGCAAATTAAATCTAGTTATGGCATTCCCCTTGATGTCCCCTTGAAGTCATGCATCTTCTTCCTTTGAGCAGCACCTTGAAGTCTTTTGCTCTGTGAGCATCATTTGAAGCAGCATCACTTTCAATTAACAGATAGCCGCATTGCTCGGGATTCAAATCTTTAAATGCTTGTAAGAGAAATATAGCAAACTAACCTAGGGTATCCTTCTCTTGTCACAGTTAATCTTTTAAGGTTTGTCTGTCCCAGCACAGCCTCATGCACCACATCATGCCTGCTGAGCTGTTGACAAGATTATCTGCCAGGTTTCATGTAAGGGAAGGGAGAGACAGAGAGGCTAATTATGGTGGCAGATGGTTCTTTGCAAACCTTCCTCGTTTACAGATCTCCATGATATTAAGTAGAGAGAGTTTTTTTTTGTTTGTTTTATTTAGAAGATGCATGAAAATAGAACAATATATGCAACTGTGTTTGACCAGCTTTAATAAAAATTACATTTAAAAAACATATTTTGTGCAAGCCGAGCAGAAGGATAATAAAATATAAAAATGGTAGTGCGGATGGAGAACCACACAGTGTTCATAAAATGAACTGAGTTCAATGTAGGAGTTTTTGTATATGGATAAAAATTACAGGTTATTATTCACAGTCCAGGGAGCGTGTCCCACTGTTGGCTAACCAAAATTCAAGACTTTATACTTCTTTTGTTTGTTTTTTTTACTCAGTGCTATAGAGACAGACAAAACTGAGTCATGAGTGCTCAAATTATGATTATAATGGAAACACATTTTGACTGCATCAAATCATGGAAAATCCGGATATTATTTTCACTATATAAAAACTTAGAGAAAAGCCTTTCTCAACATATCTAGTGCTCAATAGTCAGTATCCCAAAAAAAAGAAAAGAAAAAGCTTTTTGTATTTTTTTTGTGTCACTTCTAGTCTGACTGTTAGTGTGTGACCACTGCAGATGTGCCAGACCGAAGCAGAGCCATAGATAACAGAGGTAGGCACTTGTGTGAGGTAATCTGCTCCCACTTGTGATAAGGCTGCTTTCCATAAGTCAATTTGCTCTGAAGACTCTACAGTAGTTGCTCTAGTATTCAGAGTAGTGCTGAGCAAAAACAACTGTTAAGTTTTACAATTCACAACACTATTTCATTAATTCAGATGTACAATTTTATTGCCGTGACTGCTGAAATCTCTCTCAGCAGAAATACAAGGGGCGTTCAAGTCAAGTGTAAAAAAAGTGTAATCCCCTGCTACCCTACTGCACTTATCACAACATTTTACTAGTGACTGGATACCATCAAGGTAGAGAGTTTTCTCTACCTGTTCGGTCTTTTTGTTTCAAGTCTGAAACCCTGGCCTCCCAGGAACTCCTTTAATGGTCCAAACATGTGGAAATAGCTTGGAGCGAGCTCAGGACTGTACAGGGATGTGGTAAGAACTACCAGTCGAGTTTCAGTAGTATGTGTACAGTTTCGACAGACAGCTACATCCCCTCTGCAAGTTGGTGAAAAGTTATCCATTGATTTTCAAGGATCAGTCATTACTGTACATGTTCATGCGAACGACTGAAGTGGACTCCAAGCCACCTTGGCCGGGATGATTATTCATAGATGTACAGGCTTCTTTAAAATATCTGCAAAGTCTTCTGTAAATGTCAGACTTCATCACATGTCCCGGTTTGACTTGACTGTCCGGAAATGGATGGATTGCATTGTATGTACATTAACGTTCAAAAGTTTGGGGTCACTTGCAAATTTCTTTGTTTTTGTTTAGTGATTTATGTTCTACATTCTACAACAATACTGGGGATTTCAAAACTAT
>JAQMYJ010000040.1:13784482-13809482 GCA_030014305.1 Clarias laeviceps | reverse complement strand
TATCAGGTAACATATAAGTTTACCCCACATTAGCACTAGTTAAGTAAAAACACTGATCAGGAAAATCATTAAATCAATCGACAGGTGACATGAGTAACATACTGTGAGGAGTGTTATCTCTGCAATGCAATATATAATTCAGCAAGTGAACAGACAACTCCTGGAGTTGATATGTTAAAAAGCAGGAAAAATGGGCAAGTATGAGGATGTAAACAGTTTCGACAAGGGCCACATTGTAATAGCTAGACGACTGGGTCAGAGCAAAACGCCAGGTCTTGTGGCATGTTCCTGGTATGCAGTGGTTAGCTCCTATGAAAAATGAGCATGAGAAGCCAAGGCAAGCCCGTCTTGTCCAATCACACAGAAGAGCTTCTGTCAGGATGGTGTCAGGACACACAGTGCTTACAGCATATAGGGCAGCATGCCTGCAGACCAGTCAGAGCGCTCATGCTGACCACTCCCCACTACTGAGAGTGCCTGTAATTGGCATGTAAGCAACAAAACTAGACTATGAAGAAATGGTGGCCTGGTCTGATAAATCACGTGGACAGCTGAGCTGTGTGCGTTTACATCCCTTACCTCAGAAAGAGATGGCAGCAGGATGAACTATGGGAAAGAGGCAAACCAGCAGGAAGTAGTGTGATGCTCCGGGTAATATTTTACTAGGAAACCTTGGATCATGGTATTTATGAGAATGTACACATACTGTAGTTCCTGCCTAAGCATTGTTGCAGACCAAGTACACCCAAACATGGCAACAGCATTCACTAATGACGATGGCAGGACTTTCAACAGGACTTTCAACAGGACTATGCACTTCGCCTTGCTGCTAACATAGTTCAGGAATGTTTTGAGGAGCATGGCAAAGCGTTCATGATGTTGACTTGGGTTCCACATTCCCCAGATTTCAATCTAATGGAGCGTCTGTGGGATGCAAGCCTGATCCAAAGAGTCCCCACCTTGCAACTTACAGAACTTAAAGGATCTGCTGCTTACATCTTGGTCCCAGATATCACAGCACACCTTTAGAGATCTTGAGGACTCTACAGCAGATCAGAACTGTTTTGGCTGATAGGTGGACCTTTTCAATATTATCCAGGTGGTATAATGTTAGAGCTAATTGGTGTATAAAGCCATTAGTATTTGCAACCCTCCACTGCCATACACCAATCAGCTTTAACAATAAACCACCTGAGTAACAATGGCTAATATAAAAATCATCTGCATAGATTATCTAGGTGATATTTATATTAGAAATTATTTAGTAGCTACATTGCATACACTTAACCCTTTCAACTCCAGCAGTGTCAGGGGGTCCCCGGTTAAATTCCTACACACCTTGTCTATAACGTTTACTGTAGCTACAATGCATCATGGTTAGTAATAAGACAGTAATGCATAATATAAAAATCACCTGGATAATCTGGACTAGTTTCTTCCAAATAATTCATTACTTTATAGTTCAATTAGAACGGAAAACGTGCATGTTTGCATGGTCATGCCTATAATCTGTGAACCTGCTTTTGACTTACAATAAGCTTTCGGTTGGGAAAATGGTCCTGTGAGGAAACACTGTTGCTGCTACACTTTATTACAGTGTTATGCTTTATTGCATCTGGTTATAGTTTATTCTGTTATAAATTATTGAGAGGTTTGACAGTCAGTGGAATAAAAAGGGATATTTCTTCTGCAATTCCGAGACCCTGATTTTTAATGTGGGTAAAATTACAAGAATTGTATAGCAATATGTCTGCTTCACCTATGATTGTGGCACAAATATCAAATGCTGAGCAGTTTAACTGCAGTCATAAAGTCTTCCTCTTGCTTTCTCTTTAATAATTTTGATGTTTTATTGAGACATAAATCATTTAAAATGTTTTGCATTGAAGCAGCAGAATGCACTGACTAGTAACACTGACACTAACCCCTGCTCTTTGCATGTGCATAACTTACAAATATTGTCTATAAGATATTAAAGGAGATTATCTACTGATGGACAATTCACTTAGAAAAAGCAGTTTGACTAATTACATGAGCTGTATTGTAGATTTGACTCGTTACACAGTATTATGGTATGTTCTTAATGCATCCTATTATTACAATTTTTTATTCTTAAGAATACATGCTTTTGTCTCTTTTATATGCAGACCAGTCTGCACTGTCATTTCATGCTGTCTGCATCGGTTGCAAAGCTAACATACTGTATGTAGCAGGTAAAGACTGCTGAGGCAGCAATAGCCACTTTCCCCACAATAACACCTTGAGTAATAGTCGCTTCATCTAGCTCACATAGGCATGTGATTAAACTGAATCTGGCTGCCAGAACACATTGCATTTTTACAGCTAGGCCACTTTAAACCCATGATTGAAAACTATTTGTTCCATATAGTGTAGATCATGTAAAGCTGACCATTATGCCATTTGTCTTTTTCCATTGGGTCAATTTTGGCCTATAACTATATTTGGCTCGGATTTATCTGCTGTCTGGATAGAGGAATTCATACTTCATGGAGAGAGACAATGTCATCTGTTTATTCTTGCTGATGATAAAATGATATGCGGTGGATCAATACACCACTTTTAATAGCCAAATTTAACTGCAATCCTGAGGTCAGACTAGACAAAACCTAGGAAAGTTTGGTTAAGGCTGTTGTACTGGAAGATTTTAAATAATTTACATTGCTTTGCATTGGAGTAATCACATGTATAATTGATTACTTTCTCCATCCATGTAAAAAATGAAATCAAGGGTCAGTGTTATTTAGTAACTAAAAAAACCTTTTATAAAAATATGAAAAAATCTATTTTCATATTCCTGGCTCAATAAGCTCAATTTTGATACCAGGTTTATTACGGTGTCCGGATTGTTGACTAGTGCCAGTTTGTTTAAAAAAACAAACAAACAAACAAACATTGAAATCCTACTTTTGAATATTTAAAATATGATTGTGACTTAATAATAAAGAAGGAAACCCTTAACCTCATTTTCCCACCAGGATTTCCCTGCTACCCCTAAAAATAACTTTAACAGCACAGATTTATAGTAAAAAAAACTACAGGTTTTTCTATGTCAACTGGGGTAACCAGTTTAGGATTAAAAACTTTTTCAATTCTGTTGTGGCATCAGAAAGATAAGATATTTATCAACTGATTATTGCTGAAATTTAAGATTTGATACATTTCACCTGCTGCACTCTATTGGAGAATAACACAATACAAATCTGTGCGACTTAATACCCGACTTAACACGTCACACTTATGTGCATTGCCACTGCAGAAACTTTTTCTATAATTTACAATTCTCATTTTTTCAGAAACTTTGAGGTCAAACTCCAGATCAGGTACAGAGTTGTGCCGGGAACTCAGAAGGCAAAACTCGCTTACGAAACATTGCTTATGCAAGTTTCACAAAATTACTGAGTGCTGTTTGCAATTTTTAAAGTCTGTCATTAGCCAACAAGCAATTATGTCAAAATTAAGAGTGTGTGTAGGCTGTTTTGTGCTTGCTTCTAGTGTCACATTGCTTAAGGCAAAAAAAAGCTTTACTTCAATAATTTACAATGAGTAGCAAAGCAATTGCAATGCATTACCACACAACTTCAGTCTTTAATCTCCATGTACATTGAGTTATTTGACATAAACTTTCCCGGGTGTTGTTTCTTGTACAGGAACCTTGTAGTTCTCATTTAGACTGTTTCACAAACCCCTTAATTTTATGAATAGGTTTCCAAATCCTACCTTACAGCATTTGGGTATTATTTATTTAATTTTCAACTATAGAGTTTGGAGTAGACCTCTCCTTACTGTGATGTTGAAAAAGAATCTTGTTATTAAGATGTAAGGAGCCTGACACTTTTTCTGTCTTAACAACTGGGTTGCTTGCACAACTGTAAACAAATGTTTGTGCCCACACAGTTGTGTCATCCTTGCTATAGTTTGACCTGTGGGCGGTGGTGACTCAGCAGGTAGCTTTGCTGCCTTAACGACTCCGGATTCCCTAGATTCCCTAGAGTTATTTTGGAACTATATAGTCATCTGAGACTCAATAAGGTCAAGAGCTTTTAAGAATTAGTTTACAGCTAAAAGCTCTTTGTATTTAGCCATGCATCATGAAAGTATGGCATATTAAAATAGCAATGCTTGTATACTTGTATGTTGGTTAAATAGTATACACCAATCAGCCACAATACTAACACCACCACCAGTTGAATTGAATAACATTGATTATCAATGATCAATTATGTACCAGTAAACTGGTGACAGGATCATGGGCACCCAAGGGTCATCTATGCCTGTGGGGATGAAAGGTCAGCCTGTCGTGTTCAATCCTGGCTATGCTGGCTATGATAGAAAGATATCAGAACACCCAGTGCATCACAGCCTACTGCGTTAGAGCAAAGACTTCAAGGTTGTTGCTATTATCTCCAAACTCCCTAGGTCTCAATCCTATCTAGCATCCATGTCCATATGTACTGAACAAACAAGTTGGATCCATGGAGGCCCCACTCTGCAAAGGGCACCCAAAGGATGCATCAATGATTCCATTAATGATCTATCATTAATGTAACAGTGCTGATATACACACACAAAACCAAATGGTGGTACAAAACCCCAAATACTTTCTACATCTTGTAGGAATGAAATGAGAGAAAGGGCTTTTTGACCTTGTGAAATGAAATGGATGGACATTACATAACCATGTTGCCTGCAGCTCTAAACATAACCATCATTAAGAGATTAGACAGTAGTCAGCATGCTCGCCTAAGTGTCTGTTGCTGGACTACCACTGTGTAAATCCATACTAAACAGCACGTATTATTCTCCCACAGCACTGTCACATTATGAACATCATCATGAAAGTGTTTCATTACCATATGCAAAAGTATGCTTAAGATATGATAATAGGCTTTTGCTATAATTACATGGTTATCCTGTGGAAGGGAGTAGGGAAGTGACAGATACATCAAAATGAGAGAAAGAAAAGGGATTCATAGAGTTACAGAACTAATCAGGGTGTTTACTTGCTGTCCCTATGTCTATGATAATATTCTTTGGTGATGTAGAGTGACTGTCATAATTACCTTCTTCATCTGCATTGTAGCATCAACCCACATGTAGAACTTGCAATCTGATCCGTATGTGGGCCTTTTGTTAGTCATGCAATTAAATTACTGAAACAAAACGTAGCATTAACATCGAAAACAGACAGAGGTTGACTCAGGGTCTAAATAACCACATGCATTTGAGCATTTGGCAGTGTTATAACACACTTGGAGGACAGCGCTATCCGCTCCTCCTGCTTGCGTGAGCTCACAGACGCCCCTGATTGGCTGTAATTAACCCGTAATCAATTAACCGCTCGGCCAATCAGCTCTCTCTAGACCCCCGGATGCGAGAGGTTACAGCATCACCTGAGGATCGAACTTGCGATCTTCGGATGATAGGGCGAGCACTTTACCACTGCGCCACATGAAGGCCCATAAGCTAAGATATTCAGTACTGTAGCACATCCTGCTTCTGGAACTGTGTGATGTAGCTGTTTAATGATGTTGTGAGTCAGTAATTATGGTTTCGGCCGCATAGTTGTTTATATGAAAAGAACTAGAACAGGCAAAGGATTTCTGAGGTTAAGATTAAGGTTACATTTAGGCATTCGCATATCATGGATTAGCAGAGGAATTATGCCACAAATGTAGTAAAAGAAGTGTGTGTGTGTGTGTGTGTGTGTGTGTGTGTGTGTGTGTGTGTCTGTGGCCAGGAGCTCCAGTGTCTCTAAAGAACAAGGACAAGCCTGCACTCTTTAAATATGCATGAGCTTTATGAATTTTTGATTACTGGTGACATCAGACACCGAGCAGTTCAGAAGGGGTGTCAAGACGTTCAAACCCAGTATAGTGAAAGGATTTTGATGAAAATTACATTTATTTTTTCATGTTTTTTTTCTGGGGAAAATATTTTAGGAGGTCTGTGGAAAAATCCATAGTGAGTGAGATAGCAAAGTAAAAGCTTCAGCTTTCAGTTTAGTTCTGTGCCCTATAGAGTCTAAGCAAGACTAAAAATATACAGATACACACCACATCCCTAGTGTTGAGTTGATGAATGAAATCAGGCAGGAATGCAATTCAATCAGTTAATGTAATACTTAGCGAACCTGGGGACTAGACAGACATACCCACACAATTACTATTGTTCATTATAAGAAAAGCATCATTGTGTTGGCGACACAACCAGCTGTTGATTTCTAGCCTGCAGTGTTTAACACATGTCACTTTTCTCAATCCTGCTGTGGAAAAACAGGAACAGGCCCAAACACAATGAAATGTATGTGAATGCTGCTAATGGCTAAAACTTACTTAAGTCTTCATTATACCCTTGTCTCTCTCTCCCTCCCTCCTCTTTCCCTCCCTCCCTTCCATATCTCTCTCTCACTCTCTCTCTCTCTCTCTCACTCTCTCTCTCTCTCTCTCTCTCTCTCTCTGGTAGACGTGCGTGGGGGACGTCATCTCTTAACTTTCCAGTACTCTTTGCCGGGCATCCCAGTTGCTAAGCACGGACCTATAGACCTGCGGACCTCCATGGATGGCAAATACAAAGAAATTGCTGAGGTGATTAGTACAAACAACATTTACTTTCTTGGCATAGCTGGGACTGAATCGTTGATAATATGGTTTTTGTAATGTAATGATACCTGTCTTTTTTTCCCTTAGGCTTTTTTTAATAGAAAATTTGTGTAGTAGATTTGTTACCTCATTTAGAGCTGGGGTGAGCACATTACTGCAAAGTAAAATTCTGTTAAAACAGCACTAAAACGCTATTGTCTGATTATGGTTTACAGCATTTATCTGTTGGTCATACAATAAACAAAACCCTGGATACCACAATGAGATCATCTTATAAACAAAAATTGTTATAGCATTTAGGCACAAAAAAGGGACTCAGAAATTGTTTAGATTTTATTAACATGATTATTGGATCACACCTCAAGAGAGGCAGAACTATTGAGCTTACTAATGAATTTTTTTTTTAACTAATTGTCATGAGTATGCTGTATGTCCAATGCATGTAACTGTTTGACCAGCTCTATATAGCATAGGTTGGCCATAACTGCTGTAATTGCAGATGTCAACACCATGCCCTAATGCATCAAAAACAATAAACTGAAGGATCCGCTGAGATTGAGTGATCAGTAGTGCATTTTATTTAGAATTGCATGAAAAGAAATTTTGTTTCAGGTCTTTCTTGCATTAATGCAGGAAGATGTTAAAATAATATTTTAATGACAAATCCAGCTTTCTCCTATTTCTTGGTTAGAAGAATTCAGTCCTATCCATGATCGGTCATCTGGAGCGCAGGGACGAGCTTAAACACAGCCTATGTTCAGTGCAGTTAAGCGCCATCAAGTAATGGTGTAGGTGAACTTTCAGCAGGGAATATTTAAAAAGCACCATGTAAAGAGAGAAAGCTAGCAATAAAAGATAAACGTGTTTTTTGAAATTTATTCTTTTCCATGGTACAAAATAACTAATGACACTATCCACTTGTGTCCTTTTCTCATATGTCATAGTTCTACAAATACTCACCTGTGAAATGTAACACAATTTCTCATGCCTGTACTGTTGTCATAATGCCAGCAGTTTGTAGCCTAACACTTTCGACACATGTGTGATGATGTCACGTGCAGTGAAACTAGCAGGATATAATATGGTGTCACGGCTCCAACACCAGCATTAATGTAATAGCCTGGCTTCATCCTATCTAGGCTGTCTGAGAAATCTCTGGTTGCACACATTTTGAACTGAAACAAGTAACAGACATAACACCAACATTAAATGACCAAATATCACGAGGCTACTGGTTTTATTGATTTAAATGCTGTTTTCTTTTACTGTATGCTATAGAAAAATGTTTGTGAAATCATGCTAATTACTATTTGAACACATTGGAATGGTACAGTAGTTTGGAGCCACGGTGACTCAGCAGTCAGCTCTGTCACCACTCTGTGTGCATGGAGTTTGCATGTTCTCCTTGTGCATCATTTACATCTGTTTCTTACCGGTTCATGCCTTAAGATAAATTTGTTTGCATGCAAGAATGATTCATAGGTCACTGTGTGGCTTAACAAACAAAAAAATGTTCCTCTAAAACTGCTCAGGTACAGGGACAGGACTGAAAATCTGAGAGCTGTAAAAGTCTTTCAGAAAGCTTGGAGAACTATTCCATCTAGTCTTCATTAATAATAGAAGAAAGTCAGGTCAAGACTGTACTGTACTGTATGTGTGTATTGATTTGTCTGTCCATGTGTTTTAGGAACTGTTGACACGCAGTCTGGTTGAGAGCGAGATGCGCAGTGCTCCGTATGAGTTTCCAGAGGACAGTCCTATCGAGCAGCTGGAGGAGCGGAGGCAAAGACTCGAGAGACAGATCAGCCAGGATGTTAAGTAAGTCGATCCATCTCCTTGGATTTAGACAGCTGCATTTAATCATGGCAGACAACAGCATGTTGCTCACGCTAATAAGGAATTTTACTACAGACGGCAATCTCTAAGGAAATGGTAGAATCTACATGAGATGTTTTATACCCAGGAAATTGATTATTGGAAATTCATGCTTTCTCTGATCCAAGGAAAAGCTAAACATCATTATCATCTAGCCTGCTTAAGTGATTTGTTCTCTATAACATTTATGCTCTTTAGAATGCATTAATAAGTATTTCCCTGGTATTGCTGCACAGGTATGAGCCTGACATTCTTCTCCGAGCCAAGCAGGACTTTTTAAAGACAGACAGTGCCACTGACCTTGAGTGAGTTTGAAACTTCTTCTTGACACTGAACTCTGGAATCCCGAGCTTTCGTTAAATCTTTTTTTCCTCTCGGCTTTGTGCAGGTATCTGAAGGAGCAAAGTGAAGCAGAATTGGAACTATATCCAGAGCATGAGCTGATACCAGAGAAGGAGTACCAGAGGGTCACCATCTCTGGAGAAGAAAAATGTGGCGTAAGAGAGAAAAGACATCTTTATTTTAGAAAGGACAAAATATAGAGATAAACTTGATCTTTAAAGAACTCTTTGAAATTTTGAATTAACCTACTGCAGACCTTATGGTTTGCAGTACAAAATTCTATAAAAAAATCAAAAAATCTAAATTACTCAAATCTACACATATAATAAAACTGTAAAGTTGGCATCTGTACATCATCAAAATCTTTGTGCATGCATTACATAAAACCTACTGAACGAATTTTAATGGGGTTTTTACATGGGAAGAGAAGATACGCTAATTTGAAATTTTAATGGAAAACGTCCTTATAACATAAAAAAATCGACCTTGAAAAACACATTAGTTCATCTCAAAATTCAACAGAGGGCGCTGTTCATTTTTTAAATACGTGTGAGTGTGTAATTTCAAGGCCAGGCTCGATTTCCGTCTCTGTGTGCATGGAGTTTGCATGTTCTCCCCGTGCTTGGTGGGTTTCCTCCAGATACTCCAGTTACCTCCCATAGTCCAAAGACATGTAGGTTAGGTTAATTGGTGTTCTCAAATTGCCTGTAGTGTGTAAATGAGTGTGTGAGTGTCTGTATGTGTGTGTGCCCTGCGATGGATCGGCTCCCTGTCCAGGGTGCCCCGCCTCGTGCCCTAAGTCTCCTGGGATAGGATCCAGGTCCCCGCGACCCTGAATACAGGATTAAACGATATAGAAGATGAGTGAGAGTGAGTGAGTGTGTAATTGAAATCTACTGGATCTCACACCTTCATTCTGTGCACTTCAAAGTAACACATAAATATTTTAGTTATTAATAAAAATACAATAAATAAAAGCAGGGACAAAAGTATTACATGTAAAAATACAGTACTGTGCAAAAGTCTTGATCCACTCCTTATTTCCTCATATTACCTTTTAGTTAAATTATGTACTGTACATTAAGCAACCTCAATTCCCATCTCATCTGTTCCAGCCTCTCAGCATTCAGCATCACTAGTATACTAATCACTGACCTGATCATCTGTCATCATGTGCACCTGTTTCTCACTGGTTCATGCCTTAAGTTAGATTTATTGTTGTAGTTGCAGTCAAAACCTCCTTATTAATTTAATAATAAGTTTCTTATGTCTTTTTTAAACAATTTTACAAATTCTAATATACACCTAACAAGCTAGCCCTCCCTGCCCCGCCCTTTCCCCCAGGTTCCCTTCACAGACCTGCTGGATGCTGCTAAGTGTGTGGTCAAGGCTCTGTTCATCAGAGAGAAGTATATGGCTCTGTCAATGCAGAGCTTTTGCAGGACGACTGCTCGGTACTTGACTGAGCTTGGGGACAGACCTCTGGACCTGAAGGCATACCAGGAGATGCCCGAGACCTCTATAACTACAGGTAAGTTATTTTAAATATGCATAAATACAGTATGTAGAAAGTAAGAAAACAAGGAAATATATTTGGAAATATTTGAAAAAAAATTATAAAGGACCTCATTGTGATTTTTATGTATTGAATATTTCCCACAGGTGCTACAGTCCATCCACCAGTCTCAGAGACACACCCATATGAAGGATTAGACCCAACTAGCATGCCACCTGACATGGGCTACAGCTGCAAGATGATAGATGGTGTTGTACATGTGTTTACCAATAAGAGCAATATGGACAAGTGAGAATACTCATACAGTCATTTAGACAATAATTATTTCATTGGTATTAGAATGTCCTTGCACAGCTAGAGTAGTATTCATTTCTTCTAAAGAGCACTTCAAAGCTATTATACAATATATTCTATTTACACTAAGTCTCTTATTTTTTTCCACCAGAGCTACAGAGTTGGATCTACCCTACCCTGATCTGCCAGAGTATATAGCTGACATGAATGTCATGATGGCCCTCATCATTAATGGACCAGTGTAAGTGATGCTCAGCCATTACGGTCAATGCAGGGTCAAGGATGTAATGCTGATTGTGTTGTGCTGAAGGTGTAATACTGATTAATTGCCACTCAAAATTTTTATACATTTATCAGTTGTTGTTTGGTGCCCTTGAAAGTCTATAATGAAATTTGTTTCTAAAATACTTCATTAGGTTAAAACGGATTATTTGATTCTCTGGAACTTCAGGGTACTTTCGAGCAGTATTTCATTCCTGTTTGTTCGATTGCCAACAGAAAATCATTTTGTTACCGGAGGCTGCAGTACCTGAGCTCTAAGTTTCAGATGCATATCCTCCTAAATGAAATGAAGGAGTTGGCAGCTCAGAAGAAAGTTCCTCATCGGGATTTTTACAACATACGCAAAGTAAACTTCTGAATCTTTCAATCTGAATAATAATGCTGCTTGCCTAGAAACTATTTATGCCTTTAAAATTCACTAACACCACCATGTTCATATCAGCACATTTTAAACACTGTATTAATACAAGTACTATCATGCCTACTGTTTCCCTCTTGTCTCAGGTGGACACGCATATCCACGCTTCATCCTGCATGAATCAGAAACACTTACTACGTTTTATCAAGAGGGCCATGAAGAAGTACCCTAAGGAGATTGTACATGTGGAGAAAGGCCGTGAGCAGACACTCATGGAGGTTTTTGAGAGTATGAATCTAACAGCTTTCGACCTCAGCGTGGACACACTAGACATGCATGCGGTAAGAAAGTCTGTTTTTCATGCATGCTGAAGAGCAGGACTTGATCCATAACTCACCTGCATCAGTAAGGACTGTACCATCATATGACAGTTGTTGATTAATTTTCTTCTTCCTGTTGGCTCAGGATCGAAACACTTTCCATCGCTTTGACAAATTCAACTCCAAGTACAACCCAATTGGAGAGTCAATTCTCCGGGAGATCTTTATTAAAACAGATAACCATATTGAAGGGAAATACTTTGGACACATTATCAAGGTATATTTTAACGCTTTACAGTACAGCCTTTACCATAATTATACACAATTTCAACATAAACCAACCACTATAAGCTATAGTTTAAATGAACATTAAGATCATCTCAATTAAGAGTGGATTTATGTCAGGTGTATCAGGTAGGAGTCGGGATCAACTGCAGTATTGTGGAGTTAGTAACTTAAGTAGATGTTCTAAACATGACAGTTTTGTTTAATATTGCATGAAGTCTGTTACGTATGGTCCCTAAAAACGCAGGACAACTATTTAATATAAACATATAAAGACATACATAGACATACATATAAAGACTGAGTGATATTTGGTCTCCTTGCAGCCTGTATAAATGATTCGCTCATTCCCTACTTTGTATTTCAGGAGGTGATGGAGGATCTTGAGGAAAGTAAATATCAGAATGTCGAGCTGCGTCTCTCCATCTATGGCCGCTCCAGGGATGAGTGGGACAAACTGGCTCGGTGGGCAGTCAAGCACGGAGTCTACTCTAACAATGTGCGCTGGCTCGTCCAAGTACCTCGTCTGTTGTGAGTGTTCATGTCTACTTTCATTGTACCATCACATTAAGTGACTTTTTAATATTACTAGGTTAATACTTTGCACTTGGTTTTTTTTCTATAAAAATGTGGAAGAAGCAGTTTAATAAAAGTTTAATAGTTTAATGTCTCCTCTGCAGTGATGTCTATCACACTAAGAAACAGCTGAGTAATTTCCAGGAGATGTTGGAGAACATCTTCATGCCTCTGTTTGAAGTCACCATTCAGCCAAGTAGCCACCCAGAGCTGCATGTCTTCCTGCAACATGTAAGTATTTAGCTGACAGTATTTAAGGCTCGGTTTTAGGCCCAGGTTAATTCTTACAGTATTTCTTTTTTTTATTACAAAGCATGATGTCAGTGTATGTAACAAAACGCTGCTATGTCCATCAGGTGGTTGGGTTTGACAGCGTAGATGATGAGTCCAAACCAGAGCACCACATCTTTAACCTGGACAGTCCTCTACCTGCCAACTGGATAGAGGAAGACAATCCACCTTATTCTTACTATCTCTATTACACGTTTGCCAATATGACTGTGCTAAACCACCTGCGCAGGTATTTATTATATAATGTCTTTTAATAAAAGTATGTTCTATATTTTAGTATTTTAATATATATATACATTTATATGTAAAAGTTTGAAATTTCATATTTGATTGATTGTTTATTGAAAATGTAAACACAAAAACTGGGCCAATAGAGATTTTTCTGCAAATGTTAAAACATAATTATTTGACTACATTTCAGGGGCAAAAGTTTGGACATCATTCCAGTTGAAATTAGGAATAACTCTTTAAACTTTGTCCTAACACTTAACAACCATGGGCTATTCAATGCAGCTGGCTGAGGATATGAAAAGGATTCCAGTAAACACTAGTAAATTCACAATCAAGAAACTTAAGCTGAAAACAGATTTGTTTCTTCACCAGGACAATGATTCAAAGCATACGACCAAGTCTGCCATGAACTACTTAAAAGAAACACAAGATAAAGCTTTACACAAAAAATGTTACACAAAAATGTTTGTATTTCAGTAAAGAAAACAACATATTGCATAAAGGGACCACTTTTTAGATAAAACATAACATAATGAAGTCTCCTGGGTTTCGCATGCAAAAAATAAAGCAAGTGCGAACATTAGGGTTGAACATTAGAACTGTCACATTCTCCAAGATGCTTAAGAAATCTTACAAGCTAATTTCCTTATAAAACTGTGCATGTTGTTACCAAGGCCCTGTGTACTTTTCCTCTTTTTTTAGTTTACTCATCCAGTGAGCTGCATTTCTGTGGATGGAAAAGCCTTGTTGATGAGCGAGCCCAACAATGCAGAATGACCAGATTGGTTTGAGCTGTCAGAAAAGCCACAGCAATTCAGAATTGTAGTGAATGAAAAAACATCTCAGAATGTAGAACATGCTGAAACTTGAGATACATTGGGTGGCGGCATGGTGGCTTAGTGGTTAGCAATGTCGCCTTGCACCTCCAGTGCCCGTGCTTTGTGGGTTTCCTCCAGGTACTCTGGTTTCCTCCCACAGTCCAAAGACATGCAATTTACGTTAATTGGTGTTTCCAAATTGCCTGTATTGTGAATGCATGTGTGAATGTTGACCGAGAAAAACTAAAAGTCCTTCTGTCAGCCCAGAAAAGAAAGCTGAGGCTGCAGTGGGCACAGGCCAAAAAGGAAAAATGTACCCTGTAGGCTCATAGATGGTGCAGTCAAAAATTGTTCACAACAACATTCAACCATAGAACCAATCTGCTTTATGTTAACAGTCCAGGCTGGCGTAATGATGTGGGGAATGTTTTCATGCTTTCTTCTTTCCTGGGGTGATCAATAACAATCAATTATTGCTTGAAAATCACAGCCTATTTGAGTATTGTTGCTGGCAGTTGCACCATGTCACAGAGTAAAAGTAACCTCAAACTGGATTCATGAGCATGACAATGAGTTCAGTGTTCTTCAGTGGCCTTTCCAATCAGTCTATCTAAATCCAAAGAACATCTTTGGTATGTGATTCAATGGGATTTTAGCATTATTAATGTCCACCTGAAGAGTCTGCCAGAACCATCTGATAAAATCATAAACACATGGCCCAGAAGGAATGTTTTCAATTCAATGAACAAATGGAACTTTTCTAAAGGCCAAGGCAGGTGCTACCCAGTATCAACAAAATATTCCTGATGAAGTGCTCAATGTGTGTATATTTATAACTGATATATTTTATATAGCAGTTTAGTTTATAAACCATATCTCTCATATTGCTCATTATTCTTGCACAATAACATACATGCTACAGTATATGTATAATGTTTGTGAGGTTGTACCTTTTAACAGTAAATTGTACACATTTCATTTTATTTCCTACAGGAGCAGGAACTTCAATACATTTGTGCTTAGACCACACTGTGGTGAAGCAGGACCAATTCACCATCTGGTGTCTGGATTCATGCTCTCAGAAAACATCTCCCATGGCCTGCTGCTCAGGAAGGTAAAATAGGGCTTATTACCCAGAATGTTTAGAGAATTTTCCCTGTGACGCCTCACCTCATAAATAGGAAACACTAAGATCTAGTGATCGATTATTAGTGATCGGTATTTGACACATAGGTGTCAAATACCATAAAACATTGACAAGCAAATTCAGGATAGATTATTATACTATAACAACTGTCAGTGTGTTTTATGCTTAACATAATACACAAATCATACCACATACTGTAACTTTAACATAAAATTTCATTTTTTGCACATATAGTATATTTTATGCATTTATCTTTATTTACATGTGATTTTTGAATTGATTATTGAATAGTAGAAAGTATCGTATTGATGTTCTTTTGAGAAAAGACACAGGTATTTAGCATGTGTGATGTTCCCTCTAGGCACCTGTCCTGCAGTATCTGTATTATCTGGCTCAGATCGGCATCGCCATGTCTCCTCTTAGCAACAACAGCTTGTTTCTTAGCTACCATCGCAACCCATTGCCTGAATATCTGTCTAGAGGTCTAATGGTCTCCTTATCTACTGATGATCCTCTGCAATTTCACTTCACGAAGGTCTGAACATGCTCAATAAGCAGATCCAGCACATCCATTAGTCACCCCAATAAAGAGCCTGCATTGGGCTATATGTTTAACCAGGAAGTACTTAAAAGTGTTTATTTGTATGTTTGTCTTCCAGGAGCCCTTAATGGAGGAGTACAGTATTGCTGCTCAGGTGTGGAAGCTGAGCTCATGTGATATGTGTGAACTGGCAAGAAACAGTGTACTAATGAGTGGCTTCTCCCACCAGGTAGTCTGCACACACAAACATTTATGTCTCACGTGGACTATGCATGGCATATTATTAGAAGGAAAGATAGACCAATTAGCTATACAATTACAATGTAAAAAATCATGCCAAGTGTTGTGTAGATTCCATTTGTGCCACTTGGGCAATTCTGGCCCCTTAAGGGCAAGACTCTACAAGTCAAGCACTCTACAAGGGCTGTGGTGTCTGGCACCAGAACAATGGCAGCGGATCCTTTGGGTGCTGTGGACTGTTGAGTGCGTAATTTATGGATCACACTTGTTGGTGCTGGTGTATCCCATGGGTGCGCAATTGTGCCTTGGGCTCTTTACCTGCTGGGCCAAGGGGGCTACATGGGGCTGTTGCACATTGGGTGTTCTAATACTTTTCAAATCATTGTTTGTAATATTTGTTCATTTGTTATATACATAATTTTCTGCCATTAATTTCAGATTAAATGTATATGTACTGTATGCCTAATGCATTATCATTCCATAGGTGAAGAGTTACTGGCTAGGCCCCAGTTACATCAAAGAAGGCCAGGAAAGCAACGACATTCGCCGGACCAACGTGCCCGACATTCGTGTGGCATACCGATTTGAGACACTTTGTGAAGAGCTGAATCTGATCACACAGGCAGTGAGGAGTGAGGAACTAGAGACCATCGAGGAAGAGGCTCTATGCATGAGCACAGTGCAGAGTGTACAATAGGAACATGGTATAGTAGCATCAAGTAGAGCATCTGAATCGGGCTGTTTGAGGAAACTGGTAATCAATCACATCTGAGGTGATGCTTAGAGTGATAAAATGACGTTGAGTATACTGTATCAACTTAAAAAGGAGAGTGATCATTTAAACGTGTGCATGCCCTGTTGAATGTGAGCTAGATTACTGAACCTGTCTTCAGTACTGCCTGCAGAAACATCATTCCTGAAAGTTATGCACCTCACATTGTGTGCCAGTAGTTTGCACCAGTGGTCATCGCTCCCATCAGATATTACCAAAAAAAAAAAAAAAGCCATGGCCCCAGCAAGCATGACAAAACCAATACACTGCTATGTGTTGGTGTACGTTTGTGGTGGTGTTGTTATTACTGTTTAAGGCCTTATTCATAGCATTATCAATACCTGGCCTGGCACTTACTGACTGGGTGTAACTAGATTATGGGCATCAAACATGTTGTATTAGGGAAAGTTTTAATGGAAAATCAATGCCATGAACAATGAATCTGTGTCAGAGCTGCTATTCGTCACAGTATCTTCTGTTTGTCAGTTATGATCATGCTGACTTGTACCTAGTATTTGTGTCATGTTCTGGATTATTAGCGCATTTACCCATTCAAACCATATTTTCTTTTATACATGTGTTTACTATGATAATTGTATTGAATTATTTATTGCAACTGAAAAAATGAAGTAAACTTTATTTTTGTCTTCTGTGTTATCTATATAATAAGTAATTATGGTAATTATTGCTCTTTCATTTGTTCATTAGTTCTTAAAGTGATTCAAAGCATAAAAGCATATGTGACCATTTCTGTATTCTTCTGAATAATAAATATGTTAAAAAAAAAAAAAGATTATTATGCTGTACACAAGGAAACTTTAAAACTTTAAAATCATATTTGCTTTCTTTTTTCTGAGTTTCTAATAGGCCAATAGACTGGATTCGGAGTTTACATGTGGTTTATGTTGGTATGTTTATAATAATGTAATCACAAGACCAACCAAACAACTACAGTAGGTGACTGATAATAATGAATTTAATTTTAGAATAAAAGTGCACTATACAGCATAGTACAAATGGAAAAACTACCACTGCATAAAAATACCTAGTATTTGTGAACTAAATAATAATGGCCTTCAAAATACAGTGCAACAAGTCATCAAAACTGTCAATATTTGCTCAAATAAATTATAAAATGTTGTGCAGAAAACAGGTTATCCATATATATATATGAAGATAGGGTGATACAAAAAGAAAAAAACATTGTTTAAAAATAATATAATTGAATTTAAAGAATTAAAATAAGGTAGCATACTGAAGAATAAAGAATTAAAATAAGGTAGCATACTGTATTAGAAACAATGTTCAGTTCTGACGTGCTCTTTAAACTGGAAATTAGAATCCTGTAAACAGCTGGAGAGTTTAGAATTCAGAATTTAAAATGCTGCAAACAAGTGCAGAATCCTGTAAATAGCTGCATAATTTAGAAAAATGTAAATAATTGCAGAATTTAGAATTACCCAACCACACTCCTTAACAAATCATAAAAAAAAATACACAGACGATACGATTAACATGTAAATTTTGCTGATTTTTTTCTAAACGAATGCTGCAGCACCCAAGGGGCCGCACCCCTAATTCAGATTAAGGCTGGGAGTTGCATTTGTTGAAGGGTAAAATCATCAGTCACACATAAGGGGAACAGTGTGGAGAGTTTTTTTTTCCCTTTCTGAGTTATGGGAATTAAAAAATATAAACATAACTGCAAGTTTTAAGAAAAATTTTCAACTGCCACTTACAATCACACCCTTCATAATCACAACCTCGGTTTATCATTACAGGTCATATGAGTTGCCCGAAATGAAATGCTCGCGAGTCTTAAAGATTAGTGTAAAGGCGAGTGTGTTGCCCTCTGTACAGGATCTTATGTGAATCCACACTGTGGTTGTGTTTCTGATGCCGATGGAGATTTAAGCTGGCTTACTGGGATATTAGAAGAGTAGGGGATGAGCAACGGAATGCATGTTTTAAATAATTCTTATTTATTACAGCTTTTGCACTGCCAACATGTTTCATTCAATCTAGCAAAATGACATAAATGAACGGTTTTGCATTCATGCACTTAACGGGAGATTTGTAAATGAAAGCTATATTGGGTGCATTTAACTTGAAGTGTAAATAACAGACTCGGTTTTCTACAGATGAAATTGTGATGTGTGGTTCACAAGCGAGTTGATTATGAGCTTACTTCGAAGAACCCTGGAAACTGAGTCGCATTTCTGGACAGCTGTAATACATAGCTGCCAACTTTTCAGGAAAGCTTGGAGTGAGATTCTGAAAATAAGGCCATTGGTTCTGCGTGTATACGCAAACAATGTGCCCATTGCACATGCTCAGGGATTTTTTTCTAACACTAACCATAAACCCTATCCTGTATCCTTCAGGTTTTGTATACTGTATTTTACTGTTACATTGTTAAAGTAGAATAACAGATGCATGTGATTATATTTATTTTTGCTGGTATAACTGCCATTTGAAATGTTCACCGAAACAATAAATGAAATATTTCCCACCTTTATCCACCTGCCACATCACACGTATGCTCTCCACCAGCTCTATGTAGGGCACCAGGGGTGTAGCAGAGAACTCTAGGCCCTATAAATAAATACTCTCATTTGGCCCTACTAAATAAATACTCTCATATTTCATTCCTAAATTACAAGGGCCCTCCCATCTCCAACACCCCCCAAACACACACTATGACTCCTGAGAGCAGTAAAATTATTTATGCACAGGTCACAGAAAATAAAAATATTTTCATTGAGTTTAATCATCCACAAAACAATGTGTCACTATATATATATTAATAAAAATATTCAGAGACTAACAAATTTGATTAAGAGAAAATACAACAACACATGCAATATTATGTAAAATTCAACACACAAGAGTCAGACATGAGCTGTGGAACAAAGATAATGCATGAAAGTTCCTGCATAAATTCATATTACCAAAGCTCAGAATCAAGGCACAAAATAGCAATATGAATGAATAGATAAAAAACAAACAAAAATGCATGCATTTAACTGTGAAGTCAAAGCATAAAGTGACATTTGTGAGAAAAACCATTGAAAAAGAATGAAAACAAAAAAAACAAATGTAATAATAATGATGATGATGATGTATGGAGAAAGTACAGTCAAAGAAGAATAATTATTGATACAAAGGAAGGGGAGAAGAAAAGAAAAATGTGAGATTGTGCTGCAATGGTCAGAATTGTGCAATATAGGGTGATATATCCTTTTTTTCAGCACAACCTAGACGTTATGATAAACTGAATTTAATTTTATTTTAACCGACTACACAAACATGGCAGAGCAAAAATAAATAAATAAAAAAAATATGGGTCACATAGGCAAAGAAACACACAGTACAGATTCATAAGATCATATGTTCTTATGGGTGCTTTAGGTTGTTTCTGCGACCAAAATAATAATAACAGGAAGAAAAAGAAGAAGAAGGGCCTTGTTCTCCTGGACAGATTTTTAAAAAGGGTGATATACAACTTGACGGCCACCCAAGTATAGTGGCCCACTTGGGTGTGCAACATGTAGCCAGTAGAATTGTGTGTGTTCATGCGTGTGTGCTTGTCAAAGTGTAAGTCAAATCTGGTGAACTTTAGGATTAAAGAAATCTTCAAATAAAGTACTTAAATGAATCTTAAAATATGATGAAATGCTTGGGTTAATCTATCCAGTTTAATTTGATGCTTTATGGTGTATTTTCATTATTCCTGTGAGAAGCCAGTATGAGTTGTAGATCTAAGTAATGCAAAGGTCGGCATAACTTTTTTTATTTAAAAAGTAGTGAAAGTAAAACTACAGATATTTGTTTTAACATGTAATGGAGTAAGAGTAAAAATCTCCTTAAACTACTCAAATAAAGTATGTTAAAAACTCTTGATTAAAGTTGAATGAATTAATATTGTATTATTGGCCCAACTTCTAATAGTGGTATTTGTTGAGAGAACAGATAACATTTTGTACTTGAAAACTTTAGACATTGAATACACATACTTAATAAACTAATAGATTCAAGTTGAGCCAGTAATTTACTTCCACTGAGATGCAATCATGTCATTTTATAAAACATAAAACCAAAAAATCCAAGAAAGAAAAAATTTGGTAAGTCGCTATTATCTCAAAATTTCTCAGTATTTTAAAATTGCTTTAAAATATAAAGCTTTTAAACATTAACATTACTTCCAGTCTTGCTGGCTGAACTGAATTATACAAGTGCCACACAAGGCCAACACAGGCTTTGAATTCTACAAAAATGGTGAAAAGTGCTGTCACTTAGTTCTGCTAATGCCAAAATCATTTAAATTAACATAACAGGCACATTACTTGTTAAAAGTAATTTTTCTGATATTACTTCAGAAAATATCATTAAAAAAACATTAAAAAAAAAACATTTTCTCACTTTAATGTTCAATATCATGATGGCCGGCTTACAGCCAGTGCTCACACATTACTAAATGTGTTAATTAAGTAATTAAGTGTGTTTGGAAAGGGGGTGTGGCTTTCTAATTCACCTGGCCTGGAATTACAATTCGGACTCAAGTTCAAGAAAATGTCTTACTATGGTCATACAGTAGATGGAAGTGGGTTCATACTTTTCATCTTAAAATATTTTTTCATGAAATAAATCTAATTTAAATTAATATCAGTATCAATTAATAAGTTAAGTTAAACACTAAACTCATGTAACAATATAGTAATTGAGTATTAATGATATATAATGAATATTAGTCATTGGTGTTACTGTTACACAGAAAGAAATATATTTCGAAATGTATTTGACTATTTGTATTTGTCTAATTTTTGTTTTTGTTATTTTTTAGAAACGTCATAATTTATTTTACGTGAAGCTACCCAATTTTATTGAAGCTTTTAAGTTCTTCATTGGTGTTACTCATTTCATAATTATACCTGTTAAACTGGATATAACATTGGTGATAACTTTCCTAAACTGATATTATATTAGACAAATAACAGTAATAATAGTAAGTGACGAGAAAAGGTGTTGGTGAAGAGCGTCTAATCCCGGTCTCAGAGCAAGTTCCCGTGATAATGCGCCTTCATCTTTGTAACCAAAGCCACAAACACGCCCCTCGTAATCACGACCTCGGTTCATTACTGTTTATATAACGGTTGTTCGGAAGTGACGCCAGCGAGTCTGACAGATTAGTGTAACGGCGAATGTGTAGCTTTCTGTTCAGAATCTGTGTGAATCCGCACTGTGGTTGTGTTCCTGGTGGCGATGAAGCTGGTTTACTGGGATATTAGAGGGGTAAGAGAAGGAGCAACGGAGTGTACAGTTATTTATTACAGTTTTTGCACCGCCTACATGTTAGATTCGTTTCCGTGTTAAGCACTTAGAGAGGAACTAAGTGTGAAAAATATCCGTTTAGCACGAACGGTTATGGGGAGATTTGTAAGCTGAAGCTGTGTGTTTGAACTTGAAGTGGAAATAACCGACTCGTTTCCCTTCAGCTAACCTTTCACAGTGATTCCGGGCTCATTCGTGAGAACGCTGGGAGCCGCACTGTTAGAATCTTTAGTGGGCGTTCCTGATTGAAATGCATGCAGTGAATCAGTGTCTGAATCGTGTGCATGTGTGTGTGTAAGTATCAAGGTGAAGTTCAAATCTGGTGAACAAAAGGATCAAATAAATGATCAAATACTACAGTGAAAGATAAAGTACAATAAAAGATCATTTAACGCTTTATGCTGTATTTTCATTATTTCAGTGAGAAGCCAGTACGAGGCCAGTATCGAAAGTAATGCAAAATTGGTCATAACGTTTATCATTAACTGACATAACCCGTTCAAATTGCATATACAGTATTGGCGTAGTAACTATTCCTCTACACAAGTCATACGCAATTACGCATAATTGTCAGCAGGTGGCAAAATTCCAGCTTCAACTGCTATACTCTACGGTGATTATGTGACGCAGTGCCATGAAGAAATAACATGTACTGTATAGTGAAGTAAGAGTACGAAGTGTATCTATATATGAAAAAAGGGTTTTGTCTGTGCATTGGCCAGAACTCGCTCTTTCAATGATATCTTTACGTTTCATACAATGGAGGACTCGAAACCAGTCTGAGAAAAAGTCTGTATGTAGGTCTGTCTGTATGTCTGTCCAGCTGATTTTATCACAGCATCATGCAAAACTGGCTGGACAGAATCCAATGAAACTTTGCCAGTCCTTTGGGATTTGCCTGAATAAATAAATAAACTATGTTTAGAAGGAAAGTTATGAGCAGTTAAGTGCCAGATTACATCACAACAGCCAACACTTTTTTTGGACGTTAGTGATATAACGTTATAGTGTTGGTTTCTATACGCGTCACTCAACAGATGCAATCAACATGATAGTTTACCTTAAATACACGGGGTATGCAGAAGACAAAAATTACAGTAATGCATCTACAAAGCACCCAAAATCCTCACGAAACACAAACGAATGTGCGACACAGCATGGTTTACTCCAAAAAAAAAAAGGCAAATACCCTATGAAAACTGAACCTTCAAAGATGTATGGATAGATCAATGAATGTTCATTCTTCTTGCGGGAAGTTTAAAACCAGTTTGTCTCATATGTTCCGAAACTGTGGTTCTAATGAAAGCAGTGATGTTAATCGCCACTATGAGATAAAACACAGGCGTTTAGAGCAAAGATATTCACAGCAGTCCAGACTGAGAGTGTTATGTGCGAAAATCAACATGTTGATTAAAAGTGATGTTATGAACAGCCGTGGCAAATTTAATAATCTACTTTAAACAGGGAGTGTATTTGGCTGACAGCGAAAGAAGTACAACTTAGTGTAAACAAGGCGTAAGCTACTCAACCATATAAAATTTTATTTCTTTGTATTAATAAGTTAGGCAGAGAGTTCTGCTGTACTGAAAGACGGGCAGACGTACTGTATGTGGGCTTCAACCTAAAATAATAATACCACTGATTACATTAAAGCTGATCAGCGTATTTTAAGCTTTAACCTTTTAACAACACTGGCATGAAAAAATATGTGAACCATTTGGAATGTCATGGTTCTCTGCATTAATTTGTCATAAAAGGTATTGACAATATAATGTGCCTAAAATAATAACAAAAAAAAATCGGATCTTTTATATCTTTATTGAACACATTTATTCAACATTCAAAATGGTAGTGGAAAAAGTAAGTGAACCCTTGTAATTAGTAACTGGTTGATCCCTCTTGACAGCAATAACCTCATCCAGGCACTTGTGGCCTGCACTTGCAGAACTGCTTTAGCTCTGTCATATTCTTTGGATGTCTCATGTGTATGGCTCTCTTCAAGTCATTCCATAGCATCCTTATTGGGTTAAGGTCTGGGCTCTGACTTGGCCACTCCAAAAGGCAGATTTTTTTTCTGAAGCCATTCTGTTGTGGACTTGCTCCAGTGTTTTGGGACATTGTCCTGCATCACCTAACCTCTACAGAGTTTCAGCTGAGGTCCAGACATTCTCAGGTTATCATACACTTGGGAATTCATCTTCCCCTCAATGATTGTAGGCTGGCCAGGCCCTGATGCAGCAAAGCAGGCCCAAATCATGATGTTTCCCCACCATACTTCGTAGTTTTCATGATGATATGCAGTGCCCTTTTTACGCCAGATGTAGTGCTGTGAGTTCTTTCCAGATAGTTCAATCTTAGTTTTATCTATCCACAAAACACTGTGGAGTGACAGTGTGCTCTTTTGCCTACTTCAGGCATGCAGCAATGTCATGTTTTACACACTGTAGACTCCTGAACACAGATGTTAGCCAGTTCCCGATGATACCCTCAAATCTTTGGCTGTCACTCGGGGTTGTTTCTTTACACCATTGGTGAGTGTTCATTGTGCTCTTGGGGTCATTTGACTGGGCACCCACTTCTTGGTAGAGTAGCCACAATCCCAAAGAGTCTTCATTTGTAAATTATTTGCCTAACTGTAACTGGTTTCCTGTATCCCTTTCCAGCTTTATGTAAATCAATGATAGTTCACACCTCCAAACTCATTTTCATACTCCAGGTATGCTAACACCTGACTTCACTTAGTTTTTCTAGAGATTATTAACTCAAGGATTCACAGACCTTTTCCACTAGCACTTTTTGTGGTTATCAATAAAAAAAGACATGAAATATCAGAATTGTTTTTATTATTATTTTAGACACATTACATTTGTTAATGCTCTTAACTTAGATGAAGATCAGATAACATTTTTGATATCAATGCAGAAAACCTTGAAATTCCAAACACACCAGAAACAAAATTGTAGACCTGCACCAGGCTGTGAAGACTGAATTTGCAATAGGTAAGAAGCTTGGTGTGGAGAGATCAACTGTGGGAGCAATTATTAGAAAATGGAAGACATACAAGACCACTGATAATCTTCCTCAATCTGGGGCTCCACGCAAGATCTCACCCCGTGGGGTCAAAAAGATCACAAGAACTGTGAGCAAAAATCCCAGAACCA
>JAQMYJ010000040.1:13758919-13773316 GCA_030014305.1 Clarias laeviceps | reverse complement strand
TGGGGAGACAGAGGATGAGATTGTCAGAGTGGACGTCCTGGAAAATCAGGCAATGGACTTCCGGAATGGATTTGTCATGCTCTGTTATCTAGACTTTGTAAGTTTTAGAGTGCTGGTGTTTAAATGTTTAAAATCATTCTTGTTAAATGTGATTATAAATGTATTGACACTCATGACTGTATGTAGAGTTGATGAGTTACTGTAAGTTTAAATCATTCTCTACATCAAAATACCTATTCACGTTACACAGCTGCTCAAGTTGATTTTCAGAACAATTATTCAGACTATTAAAATGACCCAGGTATAGGTAACACCCTCTGGGATCTCAAACAGAGGTGTCCGAATTGACCACCACCTTTAAAGACAGACGCCCTAAAACCAAGAATATTTGAACTAAAGAAGCAGATTATATCTTGTTCTTCTTTACTAGGAAATAAAGTAGGACATAAAGCAGCAGAAAAAAACAGGTCACATCATTATTTCTGGTAGCTTATAAAATAGAACTTGTATCAAGCACTGAGAACCAGAAATACAGCTCGAAGTTTTAGGCACTGTTGAAACATGTCACCTGTAAAGAGTTGCAGCAATTGACTGGCTAGAACAAAACTTTTTTGGTCTGCTGCAACAACTGTTGATTTTGCACAAACTGCAATTTTAAATAGATTTTAAGTTCACTATATGCAGGGTGTAGGCTATTTAAACACACTCACTTTATGTACTGCCTAGTTACTATTCAAGAGTACTATTCATGAGTCAATGTGGATCCTATTTAACATACAGTGGGGGAAATAAGTATTTGATCCCCTACAGATTTTCTAAGTTTGCCCAGAGGCAGAATTATTGTTGGTTGGTAGGGGATCAAATACTTATTTTCCTCATTGAAATGCAACTTAATTAATAACATTTGTTTCATGTGCTTTTTCTGGATTTTTGGTTGATATTCTGTCTCAATCCTTTACCATAAACCTTTGATAAAAATTATAGACCCTTCATTTCTTTGTAAGTGGGCAATCTGTAGGGGGTCAAATACTTATTTCCCCCACTGTAACCCTATATCGTGTCCTTTCAGGACAGCAAAAAGCAAGGCTACTTGGATGCACTGCCTGGAATTCTGAAGCAATTCTCTGACTTTTTGGGGGAGAGGAAGTGGTTTGCTGGTGATAAGGTAAAAATTCTTACTGGAAGCAACATGCTGACTACACAAAAATGTTCTGGTCTTACACTTGATTCATGATCCAGTGTAGTTAATACTTCATTCTTTTCATCTAGATCACTTTTGTGGACTTCGTAATGTATGAATTGTTGGACCAGCACCGCATGTTTGAGCCCAAATGCCTGGACAATTTCAAGAACCTTAGAGATTTCTTGGACAGATTTGAGGTTTGGGTTAAATCTAGAATCTTATTAGGGCCCAAGTACTATGACATCAGCAGACTTGCATGTATACATGTCAAACTCATTACACTTCCAGATCTCATTGAGCTGAACAATTTTTACTATTCATGTTACATTATATATGTATGGGCTCAACTAAACAAGAGGTCGGATATTTTGGGTCCTTTGCAAAATGTACACATTCATGACACCACTATTAAATACACATACACACTACACACACGATACACCCACTACACATCCAACACACATCCTACACACACACTACACATTGTGTCTACACACTACACAAACGATGACCAGCCCAAGCACCTGCGCCATTACAATCGCCATCAAACCCAGCCCACATTGAGTGACATCAGCTACCGGGGCTTGCAAGCAACGATGATCGGCCCAAGCACCTGCACCATCGCCACCCGGGCGCACCAGGAAGATGTGTCCAGCCGTGACTATGCATTAAACTTATCCCATTATCAGTGACCTCAGTCATAGGTCTTAGGGTGCTCAAAAGGCACATAGATTGTGTGGTGCACTCGGGCAGTGTGGTCTTTTTGGAGGTCTTATCATGCTCAAAATGCACACAGGTTGTGTGGTGCGTCCTGGTGGCGATGGCACAGGTGCTTGGGCCCGCTCATCGGTGCTCGCAACTATTTTATGAAACTTTTGAAAGTTAATACTTGTCTGCATGAAAACCCATAAAATATTAAATACTTAATAAAATGGAATATAAAAGAATGAATGAAAGAATGTTGATTAAAATGCCATCCTGTTATTTTGTCTAAGGCACTTGAGAAGATATCAGCGTACATGAAGTCAAACAGATTCATGAAAACACCTGTAAACAACAAGATGGCGAAGTGGGGAAACAAGAAGGAATAAAGCAGCGTCATGTTTTTTGATGTGTTGGTACTCTGAAGTACAGCAACTGTAGGTGGTGATAATGGAGTTTTTGCCAAACAATGTTTTAAATCACATTTAAAAGCACTAACAGCATAGTTTTAAGATGCTGTAATAAAAGAAAATTAGGCCAACCTATTTTGGAAAGGATATTAATAAAGGTACAAGCAAAGCACTTACATTTAAATTTCAGTTGTGTAAATCAGAAAAAATGCCTTCTTTAAAATTTGTATGCTTTTGTGACAAATTGTTCACTTTTCCTATTTTCACTCAATAAAAACTGAGATTTTTAGTTTACTGCCATTTATTGTTGTTTACTCATGCAACAATTGTGTTTAATGAAAATCCACTTATATTTGAATAGGTGAAATTGAGAATTTTGGTTTATCAGAAATTGCTAAACCATTTTAGATAGCAATGATCATGTTTTAACTATACTCGACATCCTTTCTTGCAAGAATATTCCAGTTTATAATGTAAAGGAGCATAAATACATACAAAGAGTCACAAATAATATAGAGAATTAAAACAATGATAAATGTATCACAGGAATAGCATCTGATTATGATAGCTAGATTAAACTGGATCATAGAGTCTATAAATATTTGACTGTAAATATGACAGTTTAATATGTTTTAATCATCGTGTATACACTTTCACTATTAATGTATTATTAATATCATTAATATTAACATTAAAATTTAGACTCGTTCTTCTGACACAAGTGTTGGATGATAAATACTGTAGGTTAAATACAGGATCAAAAAGGCATCATATGAAACATTCTTACATTTCAAATTGTATTGGGAGTATAACTTCAGTTGATATTTATGTTTAGATCATTAAGTTGTTTTTATGAACCAACATAAGATGTTCATGCCAGCAGGTAATCACTGCGTAGTTCTCGTGAACGAATCCGTCAACCGGCATTCCCCTTTCACCAGAGCTTGTTTAGCGGCCATTGTAGTGATTATATTCTGCTTCACTTGCAAGCTGCAGAAACATGCACACGTACATATAGTGAAAAAAGTGCATATATTCTAAGATAAATATATAAACAAATACATTTATGAGCAACTGCACTGGTAAATTATTCGAGTTCCTGCGATAAGCAAAGGTTTTGGTTAAACAATACGTGTTTTTGTGCATGTGCACATTTATACATACTGCCACAGATGATTTAACAGCCTGCAGTTGGAAGAAAACGCGACCTCCTTCTTCAGGACACACGGCTCGTATATCCTCACGCCTCATCCCTAAAAGCAATGCTCCATTCATCATACCCAGATTCCGTACTGTCCTATACACACAAAATTCACACTTGTAAAACTCAGGCAAGAGAGAATTGTGTTTTATAGCATTGTGTTATAGCTGATTATGGTGCCAGTGCTTTATCCAGTCCTGTGTGTTGCAATCCTGTTCAACAGTGCACCTGAAAGTTCTGTACTTTGCAGTAGCAGTGAGTAAAATGAATATGAAGGTAAAATGAGTAGTTTATTGAGCAGCTCTGCTCATGTAGCTGTAGCCACTAGGCCTCTGTGTGTTTTACAGACGGTATAAAGTATAACTAGAACATTTGTGGAACACTTCAATTCATATTTAAATAATGTCTGCTTTACTTTCTTCTTAATGTGGTTTTGACCAAAAGGTTAACAATAGCTAAATGACAATTTAAAATACATTTATAAAGACCTTTGTATTAATTACTTGACTGTTAATCTACATTTACAAATATACTGAATGCACACACTATTATGTAATTATTTATCTTATATGAGGGTATTGGACAGTGAGTACGGAAGGTGAGGTTACGGCACAAAAACAATAGTTTCCTATTATGACATTTAATTAACCAATGATTTAGTTTATTAAGTCTTAAATACTTAATTTTGAAAATCTCTAATTCACTGTACATATACAAAAGGGGAATTTTAAAAAGACATGTCTGTACATACTGTAGTCGCTAGTACCTCTAATAGCCATGCCTGTACTGATAACTTTTGCAGTTATCTAATCAGTTAATCATGTGGTAGCAGTGCAGACCATAATATCACCCATTTACAAAATGCATTCAAATCTTACACAGAATGATGTTGAAAGACGAAAGCGAGTCCCGTGAGCGGCAGCTCTGCAGGCAGAAATGCCTTGTTGGTGAGACAAGTCAGAGGAGAATGGGCTGTGTCTGCTGGCTTTTATGAGCCGCACTGCTGCCACATGATTAACTACTGCAATTGGATAACTGTTTAAATAAACAGAGCTACAGGTGTTCCTATTGTAGTTTGTATGTGTGTGTATAGTATACAGACATAGTATACTGTATTTACATGTGCACAGGCAAATTGTAAAGATTTTTTTAAACATATGTTAGAGTTCCAACTAGAATCCAATAGAATCATTAAAACTTTTGCCCTAGGTCTGAATTATTATTATTATTTTTATTGTTTTCTTGTATTATAACTCAATATAATTTTGCTTTGTTTTGCAACCAGTTAAATGTTTCCAATTGAATAAATCATAGAGGATGCAACTTTTTTGACCATAACCATATAAATACACTATATGGCAGAAACTATGTAGATATCTGACCCTCACACCCATGTGTTGGCCTTCCCCATAAATGTTGCAAGAAAGGTTTAAGCACACAATTACAGAATATCGTTTGTATGCTGTATCATTACAATTCAGCATGAAAATGCCCGTGTGCAAAGTGAGCTCCATTAAACCATAGTTTGCCAAGGATGGAGTGGAGGAGCTTTGACCTCAACCCCACTGAACACCTCCATATACTACACCTAATGAGACTGTGCCTAACATTTTTTTTTATTTGATTCAATTAAATTATTTATTTATATTGCATTTTTAACAATGTTCCTTGTCTCACAGCAACTTAACATAATCAAAAAGAAAATTTGAGAAATTTGTATGATCAAAATGATCAGATTTTAAACTAATGAGCATGCTGACTGTGACGGTGGCAGGGAACAACTCCCTGAGATGGCAATGAGAAGAAACCTTGATAAGGAACCAGCCTTAACAGGAAACTCATCCTCATTTGGGTGCTAACGGATAGCAGGGACTGATTTGCAGTCATAGTGTGTGATAGGAAGCTGGAAGTTCAGTATAACAGGAGACGTGTTTAAGTTAATATAGAGTCCACTTTTTTATTTTAAGCTCAGGCACAAAACTATTGTGTTTTCAGTATTTTAATAAAATTAAATAAAATCTAAATACCATGGTAGTGCCATAAATGCCTGGAACATATATGAAATGTATACCAGGCTATCAGGTACTGATAATGAGTACATATAGATAAAGAGGGAGTGATGCGCTAGCTGAGCAGATACGTGTGTTATCTGACAAGGCAGTTGCAGTATTTCTTCATTAACCAGTGACAAGAGCAGGACACTCCCAAAACCTAATGAGTTGTGACAGCAGTTTAGTAGCCTATTGCAATATAAATGTAATCTGGCACTGAGGAGGTCCATAGGTTGTTTTCTGCTGCTTAGTCATAGAAGAACACACCATTTCTCCACACCATATTTCTTTCACAATTTTAAAACAATGTAGTAAGCGTCCCTTCAATGATGTGTACATTTAATTCACTAATTCTATGCATCTGATGAAATAGACCACATGTTATGTCATGACCCAAGTAGGTTGTTTTTATGAATGAAGCAGCATTCAGTCTTATAGTGTAGCTTTGTAAAATGTAGTGTTGAACAGTTAATACACAAGGCTAAATGGTTCCTTACGTGTTGGAGAAGCCCTTGTACTGTAGCCAGGCTCGGACATCTTCTGGGCTGGACTTCATGTCGAGATTTGGAGGCCGATTCATTCTCTGACACAATAGTTTGAAATAAAACAAAGTTAAACAGCGCTTGTGTTGTCTCTTTACTCCAGATCAAAAAGTTCAGTAAATGATGGATAAAACTTTAAACTTAAAATCATGAAAAAACTGATAGACTTACTGCTGGCTCTCCTGCATTAATAGCCTCTAGAACATTTGGAGGCACACTACCCTCTTCACCATGATTGTTTCGCACTACCCACCACTGCCTGGATTTGTGTACCACCTGTGGGAACACATTCACAAACAATTTCTCACATGCAGGTCATGGTTCTTAGATTTTATCTTAGCCAATATGGTTAACAAAACAATGTAGGACAAATGTCTATATATTTTTTATATTTATATATATATATATATAAAAGCAGATCCATTTGATTTTTTTTTTATCTTATCTGTCAGCCATAGCATCAACATCACCACCAGGAGAACTCAACTCCTTTGGTTCCAAACTACACACCAGTAAACTGGTGACAGAATGATAGGCAGACAAGGCTCACCCATTCCTGCAGGGACCAGCCCAACAGATCTTACCTGCACCACATCACCTTTCATTACACTTAGCTCCTGACGGTTTCGGGCTGTAAAATTGTACATCACTCTCATGGAAAGCAGAGGTTCTCCTGAGCTACAGGCAAAAAAACAACATAGACTGGGTAACAAATAATGGCTTTATAGCTGCATAATTCTGCCTCTAATGCTTCTAAACGTATGGTATTTAGTTTATCTGTTTAGGGCTTTACCCAGTAGACATTCACAGAACATATTTTTAGAATTGTGGCTAAAAATACAGGACAGTTCTTATGCCCTTATGTATGAAATCATATTTAATTTGTTTGGTGTGAAAATTCGACTTCAAAAACAACTCGGTGATTGTGAGGTTTAAATTGATTACTGTATTATTCAGATGGCAACACTATCAACTTCACACAGAATGATCAGTTGTACCAGCAGTATTATTACACACTGTGTATTTACCGTTCAGCAGGAGCGCCAAAAGGCCTGTTATCCTGGAATGAAAAGTAAACAGCTTGTGTCAACAATGTCATCCTTAAACTACAACATTTTAATACACATTACATAGAGTGATGGGAACTAAGTATTTGGACACTTCTGTTTTAAATTTAATATACCTCTAAAAATGTCTACGTGTCAGATTTATACTCATAATGTTTTTTAATTGTGCCGGCACTGGTGGCTCAATGGTAGGTGTTTCGCCTGCTATGCGAAAGGCCCGAGTTCAATTTCCAGTCAGTGCCCAAACCCCAGCTACTGGATGCAGTGCCGGTCCCAAGCCTGGATAAAATGGGAAGGTTGCGTCAGGAAAGGCATCCGGCGTAAAACCTTTGCCAAGCTTGTATGTGCGGACCAAGTGTCCCCTTGCTGGGAGCAGCCGAAAGACCAACAACAATGTCTTTTAATTGTATAAATATCAACAAAACAGTATGTATTGGTAAATTTAAAAAAAGAAAGAAATATTAGTACTTTGTTGCTTTGAGATGTCTTCAGTAAGTAATTGGGGTTTTGCTGCATTGTGGATGAATTCTGGACAAATTCACAAGGATACAAAAGTCCCTTAGATGGACTCAAAACTTCAATTAATAGTCAAGGGACTGGCTAGTCAATGCAATCACCAGCACAGCATTTATTTATTTATTTATTTATTTATTTTAGAAATCATGTCTTGGATATTTTGGCTGTATTTGGGTCATTGCTTGTTGAAATCTTTTCATCAGATTCAGTTCCTTGGTTAAAACTTTAAAGCATTAAGGTGTCCCAATACATCATTCCATTCATGTTTCCTTCAATGTAAGGCCCCAAGTTTAATTGCAGAGAAGCAGCCCTGTATCATTCCTCTACCATCTGTACCTCACAGTGGGGTTGAAGTTTTTGATATCATATGGATTTATATATTTCCAAAGAGTTCTATCATTGATTAATAATTTTATGTGCTTCTTTACTAGCAGAGGAGTTGCTAATAATCGTGCAGGGTGTATAAATTGAGAGGATTTTATATCTTGACTGCTGTGGGTTACAGCAGTGAAAAGGAAATGAAGAAGTGAAAAGGACCTAAAATATGGTTTCAAAGAGAAGTACTAAGTGGAAAGAAATGAGGAAATGAGAGAAGATAAGGAAGTAGAAATTATTGTGAGAGATGGAGATAAGGCTGCAACTGAACTGAAACAAGGGTAGGGACAGAAGCAGGGGGCGAAGTCAAGACAGGGATACATATCTGCTGTAGTTCCAGTTGGACTTCATGGTATGATTTTATTCTCTGCTCATATAAATTCCAGTAACACCACTTCACTAAGTAAAATGACATTTTTGATTTAAAGTTAAAAAAAACAAAACAAACGTAAAATCATTAATCAATGCATGCATGCTATGATTGAAAAAACACTCTGAAGAGTGTTACCTGTCCAGGTCGTTGCTGTATGCCATTCTCTGCTGGAAATCTCTGACTGTTGCTCCGTGACAAAGGTTGGTTCATAGGTCCTGATTGGGGAGGGACTGGTGCAGGTGGCTGCCAGCCATCATAAAACTGTGGAACATATGGTGGTATCTGATCTGCATTCGGCCATTTTGATCTAGAAATGAGCAGAGTGAATCTTATAAATTGATTTTAAAAAATGACAGTGTATAACCTTTTAGTTTCTTGGGTAATATGACTTTTGATACTAAAGCTATTGATGCAGTATTTTTCTGCTGTACTGTTAGGAATGTAACTAGATATGAATATATTTTTTTAGAATGAATGATAGGTACCAACACAGTTGAACAGAGTGCAACACTCATCATGAGCATTGTGTATTAAATATGTGTAGTGTTCTGACCTAGGAATATTCCAGGCATCTCCTAAACTGTTCCAGAGCTGATCCTCCTCTTGAGTCACTTCCTGGGTGAGGAGCTGCAGAGCTTGTTCAGTGAGAAGGGGGCACACAACTGAAGGAGCCACATTAGGAGGATACTGCACCTTCAGCTATAATATCAGTGAGAGAATATGCTTAGAGCCTAGTTATTAACGGAGTCCTGGTACATTTTGACCTACACACAAAGAGCGTTTTCCAAATCTGAACATTTAACACTAGAAGCTCATGTATCTCAGCATAAGACTGTATGTACATTTCTCAAATAAGTTTCAAATACATTTCTATTCCATACATTGTTGTTTCATGAAAGTGAAGAAAGACTAAATTAAAATGTTTAGCTGTTCCTTTACAAAGGATGCAAGCTGAATTAGTAGATACTCACAAAAGCAATGGAGGAGAAAAGACTGTGAATAAACTCAGGAGGACCTGGATTAGATAAGTGCCCTTTAAGTTTCCCCTATAGCAAGACAAAAAGATGATGTATTAGTTCCAATACACAATCCTGGATGTTGTGGTAGGATAGATACTTATTAAGACATTTATCAATTACCAGCGGTGTTCAAGTCAAACTGGGACATTTGATTGCGCAACAGAATAAAATAGCAGAACACAATAAAAAGTTAATTGATTTCTTTATATAATGCCCTAGGGTTAATGCCTAATGCCATGGTTTGGTATTTAAGGTGTTGGACTACTGATCAGAAGGTCGATGTTTCGAGCCCCAATGCTGCCAAGCTGCCACTATTGGATCTTTGAGCAATTTCCTTCACCCCCAAGTTCAGATATAATCAGGCGTCGAGCTGGCAACCCAACCCTGTAAGTAACTGCCACAGAAATGACAGATATATCTCCAGGCTGGGGAGAATCCATCACCCCATATGCCAGATACAGTAGCACATACTGTAGATGGACCTTTTCACTGTTCTTTTCTTTCATATAATCCCTGCTACACTTATCCCAGTGTTTTAGTAGTGCTTGGATACCATCAGGGTAGAACGTTTTCTCAGCATGCCAGACCATAATCATATTGCCTGCTTCATGTCTGAAAAATGTTGTTTAAACTTTGTCAATGAAAATAATGATGAAAGATATTCATAGACAGGCTATTTTTCATGACAAAGACAAGACTAAAAAAAAAAGTAGTGATGCAGCAGTAAAGTGCACACCCTATGACAAGAAATCACAAGTTTGAATGATGGGTAATACTGCAGAGAGAGCTGATTGGTTGAGCTATCTCAGATTGGAAGGATGGGAGGCGTTTAACGCCCTACATAAATCATGGGCATCTGTCCACGCCAGCGGAAGGACAGAGCGGTTATCCAAGTGCATGAACAAGAAGTTCAAAAAAATGCAGTTAGTAGTTGTAGCCTTGATGAGGTGGGAAATATATACGAGGGAGGAAATCACGAAAAATCTATGAAAAATAATCATTTCTGAAACCGAAAACTATGATGAAATGTTTTATATAAAAGGTTATAATACAGGGTGTTAATATGATTGGTGGTTTAAAAAAATGTTGCCACAGAAAACAAACCGACAAAAATTAGTGGGAAAAACAATCATGCAATCATGAAGAGGCATTTGAAAACCAGCCACTCAGAAATGTTTTAAAAGGCAAGTTAACAATAAGATTCAAATAACAGTTAGGGAGATTAATTTAGTTAACTGTACTTTTAAAGGTTTAGCATTATTTAACTTATAGCTTTAGCTTATCATTAGTTTCGTGCAGTGGCTGTTGGTACGGTTGATCATGATTCACCGCGAGTTTTGTCGCTGTGATTAGGTTTCCATCTTTCTGCGCGTGGGCCTTCTCATAGTCACAGATGAGTTAGGGGCATAACAGCAAGAATAACAGAGGCGGGCAGGTTATCGGGGGCGGGGCTGGTAGGACGACTTTCACACACACACACACACACACACTCATACGCACACACACACTAACGGATTGGGAATGACTGCTGTCATTAATTGTCTGAATAACGGATTGCATTTTTGAAAATATAACTAAATAACTAAGTACTTAAATGGCGGACCTTACGCGTTAGATTACTCGTTACATCGAAAAAGTAATCCAAGTACCAAGTAATGAATTACACCCAACACTGGTGCTCACTAACATGATTACCTCTGTAACAATAAACCCTGAGAGTGGTCGCAATTTGTATTAACTACAAGTGAACGCCATACATTCAACTTTTATAGCATTAGAAATACTTTTTACTACAGACTGCAGTTATTAATTAAACTAAGCTAACACGCAAATTAATGTTAGCTGTGTGAAGCCACTTTAACTCATGCAGGAATGATTGAAGTGACTCACAGTTGTAATGTCCTTGAAACCTGCTGTATGTCAGTCGGTTTTACACCTTCATTTTTGAGAAATTTCATCACAAGTGCCAGTTTGACTTGAACACCCCTTATAAATAGATTAATAAATGAAAAAAATTATTAACTAACTAACAAAAAACAAATAAACAAGACACAGCGATGTGTGCAATTGCACTGATTCTTTCTTGGAAAGAAAAGATTTGTGAAAGATTTGTGTTTTTGACTTACAAGGAGATTAAAGACATATTTCATTTTTTGAAGACAGTCCACAAATCCGTCTATAGAGGGCAGGTTTTCACCTGCACAGAAAATAAAGAGTAAAGAATTAAGAAATACCTGTGTATCACTTTGCTAAAAAAAAAAAAATCACCTAGTCTGCACTATTGTTGCTTAGCATGTATCATGTTGCTTTTGCCTTGGTTTTTCCTTAGTTTTTTCTTCTTTCCATTCTCTTGTGCTAAAGCTGCTTGGACTTTGCCAATAAATATCTCAATGTCAGCCAAAGCATGATTCAAGATTTCCTAGAGAGAAGAGATATTTAAACATATGTATAGATAGACATTTATATGAACATACTGTACATTACATGTATTTATGAAAATATGGATGAGAACAAGGCAGAAATGATAAACTGACCACATTTTGTTGTTCCCGCATGTCTGGACTGTAACGATTCTCCTCTCTGGATGAAAACATCGGAGGCTGGTGATCATCTGAAAAGCAGAGTTTGGTGCATAATAGAGAATTAAGAATGAAATCATGCATTATTTGTAAATTGAAAAGACAGTAAAAGGGCAGTGACTTGTACAGTAACAATTTTACTCAATTCATTACACCTGTGGTTTCTCAGTTCACATCCTGATTTTGTTCAGACGTAATTGCTGCTGTACGGCAAATCACAGCCTGAATCTGTTCAGTCTAATATGTAACTTTATCTAATGTTTCCATCGTGACTTTCACAGTGACTTGTATGGCAGACACACTTTAACTCAATTTAAGACAGAAACTGACTCAATTTATGGCAGACATTTCACATAATCTTAACTCAATTTAAAAAATACAAATAAATAAATAATGAAATAAAAAAAATCACATATTCACACTTTCCATGGTGAGGCTTTCTGCACAATGGGTATATGACATTTATGGAAAGAGTCTCCATTGTCAGCACTTTGTAATAGTTTGAGTTAATACTGTTCTTAGTAATGTTTTACTATTCTAAGGACTTCAGGACAGAGGACTTTGCATTTTCTGGTTACTCAGTAACAAAAATCTACAGATGTTTTTTTTATTACCTTTAAAAAACAGCAAAACCAAGGATGTGAGGATATCAATTGTTTACAGTTCTCAAAACAGGAGCTAACTTTGTTCTTGGTTGTTCCACAGCATTAATTGGAACTCTAAACAGATTTATTTATTTTTTCTTTGGGAAGATGCTGATTGTTAGGTTTTGATTACTTTTATATAGCAGCCTGCACAAGTTTTCTTCATTGTTAATGTAAACTGAATAGGAAAATTATGTCTGTTGAACACCAATTCTGTACAATTTACTACAGAGTATTTGAAAGGAACCTCCAATACGTTTTATGATTTTAACCTATCGTACTACAGGTTACATTTTCATTATATCCATTCCATCTAGAAGCCTAATTTTCATTAAGTGTTACAAGAAATCCCCTTTAGGATGCTTAGTACAATGAGGAGCATGAAGGTTGTGGGTTGTCAAAGTTTCTAATTTAAAAAAAGCTTGTAAATCAATAAATTTTATTATTTCATTCAAAGTGTTTCATTCAACTGAATTTTCTTCTTCTTTTATAAAACTGATACAATTAGGTTTCTAAAAAGAAATTTTTGTTATGTTTAGGCAGAGTTTATTATTTTTTTTACCATAGTCTTGATAGAAGTTGGAGTGAGGAGGAGGATACTCAGGTGGAGGAGGTGTGGAGTGCATTGGAGAGAGTCCAGGTTTGCGGAAACCCCCAGAATAACCTTGACTTATTATGTTCTCCAGATTACTTCTGCAGAAGATGTGATACATCACAAGAAGTTTTGTTTGCAGACAGTATTTATATTTACTAAATATACATTTTGAAATGATATAGCAGCACATCTACAACACATTTTTTTTCTGCATTTTTATATTTATATATATATATAGACAGCAGCCTACCTGATGTCAAACGGTGGCTCACTCAGAGAAAATCCTGGCCTTTCATCCCTGTTCTGGATCACACTTTCTAAATCAGCTTTCAATTCCTCTGCCTGTAATTCAGCAATGCACATAACTTTGTGTGTCAGTTTGTCAAAATCCCAGAGCATGTGTAGCAGGGGACATACCTTTCAGATATTTTTCTTCTATCCTAAAAACAAAAACACTTACAAACATTGTCTATCCAGTTACTCAGTCACTGAACAATACTAGATAACTAGATAATCCATCCATCCATCTAGGAACCTCTTTAGTCCAACTAGGGACCGTGGAGGCCAATGGTGATCATTTGTATTTATTCCCATTTTGTACGATATCTAGTCAACAGTCACACATGATTTCACACACTACAGGCAATTTGGGAATGCCAATTAACCTAATCTGCATGTCTTTGGACTGTGCGAGGAAACAGGAAAACCCGGAGAAAACCCACCATGGTTTTCACCACGGGGAGAACATGCAACCTCCATGCACACAGACCCAACACGGGAATCGAACCCGGGACCTCTGGTGCAAGGTAACAGTGCTATCTTAATATATATATATATATATATATTCATCTTAATATATAAATTCCAGCCAATTTCACCACAAAACCTTATTCTATGGATTGCTGTTCATCCTCAGACCCTGATTATCCTAATTATCGCATAACTGTTGGTTGGTTGACTGACCCCAAAAACTTGTGTGCTTTAGTTTTCTAAATTGAATTCTTCTCCACTGGTAAGGTAGGTTTTTAACTTTTGTACTGTTTTTGAAACACGATTGGTTTTAACTGTATACTGTACCTAGTTTTTGCTGTTTGGTAGTGTTGATTGCAGTGTGATTGAAGTAGGTCTAAAGCAATTTGT
>JAQMYJ010000040.1:13709912-13758819 GCA_030014305.1 Clarias laeviceps | reverse complement strand
GTAAACTTTAAAGCACTTTTTGTAAGTCGCTCTGGATAAGAGCGTCTGCCAAATGCCTAAATGTAAATGTAAATGTACCAGCCTGACACACACTATCACTACTATGCCATTGTCACTGCTGAGAGATACTGAGAAGGATTTGCTACACAAATGATATCTGGTTGAACATGATCCTAAGGGGTTAATGGGCTACAGTCAGTAACTGTATCCATACAAAGTACAATAATATGTGATAGGTACCTTATAACCTGACAAACTCAGATCATTAGGAGAAAAAAAATAGAAAGAAAACCATATGCAAGAGTGAGAGTAAAGTCCTAACCCCGGTTTCCTCACACTGGAACACGAAAACATTTGTAACCCTCTGGCTATTGTCCTGAGCTGTGACCATCAAGAGGGAGTCATAAGTGCAGCTGTCCAAGATTGCTTTCGTCTGTGAGATACTGCCAAGAGGAAGTGAGTCCAGGAGCTCCTGCACAGTCAGCAGTTTCAAGAGGTAATGAGGAAAGATACAGTATTTGTAAGTAACAGTGCAATTCGGGCATATAACATAGTCACAATACCATTTATGACATTACTAAAAATGAAATAAAGCTTGTGCAAGGGTGACCCCTGACCTTTGTTTCCACATCACACAGCTGTAAGTGGCTGCCCTGCACCTGGAGGATCATATCCTGACCCCACACTTTCCCTCGGCTCTCCAGACTCTTCAGCTTGGTCACGCAGTCCTCAGCGCTTCTTACATCCTTTCCATTTAACTCACATGTAAACAAATGCTGAGGGATGAATTATAAACATGTTACTTAGTAAAAACTATACAATAACAACCTCTATAGAGATAAGTATGAGAAGTAAACCTTTTAAATATTATAGTAGGTATACATAAAGGAAGGGAGTGTAAAATCACAGCAAACGTACATGGGACTTTTAGTAAATAAGTACTTTCATGTATAGATAGATATCTTCCCAAAGGAAACTACTGTTTATGTGATCAATGATCTGTGTTAGTCATGCTATGGCATAGCAATAGAACATTCGTCTATTAGGATATTTGATCTTAAATTAACATATTATCCGAAAGTATTGAACACATTAAATATTAATGATCAGAACCAGATCCAATATAGTGTAATTCTCATATACAGTTTCTTTCCTTGACCATTTTTTAATATTACATAGTATGGGGCAGTGGTGGCTCAGATGATGGAGCCTCAGGAGATTGAGGCTTTGGGCTTTTTGACTTTAACTCTTTTCCATTAACAGGTCTGTGCTTCATTTGTATTCTGCCTTAACTGTATATCTAATTTTATATATTGGTGGCACTGAGGCGTAGTGGTTAGGCGTCTCAGCTCCAGGATCGAGGGATTGATTCCCGGCTCTGATGTGTGTGTAATTTGCATGTTGTCCCAATGCTTGGTGGGTTTCTTCGCACAGCAAGTCAGGCAGATCAGGCTAATTAGCTATTCCAAATTTCCCATAGTGTGTGTGATTGGGCGTGTCTATGTGCCCTGTGAGGATTGCCACCCTGACCGGGGTAGACCACGCCCTTTCATGACGTGTCCCCTTGGATGAGTACTTAACAACAGAATGGTGTGGTTCATGGTGACCTATTACCAACCAGACGTTTATTAATATCAGTACGCACCAAACTATTTCATCCCCTTTATACTGCACCAGTATTATTCAATGCAATAAATTTATTTATGAAAAAAATGAATGAATTAATAATAACAATAATAATAATAATAATAATAATAATTTGAGGGCATTAGTCATTTTCATCTTTTTCCTCTTGCTCATGAAAAATGTAGCGTGTCATGCTAGCAAGAAACCACAAAGTACAAAGTTCTCCATTGTGGTGATACATTTGTATGGCAGCTTTACTTCTTTTACAATTCACTAACAACGGACACTCCTTAAATAAATCTTAATGTTTAACAGATTATGTGGAGCACCTATCCTGTAAATTAAAATTGTGCTAAAAATACTGTTATTAGAATGTCCATAATGTCTTCAGCAAATTCTAAAGGTTATTTTTTAAAACCTGGTTTCATGCTGTTATTCGACAATACTGTAGCTCACACAACATTTCTAGTTGGCCAAAAATAACATGGTGGAAACATAATGCTAGGCATGTTGTATAAAATAATGCATTTTTGTTTATTGATTCTCCTTACCTCCACTCTGTACTGAAACGCATCTGCTTGTCTGCTTATGTTCTCCAAATATTCCTTCCTTTGCACTGTGTTGTAAGAAAATACATGGAATCACAGACAGAAGTCATAAAATAGTTCTGGGGGTAAAAAAAAAAAACTTGAGGCTGTTACTCACTATAGATGGATTTTGCACTGGGCCGAGACATATTGGACATCTGAGAAGATGCCTCTGATGAGAAACCTCTACAATATAAACACAACACTGTTTGATCTGTGGATCTGGGCTGTACAAACATGTACATTATCAAATAATAATGGAGTACTGGATGCCATTAGTTCTGGATGCCAATAATGGAGTACTGGATGCCATAAATATAATTAAAAACTATTAGTAACATTGTTATTAATATTATTAAAAACTGTTATCATTTTGTGCTCCAAGAATATTTTCATATTAATATTTTCAGGTTCCATATTGTTCTCATGTATTTGTAATCATTTATTTCATAAGGCTGTTCTTGGGCACTATACATCTGATGATAATCCTTTACATTACATATAGGCTGGCTTTAAAAATGGAAAAACTTTAAATCTGAATCTGTTCTTTTTACTGCACTGACACAGGATTCAACCTAGTATTTCCTAGACAATGCAAAGACTTCAGGGCACAGGGTTGCCAGAATGGGCTGACTATGTTTAACAATTTTAAATCTGTTCAATTTAATAGACATCAGCCCAAGCTTCACTGTAACTAATAGTCAAATAAAAATGATAAATATGCAAATTCTTCTTAATCATGGGAATAGCATTGTGGGAAATGTATTAACTGTCAATATTTAACAAACATAAATAAAAACAAGTTTAAACAGCTGCACATCATTTGCAGAATCCCTAAACCTTTCTTACTTCCAGAAATTTGTGGTCTAAAAAAGACTTTAGCTGATTGAGTACCTTGAGGCTGGGTTGTTGAACATTCTTTCTTTATAATGTCACACACCTATTACAAAAATAATAATGTTTTAATATTTTTGGCTGTCTGATACATATTCAGTGTAATTATGGAATGAATCAATATTAGGTCAAATATATCACTAAACTTAAATATACATAAAAATTATGTATTTTATTATTATTATCATAACAAAATATATGCCATAAAACACGCAGTAGGGAACAAAAGTAGGTCTTCTAGGGTTATGAGAAACCATTAGAAAACTCTTTATATTTTAAAATGCCTGACTTTCAGACAACAATCAACCTTTTTTTTTTTACATGCCACTAAATACATATGAAATATTTACACCAAATTACTGTAGATGTTTAAGACTCAATTATTCTCACTCAGAATATTAGTGTGTAAACTCTTTCAAGAATTTACAAAAACAATTGCTACAGTTTTTCTGCTATAACTAGCTTTCATTAAAAAAATGACAAAGCTTACTGACAACAGCTTTAATTGTTGTGGAAACATTTAGGTCTTCCCAAGAGAGTTCACACTATATTACAGAAATAGGTTTTAAACCATATTAGTGCCCTACTATATGAGCTCATTTCAATTGAAGAATATTCCATTAGCTTATATGCTTTAAATGATACATTAGCATTTCTCGATATTATGAACTAACAATAATAAAACATCAGAATTGTTTAGCAATTTTAACCAATCTTAAAATAGATCGTTATATATCCATCAAAAGTATGTTACCTGAGAAAGTCTGTATAGTTCCAATATTAATCTTTGTAAATCATTATTTCTACACCCATGCCAGGAAAAAACCATCCACAAATTTGTCAAATGTTCCTGTTTAGCACAAACCCCAGAGCAAAGTCCAGCTACACCTTTACGATTAGACAGGAAGTGTGCTGAGGTAGGTTTTAAGTCACTGATTATAAGCCACAGGAATGGAAAATCCAATTTTATATACTCAGTCCAAAGGTTGGGAACACCTCTTCTTGCCATGCTGTTCCAAAGGCGCAAGATGACGCATGAAACCAAGTAACATCCTGAATAATGAGCTAGCGATAGCATTTATGGCTAGTTTAGACTTTGGAAGAGGAATAATGGTAAATATCAATAATTCCATAATGCATATGACCAAAAATACAAGTTGTTGGTCTTTCGGCTGCAAGTGAACACACATTAACTGCTCTTCTGGAATAAATGCACAGAAGCCAGGTAGTGAATAAACAAATACTTTATTCAATGTGTATGTACACTTAAAGGACACAATTAGACCATCTGTAGGAGGACAGAGTTTATTCATAAAGAAAAGCAGGTGGCTTGAACATGGATGGGAGAGGCTCATCAAGGGAATCTTATGCTGTGGCTTTGGCCTGAGTGGCCTTAGCCAGTACTTTCAGATCTGAGATGCACTTAGCAATACTCTCCTTTTCCTGAAAATCAGAAAGATAAAAACATCAGTTATGAGTATTTGCAGCTATTAAACGAATATCACTAGCACAAATTTCAATTGAAATTCTTACACTTTCATGTCTCAATAAAAAAATAAAATAAAAACAGCAATGAAAGTAGATCACATTTGCTGCTGTAATTAGATCAGGCAGCTGCTCCATCTAGTGGCAAGTGTTATGGTTACATTTAAAAATGCAACAAACAGAGTGGCTTTCCCCCCCCTTGTGTATAGTTTCTTTAAAAAAAAAAAAAAAAGACACACACCAAATAAATACCTTCCCAAAGGTGTCGGATACTTACTACTTCGTAACCTAGTGAACCAGTATTACAAAATATTTAATCATGGAAATTTCATGTGCCAAATATCTAAATGTAAATATAATATAAATGTAATGTTAATATAATGCTCAAAGACCCAAAAGTGTCAGCTTGGGGCTAGAATCTGGGACGTCCTGATCAGTAGTCCAACACCTTAACCACGGTTCTACCCTTTTTCCTCAATACTGTAGCATTTAACATAAATGGTTGGCCAAAGATTTAAATAAACAAACAAACAAACAGAAACAGCTGTGACTCTAAATAAATCAACCTAAATGACTTAAGAACATCCAGGATCTAGGAGGGTTTCAAAACGCTTTCCAATAGCTAGAGAAATCCAAAGACAAGACAGTGATGAAATGCACCTGTTGTGGTGTGATGCTCTTGATGACGTTCTGCTCCACCCAGTTGACCATGTGCTCCTGCTCCATGCGGCGCTGCAGGTGCTGAAGTGCCACCTGATAATCGAGCTTCTTCTTCACGTCATTGGTGACCATGTGAAGCCGCTCCCTGTAGTTGGTTTCCAGCAGCATAGCCACGTTGTTCTATGAAACAGAATTTAAAGAAATATATTTCAAATGTATAGTTCTGAATGCTTGCTCATGTTGTATTTTGGTTACCACAGTATCTAGAGTTCATACAAAATACAGTCAATAAAAGCTTTCCTTGAAGCAAAGATAACATGTACAACCCAACGACTGTCTCAAACAAGGCTAGACTTTCTTGTTACTTGTTACTAATTTGTACACAGAACTCAAACAGAATGGAACATACTGAAGAAAAAAATCTGATGTTTGATTTTGCAGTGATCTAGAGTGAACTAATTTTAAAACAAAGAAACATGCATTAAAAAAAAAAAAAAAAAAGTGTAAAGTGTCTCCACGCATGTTTTACACAAATTAAGGCATCCATCTTCAACTTTCTCACCCGTTTAGCATCAAAAAGCATATGTCTTCCTTCTACTCTCCACTGCTCCTTCTTTTCTTGCTCGATGGCTTCAGTCAGGCTGTTCATGCCCTTGTCTTTCACCTCCTGGATCTTTGCCACTTTCTCCTACAAAGAGAGAGAATAGGAATTGGAAAGGTTGTCACATAATGAAGTGTTTAAATTGCTGAACAGTGTATAGAAGGTGTCCCAAAAGACTAAACCTAAAGGCATTTTAACTTATATGATGTTTTATGTTTTTTGAACAGAAGATGGTTTTAAAGATAACAGAACAGCTTACAAAAGCAGAAGTAACACAACTGAACTTTTTCATTGATGTCAGTAGTCTCAACAAGCTTTGTGGGAAAGGAGGAAATCATCAGTTGATTCATTAAGAAACGTTCCCTGTTCTTGTATTCAGCTTATACACCAGTGCTGCAAAGTCAGAGGCTGTCAGCTTGTGCATTTGCTGTAATTCATATTTAGGTAAATTCTTGCCTATGGTTTCAGACTTTTGGATAAATTCATATTTATTTATTATTATTATTTTTTAACACCCCCAAACGCCTCGATGTGAAGAATCTTATCTTGAGTGACTTGCATTTAATCCCATTACACATATGAGCACTTGAGGTCATTGCTCAAGGGCAAAAAAGTCGCAGCTTGGTGGTCGACTAAAGAGCAAAAAGTATCAAGTAATTTATTTGTTTGTGTTTGGATTTATTGCCATATCAGTTTCTTAGGCTATTTCATGGCAAGATTCACATCAAATATTAAGCTGATTTATTATGTTATAATGTAAGTGATTAAGAGTGTAGTGGGAAAGTAAAAAAGGATATAATAATAGATCACATTATAGCATGGTCTTGGTCAGAAGAACATGATTTTAAATTTGGTTCTTTAGGTGCACTTTAGACAGAAATTGTAAGAGTTTTTCTGGTTTTGTCTTGCAGAATATGTTTTTTAAATCTTGTTCCGGTAGAAACTGTTTTCTTATCGTGTTAAACTTGGGCAGTCTAAAAGTATGTTTTTTATGGTTAGGGTAGTTCTGCAGCGCTGAAATTTTGGGGCTTCTTCATCCTTTAATAAATAAGCATGGGTAATATTTGTATGGCCTATATGGCACCTTGTATATACGACCTGGAAATGTCTTGATTCGAATGGGTGATAACTTCTTTTTCCTACCACTGGGTTTATTTCGAATAATTTGTTAAGTATCAAGGAGTTCTGACCAGCGAGGGCAGTTGTTTCTTTATAAATATTAGAATTTCTTCATTTTTCAAGAGAAATTCCTCATCATCCTGAATGTGTGCAGTCATTCTGAATTTTCGCCTTTTTTTGAGGGCTCCTATTATAAATAGGTGAGTGAGTGAGGGTTGACTTACAAGATTTAGCAGCTGTCTTTGCATAACAAACTTTTCATACTCAAATTATTCACTCTGCGTTGTTCTTAATTGGCAGATGAGGTTTGTTGGGTTCAAGCCTTTGGCAGATGTTTCCCCATGTTGCTAATCGTGTAAAAGTAACTAAATGAAAAAAATTAACCACCACCTATTTTTGTTAGTGTTTTTAAATAATTGCAGTCTTTAATGTTTATTTATGGTAAGCAATTTTGCGTATCATTTGTTATTATTAAACTGTTATATTTTATCAGACAAAGGGGAAACAGAAAACCAGCTAAACAAATTGGACAGGATAAAAAAAACTGCCCATCAACTGCCCTGATTTCTAAAAGATCAGCATCAGACACAGAAAAACCCACATCAGTCAACCTCTAAACCAAAGCCAAAAACCCACCTCGTTCAGCTTGTCGGCAAAAGCTGCCACCGCCGGACCAAACTTCTTGACACCATAAATGAACACAGCACCGATAGAGGCAGCAGCGATGGTCTCATTGTTGATGATGTAGATCTCCTTAGAGAGCAGGTACAGAAGCAGACCAGTGCCGAGCATGTAAGGTCCTGGAAAAAAAAAAACAAGATGCATCATTAGTGTGGCAGTGTACATTTTAGATATATATATATATATATATATATATATATATATATATATATATGATAATATTTGCACCCGATGTTAAGCCATTTCATTAGAAAAAAAGTGGCAGAAAATGACTGAATGTTGATCAAAATATCCTGAGAGTGCCATGTGCTTGCTTTGATCTTCTCCTGTACAAATTTATGTAAAAATTTACTTGAATCGAACACCGATTCAACACACTCGCCTGGAAGGGCATTGACAATGAGGACTGACTTATGGCAACAGTGTCATGGCTGACCACGGACACAGTGATTTAATGATAGTAATAATAAGAATACAGTGAGCAAGTTAGCTCCACAAAGACTGTGTATATAAACTAAGAGTTATTTTCTTTATAACTTTAGCATGTCAATGAATGAATGAATGAATGAATAAGCAGGCGACAGGCTGTGTTATCTCCTCACACTGTAGGCAAAAATATTATGCAAGTCTTGTCTGAGGCTCTTGATATGTTTAACAGCAAAGTGACCTTCTGTGCTAGCTGGAAAATTACATGGAAGCAGAAATGGGGTATAAACTGTAGTCAAAAAGATGAGCCCAATAAAAATTTTATGTTGAGAGGTTATTTTATTTTGTTGGACAGTGGGAATCCCAGTTTTGTATATTGAAGTCAACAGTTGTAGAACAAACTAGGCCTTCATGATTTGATTAAAAGGAAAAAATTATAATAAAATCACATTGTGATTATTTTGGCACATTAATTATATTGTGATTTAAACATGTAACCATTAAATGCACCATTTTGTATTCAGACATATTTCTCCAAGGTAACAACAAATGATGACAAATGATCTCATGAAGATCAAAATATATTTATCACCTCAAAATTATTTAAAAAAATAAATAAAAGAAAATATTTACATTATAGATGAAAAAAAAAACCTGACTATGCATATATCCTCTGCAATAAATTGTGAATAAATAATTGCACAGGTCCCTACTGCGATTTTTACATGATTGTTTGTGCAGTACTAATAATATCCTAGGAACAAAAAGTATTTGTCGACCATCAAGACATATGACAGATAAATAAATATAATTACCTGTTACACCAGTTTTGGGGTACAGCAGCGTGAAGAGCTCTTCTGGGAAAATTCCATGGCGCACTTTTCCTCCCTTCTCTGGCAGAGGAGGCACAGGGGCCAGGCTCTGAGGAGACGAGTGCAGGGAACGAGACGCCTGGACAACACTGGGGGAAGAAAATAGAAGAATAAATCAGCAGAATTTAATTTCAAAAGTTAAAAACTTGAAAACACTGAAATAAAGTTAAGATGTTTTTAGTGATCGAAACGCAGTCATTGAGCATACAAACCAGGGTCCGAAGGAACCAGTGTTTTTCAGGGCTGAACCTGGAGACAGAACAGATATGATCCATTATGTCAATGTCATTCACAATGAACCTGATAGCTCTTTAATACAACAATACAGACAGCTGGATATAAAGAAACATACATGAGCTCTGGTAAAATATAATAGACTTTCTTTCGCAAGTTCTATATATCAAGTGTGCTGTATTTAGTAAACAAACTATTTATTTCATTGACCACAATAACATGCAATTTCACCCACAGCTCAGAAAGTCAATCAACTCTTCATCCCACAAAGCGAGACATTTCTTACTCAATAAAACATTAAGGTACAGTCCAAAACAAACTGTGAAATAGTGTAATAACCAGTATATGAACATCGCGCTACTCTGATGTAGCATGCAGCACACTGGGTTGGACTTGAGTGAAGGACGTCTTGCTGGACGACTGATTCTACCGGCACTGCACGGCTATGAAGCTAAAGCTAATAACTCCTTAGCTAACAGTTAGTTTGGAGACAGCGCACATATTAACAAAGAAGTAACTGGAAGTATTAATTAATTACTTAATTCCATCTACCAAACTCCTGCTAAATGTCCATGCAAATCCATCGCAAACTCTCCGGTTAAAACATTAAGATAGCTAATGTTAGCTAATCAGGCCTGCTCCTTTTACCCTTCAACTTCACATTCAGAATACGTGTCCATTAAAATAACAACAATAAAGCGACAAACTTGACCCTTTCTATCGTTTAAACTGACCAACCTGAAACTATCACAAGTCTGGACAGCATATCTAGATGAAGAAAGGGCAATAACCCAGGCCGCAATGTATCCTATAGCAGACACTGACGTTCCCCGGCCTCGCTGTGCCCTTCTGCGCCGAGCAAGGGTGCTACAGAAATCTCACACGTCTTATCGCGAGAACTCATGAAACGCCCTCGTTTACCGTCACATCCGTGTTTTCGTGATACACCACCAACCAGAAGGTGGCGTAGTTTTACAGACATAGTTTAGTGGGCCGAAATGGCGCCTAATTCGCACTGTTTGCAAATTTTTAATCATACAACTACGATTGATAATGCACTACTTAGAGTTAATGTCTAAACAAAGTACCAAAATAAAGTAAAAATACCTCTACTATTATTTTTCTTCATTTTTTCCTTTGTAAGGAAATTGCAGCTGTCTGTTTTGGACAAAGACAGAACCCAGCCCTGCTGTTTCATTTTGATTCCACAATTTGGGTGTCATTTGTGTCCCATTCACATAACATTTACAGATATTTATGTAAAGGAAAGGTAAAATATATTTTACACGCAATGTCCCTCATGTTAACTTTGTGCCTGATTTTATGGAAGCTGGTCTGGGATATCGGCTTTAAGAGGCCAGGATGATGAGGGAGAATGAGCCTTAACGGTGGTGGTAATAGAACCTACTGTATTCCAACTGCCATTAAACAACAAAGAAGAAGAACTTTGTACCTGTTTCAGTCATTTAAAACAGTTTATGCTGTCCCAGCTCACTATAGCTACACTTTATCTCAAAATAAATCCATTAAAAAAACTTATAGCATAGATATGATATCTATATTATATAAATTATCTATAAAATAATATAGATAATTTTGTATTTAGGTGTGAATCGACTTAAAAGGCTTAAAACATCCACTTCCATAAGTCCTCCTTTTTATAGGTGATAAACGGATAACTTAATTGTCTGGCTCCATCCGTAAGTCATACCAAAATCACACTTATGTGGCTTGAAGAGTCTAGATTCATAAACCTAATCTGTACTAAAGCCAGATTTGCTATTTTAAATTCTCTCAACCCTGTTATTTGAGCACATTCACCTGGGCAATAAGCCACATGTCTGACAGGAAATCTGGATTTTAAAACCGTGGGGAGAAAAAAAATAAACTTTATTAGTTAGGTTCTGTTGTCTTATATTTTGTTATAAATGTAATTATGGATGGTCAAATGCAGGTTTGTTTTAGAATCAAAACAATACTTTTTCCGTTCCATCCATTTATGCCATGGTGTTATGATCACTTCTGTACTATTGTGCTTCGTCTTTCAAGCGCCAGCAGGTCAGTTGAGTAATGCCATGTGAATGCACCAGCCATTTCTAATCTAAAGGCCCATCCGTGTACAGAAGCAGTTTCAGTATGGGTGGCTGCAGAGATAGAGCAACTCATGCAAGACTGTGTGCTTCCTCTTACTTCCTGTAAACTAGCAAGGCTGAAGAAGTAACCCGCTTTTATTGTTAAACTAATTTTCACTTTCTCAGCTGTAAAGTTTTTTCCCCAGACTCTTTTTTCAGCACTATTTTGTCTTCCAGGGCTCACATGAAACAGGTATTTTCATCAAAGTTTATAGTGTGTAAGGTTTCTTTCAAATATATGTGCCAGTTTGTTTCCTTCTATGCTCTCACGTATGTGCCAGTGCAGTTTTTCAATTATAACGTGAATATTCAGTGTAAGCAAATGTAAAACATTAATTGTTGTTTGAGTAACTTGTACATTCTCAGAAATTTGAAATGGAAATGTTTCATCGAATATCATAGGATTTGATGTAAACTTTGTATTGTTGTGTAAATGAATGGATCTGAGCAGTGGGTGTAGTGTTGTACCTTTCATGAGGTTTTATTTGTTAACTAAAAGATCATCTTTTAATTTAACAATTTATTGGTATTCTTGTTATCAGTTTGACATTAGTAAAAACTGGGAAAATAGTTAATTCTAGCACTTTGTCCTCTTGGGTTCCTTGGTTTGTCCTCTTTAAGGTTCTATCCAGTATCGTAAAAATATAGAGGTTCCTTTTTAGAAAAGGTCTAAGATACAACTGCTTTTAAAAGCTAGTATACCTACAAATATTTTTTGTCATTAAAATAGTTAATATGATATTCAAATAAAGCTGATATCTCAAATAATATTTTATTTATTTGCAGCTGTCTGAAGAGTGTCAGCGAGTGTGTGCTTCTAAATCAGAAAAACCACAGAGGTGAATAACCTGACATCATCAATATAACATTGCTTTAACGAAGCATTGTCTACACAGTCACTGTGATATACATGTAAAGCTGAGAAATCTGCCATAAAGCACTGACTGCTGCAGACCATCAAAGCAGTAGTCTCCATCCTACTAAGACACGATGATTACTCTTGATGGCAGCCCAATCCAAAAGTGTGACTATGATGTAAAACTGGAACAGCGTGCTGTAAAGCACAGAAATCTTGGGGATCGGAACAACATAACAACATGCCGAAGTCCAACCAGAGATGTGGATACGAAATGGATTAAGAATGAACTACACCGCAAAAGGCAGGATGAATTTTCAAAGAGACGACCAGCTGACTGCAGTGTGAACACATTGTTATCTCCACGATCAAGACACAATTTTGCACGAGAGGGAGTTCGTGTGACGCAAATGTCTACATCATACAGGCCTCCAAAAATAAGCCCAATTAAGCAGGTGAGCAATTGTAAACATAAATATTCTCATTTTATAGCATGTCTATGAGTTATTTAAGTTATTCTTGTTGTTGTTTTAAAAGACAACACCTAAATTTAAAATATAAAGCGTGCATGCTGTTATAGGAAAATAATCAGTGTTGTTGTGGCCTGATGCACTCCAGTGCAAAGTTAACATCACATTCTGCCTTTTTATTCCTCGTACACCAGTCCCATTTGCAAATTTCAAACATTTTTATTAATAAATCAAACTCTATACATTGCCACCAGTTTTCCATAATATTTCATATATTTAATATTTATAATATAATAAGTTCCCATTATCTTTAAAGTTATAACAGCTATAAAGCTGTTTCTTTACCAGTAATGTTTTTCATAAGCATTGTTGTCACATAAGTCACAAAATGCTAAGTTCCCCATCCTGCACAGAAAACACAGTGGAACAATTTCGCCTAAGACCTTAAAAAAACTGACACTGGAGACTCTTTCATCATGTTATTTATGTTTATTTGTTAAACAAATAATGTTTAATTTGTCTGTAATTAGCTGCAGATTATTTGGAGCACGCACACAGTTACAGGAAATCAGATTTTGACCAATTACAGTAGATTCCAGAATAGGGCCATGGCATACTGTAATTCACGATAACTGTAATCATTTTCTGTATATATCTTTGAGAATTTTGGTAATATTGCAGTATATTTATATAAAACCTTGCAGTCAGTGGCGACTTCTTTACTGAACAATGAAAATACACAGAAGCATGACAGTGTTGCAGCTATTCTTGACTCACTTCGTCATAGAGGAAAAGCAAAGCAAGAACGAGGCAAGTAGACTATTTTTCTGTTTGTTGTTTGTTTGTTTGTTTGTATGTTTGGAATAGCTTCATATATAGCACACATATCATAAGTGAGTGACATAGCTCATGTAAGTATATTTTGTTTCTCTTAGCTCTCCTTCGAGACATCACCCAGCTCACAAACAACCACAGAACACTCCACACTGCTAGTGTGCAGACTGAGTGAGTGATCCTCCTTCATGTTGTACTGTATATTGAATTCAGGTAGAGTTAATGTAGGTTAAGTTAGTTTCATGTAGAAATTCAGTCATAGTTTTGTGACGTTTTGTGGCTTTTTCTTTTCTGATAGGTCAGGCATTGCAACGGTTAACGAACAGGTATGGTGATGGATTAAATCAATGTTCATGACATTTTCACAATTGTGCTCTAACAAATAAATTTGTCTCTTTCTTTTGATCTTGTCTAATATAGGACATTCAGGAGTTGGCATCTTGTTTAGAGGTAATGTTATGTGTTAAACATTATTGTATGAAGTATCATACCATAAGAATTATTGTTGTAGAACAAAAAAAATTGTGTGAATTATTCATAGCTTTGTAATATAAATATCGAGTTAATGTGTTATAATTAAGCCATATCAAATGAGAGGAGTACAGTTATGCTGAATAATAGGGTGCAGCCTGATATCATGGCCATGCTGATATTCAGCACAACAGAACAACCTCGAATGTGATATTGCTCTTATTTAAAAGTGCTACAAACAGCATTTATTACCAACAGATAATGGGTTGTTTGTTTATTTAACCAGTTATTTTGCTCCACCAACACATATACCTCTACGACTGGTGGAACTAGCATTCAGCTAGCGGCTAACAGTTAGGGAACGATGGTTGAACGTAGTTTTAAATTCCTACATCCACTATGTAGCCAACTGGTGAGAAGAATAAACCATGGACGTGGTGGGCAATCCTGTAAATCTCATAAGTTTCACTTTATTTTTCCATTTATATCGCTTTAGAATATTAGCTTCGGGGTTTCTGGGGATGAATCTCAAATAGCTTGGACTGAGGGAAATCATTTGTTCCACAAACCAAGTAGAGATTATAGAGAGATTCAGCCTTATGTTAGGGCTAATTAGCTTGTAGCTTGTCTTAGCCATAAACAGATGATTCAGAAGCAATTTGTCGCAACTTCAAAAAGGGAAAAAGTGGTATTTAAGATGACATAACACTATCAGACGAGTTTTCTTGCTGAAACTGCTTCTGTTCTCCAACTTTTCAGTATTGCAGGCCATACCAACCTTCTTTCATTCTTGCCGAATAGTGATGGGTCGTTCATGAACGGTTCATTGTTTTTGAACGAGTATTTAACATGACTCAGAAGAATGAGTAGTCTCTGAGAGTGATTTTTTCATTTTCTACTGGGCGCGCATGCGCAAAGCATCGCAAAACCTCCATAGGTTATGTACAGGAAACAGAAATGTGCGGTTCATTTAGTCTTCTAGTCCGAGTCATTTGTTCTTTTGTCATGTGACTCCCATAGACTCTATGCAGTGCAGTACACAGGAAACAGAATTGAGCAGTTCATCTCATGAGTCTTCTAGTCCGAGTCATTCGTTCTTTTTACACGTGACTCCCATAGACGCTACATGACAAAAAAACAAACGACTCAAACCAGAAGATATGAGAGGATCTGCTCATTTTGTTTATCATAAGTCCTTAGCTGCATTGTAATATTTTCATTACTGGAACTATAGCCAAAATGTGTGTATGTAGACATGTGGGGGGTCTGTTTATTGAAAATGTAACATTTTATTTTATTTCTGATCAAAAGAACAAAATGAAATAAATGACTCAAAAAAAGATTTGTTGATTTTGAACCACGTCATTAAATGATCCAAACTTCCCATCACTAATGCTGAAAACTGACAGTTAGTGTAACTAATGATTGTTAAAACACTGGAATGATAGTATAGTAAAACGTCCCAGTGCTGTTATGATCTGTACCACTCCTAGAAAGCCTAGATTGCTTGGTTGGGCCAAAACTGTTGTAATGTTATTGTAATTAGATAATGAATCCAAAATTTCCTGCTTACATGTAAGCCTGTCAGGATTAATGACTGCAATAGTGTAATAATGCACATCCACAGCCAACTAAAAATTCTCACTCACTCACTCTTCTTCTACACCACTTTATCCTGCATACATGGTTGTGGGAAGGCCTGGAGCATATCCCGGGAGACATAGGGCAGGGTGCACCCTGGATGGGGTGCCAATTCAACACAGGGTACACACATACAGTACACATGCTCATTCCCACACTACGAGCAATTTGGAAATGCCAGTTAGCCTAATCTGCAGTCTTTGGACTGTGGGAGGAAAACAGAACCCTTAGAGGAACCCCACCAAGCACGAGGCATAACATGCAAACTTCATGCACACAGACCCAAGGCATGAATCGAACCCAGACCCTAGGGGTGCAAGGCAACAGTGTTAACATACTAAAAAAAATTCCTATAAGGTAAAAATTTATTTCTGAGGGAATTCTAACACTAATTATTAATTGACTGTAAACCAGTTAGTTTGCATAATTATGATCAGATAGTAGAAACTAGCCATGTTCAAATCTAGTCTGATTTGTCTCACGTGCAGGAGGCGCTATATAGAGAGAAGGTTCTGAAAAAAAAGTTGACTGACCTTAAGAAGAGTACGTCTGCACTGTTGCAGGCCACTGAACTGCTGTGGAAGGTATGTGTACTGTAACGGTATATCATTTATTTTTACACCATTCTAGAAATTTGTATTGTTTTTATTTACTTTATTTTTATTTTTTTGACATTTTCACAAAATAAATCAACTAATTAACATAGGCACTTGAACTACGTCATTAGATCGCTTTCAGGACAGCTCATGAAAACATGCATTATGAACTAAAATCATTTTGTTCTCTATCCTATTTGTGTCAGAAATGAAAACGTGTAAGTGGGTTCTGTGGTTTGCAAGTATCCGGCTGTTTGCTTTTCAGTTTAAAAAAAAAAAAAAGAGAGAACGACATCTACTCACCCGGAAAAAAGTGCTAGGTAGCAAATACCCTACACTTGCTGTTTTAGTCTTTCCTGTATATACTGTATATCTGTACACTATATACACAGTCTCCACTATAGCAACTGTGGTGCTCAAACAAACAGTTAGATTTGGAAAATATGCACATCTGGTATGTGATGTACAGTTTATTAGTCAAATCTTCAATGCTGTACAGTTTAATCTAAAAATCTAAAATGTGTCTGCAGCAGGTACAGTTGTCAGGGGGTTTGAGTCATAATCTTTATGTTAAAATATTATTGAAAATACACACACTGTGGCACAACACTGTAATAAAGTATAAGATATATTTTCAAGGGCACACACCCCGGCTTTCAGTGGAAGCTGCATCCGTTGTAGCTGTGCCTGTGTCACACCGCATTTCCTTTTCCTCCCACAGACTCGTTGTGATGAAGATCTACTGAAGAACAAGATCAAGACACTGGAGGCTCAGCTACAGCTGTGCATGAAGGTAAGTTTGAGTGCTAGAAATTTAGATTGGTATGTTAATTAAAGATGTGTTTACAAACTGAACATAGAAAACCATGACCCATTCAAGATATCAACCAGTTTTGTGTAAGCATACCAAAAGGGTACATGTCACAGAGCTGTGTCTGTGATAAATTTTTTTTAACACGACATGTGATTGTGCCTTATTCCTTAGCATGTTCCTCAAGATGGACTAACGGAGGTGGTATTAAATATGGAGAAACAGAAGGAGGAGTATGAAAAAAAGGCAATGGAGGCCATTCAGAAGGCCACAGAGGAGAATTCAGAAGCACAGAGCAAGCTGCAGAATCTACACGTAAGTGCTGCTGTTGAAGAGGTAGTCAAGTTTCAAGCTCATTCATAGAGAGATTATTTAAAACCTATTTGTCAACTCATCAAGCCAAAATCATCTTTCCACTAGGAGGCACTACAGGTGGCCCAGGCAGAGTCATTGAGGTGGCAGAAGCTGTATGAGGAACTGAGAGAGAGCTCCAACCTCTTGAGGAAGAAACAGGATGAGAGCACTGATGAGCTCCAGCAGCTACAGAATCAGCTGCAGGTCAGACCACAGACACAGATAAGACGCAGATAAGGAAAAACTACAATTAGCAGTTGCAACGGTACACTGCCATAATTTATTGCCACATGATGATGTCGCGTGATTTAAATATTACTGCAGATTATGAATTTGAATATGTGTACTACTTCTAGCTTTTTTTCAGGTAATATTAATGGAAATGCTGCCATAAAAAAAATCATCTAAACACTGTGGCTTAGTGGTTAGTACTCTCACCTTGCACCTTCCAGGGTCAGGTCGAATCTTGCGGTTCTGTGTAGGTGGAGTTTGCATGTTTTCCCCATGCTTGGTTTTCTCTGGGTTTCTTCCCCAGTTCAATGTCATCCATTATAGGCAGATTGTCATTTATAAATTGTTCATAGTGTTTGACTAAATGTCTGTGGCCTTATGTCATGCAATGGATTGGCTCCCCATTAAGTGTGTACCCTTCTTTATGCCCTATATTTCCCTGAGATGACCCTGCACAAGATAAGCAGTATTCACAATGGATGGATGGATATTGATGATGGAGCAATCATGATTATTGTTTTCTCACAGCTCCAAACTCACCAGTTTGATCCTGAGCTTGGGTAACTGTTTAAATGGTGTACCATATTTTCTCCCTGTGACGATGTGGGTTTCCTTCTGGTTCTCTAGTTGCTTCCCATCTCCCAATAAAATATGCTGATCAGCCATAACATCACAACACAAAACATTATGCCTAGTATTGTGCAGGTTCTCCTTGTACCATCTGGGCAGGCCAAACCTCAGGGCTTGGCTCCACAGAGCCTCTGGGGGTGTACTATGGTGTCTGGCACCAGGACATTAGCAGCAGATCCTTTGGGTCATGGGGTGGAACCTCGTGGATCAGATTTGTTTTTCTGGTGCATCCTATGGGTGCTCAGCCTGACTGGCATATTGGGAGTTTGGAGACCAGGTTGATGGTCTTTGGCTTTTTGTGTGCCGGCTATGGTGCACTGGGTGTTCTGGTGCCTTTCTACCATGGCTAGCATTGACCATTTTCTGTGAGTTGTTCTGCATTGCCATTTCTGTACAATCAGAGAACAATGGACCAGAGAGGCCGGCCTGGGCTCACCACAGGAATTAATGAGCAATGATCCTGGCACCAGTTTGGTGGTATACTAGGGGATTGACTGCTAAAATGCCTGTGTGTGTGACTGAGTGCTCTGTGATGGATCAGCATGCCATCCAGGTTGTATTGCCATCTCCCATCAAAGTATAAGCAGTGTTTTCAGGCTCCACCATCAGAAAAGAACAAAGCAGTTACTGAAGATGAACCACTGTTGAGCTGATTCAGACATGCTTCCTTACTTTTCATTACATTCCAGTCTCCAAATGTTGAAAGTTAGAATTTAATAATCCTTTTCATTTCTATTTTGCTTAGCAGGAAAACTTCTGTTTAAGAATGTACACCATCATAAGACTTACAGTAAATGTGTATTTCTTTGTTGTGCAGAGATCCAAGGAGCAGGAGGAGTCACTGAGGGAGCAGTGTGACATCCTGCAGCAGGACAATTCTGACCTTTCGTCTGCAATCCTTCTGCTAGAGCAGGACAACCAGACTCTGAAAGAAGAGCTAGTGAAATTCGCAGGTACATTTCACATCTGCATATCAAGCATATAGTATATGCACAGTGTGACAGCAAAATGAGATTTTTGCAGTTTGGAGAATTAAAAAAAAAAAAAATGATAAGGAATATTTTGTGCATGTTTTCTACTCACAGAGCACTGATGCTAAGCTATTAAGCTAAAATGTTAAAAGAGTGTTGGATGAAAATTAGTGTAATAGTACGTTGGTTGAGTTTGAATTAAAAGAATATATAGCATGCTGATTGTGATTTTTCTAGTCACTAGCAGTGAATTAGACAAAAGTGCTAAATTTTGTTCCACACATGGCCTTTTTAATATAATATTGTTGAAGATCCTGATAGACATTAAATACAAAACAAAAACAGCTTACAGCATTCTTAGCCTCCTTCTCATTGGTTCTTGAAGACAGATCACTATCATAGTACAGGTACGTGCCATTATACATCAGTTAATACATCCACTGACCATGTGTCCATTAGTGTGTCTCTAAGGTTATTACATAAAGTGATGGAGGGCGGAAGACCAAACATAGCGACCTCAACCGTTTCCCGTACTGCACACAGTGCATGCATCTCATGTCCCTTGTGTTGTAGTGTTCAAGTGCTAAAACAGAGGGTTCGCACTACAAACTAACTTTACCACAGTGCTTACACTACAGTATCCCACATAGCTTTGTTGAGTATCTAACAATATTTTTTGCACAACATCCAAAAGTGTCATGCTTTGCCCCAAAATGTAGGGGTTTAAAGCTTCTAAAATGAGGTAATAAAGGTTTCAGGTTTTCAACTCATCCAACTAACAGGATATCACTTTTTTAAAACTTTTTTTGAGTGATTATGTGAAGTATAGTATGGCAATTTAATAATCGGATTTATTATTGTGGTTAACCCACTCAGATAACTGGCAAGGATCTTGGAATAATATTACAGAAGTGCACAAGCAGGGACTTGAGTCATACCAGTTTGTTGAGGTGGATAACAGCATCGCTAAGCAGTTCCGTCAGACCAAACAGAGACTCAGCCTAAAGGAAAAGGAGGTACTGTATGAATACTCTCTGAATGGATGGTTTACCCCTTAAGCCTGCTTTACTTTTACAATATACTTGCTGCTCCTCTTAATTTTTGTGTGTTATTTCATATGTGTGAAATAATATTTATATTTATTTATAGTAATGATTTTATCCTGTGTATAAACATAAGGAACTTTATTTAACCTTATGAATAGGTCAGTAGAACCTTACTTTATAGGTATATATAGAAAATAGACAATTACTGTACAGTATGTTAACATATTAATAGTGAAATATATTGCATTGCATCAAGCCTTTTTTTAAATTGCCTTAAATGCTGCTTAGCTGAGTGACGTGGGTGTTGTCTTATTAATCATGGTAGTGTGAGGATCTGAAGAAAGAGCTGGAGGTCCTGGAGCAGGAGTGTTACGGTTATCAGACTCGTGTGGCTCAGTGTCTGAATGAGCTAAATACAATAAGTGCTCGCAATAGCAGAAGCACACGAAGGGTAGGAATCCTATACTTGACACAAAATGATGGTCTCATGCAAAACTGTATATGTCTCAGTTAAAAGAATCTTAAATGCCTTAAACACTTTTGTTGTTGTATCTTAGTGCTTCTGTTATTTTTTTTTTTGGTAGACCGGTTTTAATTTAGAAAGCATCACTTATTATTATTATTATTATTATTATTGTTCTTGTTGCTATTAATATTAGTAGTAGTAGTAGTAGTAGTAGTAGTAGTAGTGGTGGTTGAAACAACACCCAAGAGTTGATTAAGCTATACACTTATATATAATTATAAGATATATAGTTAAAACAAAATCTTTCCCCAGTACAGATATAATTAATTAGAAATATATAATTTAAATAAACAATAGTTTAGAGTATAATACAAACTGTATATTAAAGATTTCTATCCAATACAAAATGTACTTTTATAATAATTTATTGACTTGTAATAATAAAGTGGGTTTTTTCCCCCCTTTAACCCTCCCTCATCACAGAGACGTTTCTGTAGCACTCTGTGCTGGACTCTGTTCTTCATCCTGATGCTAATTGCAATAATGGTTGCTGTTTGGATCTACCGTCCATCAGTCAGGGAGCAGCTCCGTGACTTTTACTCAGCAGTGGAGGAGAGAGTGGAGGACTATTTAATGCAGGCAGCATCCACACAACATGCACGCTGCTTGAGACCTGTTTGAGAAAGACCTTTAAATTCACATGTGTATAACGTTTAGGATAATATTTATTGGTTGTATATCATATATTTATATCATGATATATGTACATTATGATATGAGCCAAAATACACCATGAATAATGCTAGCTGCACAGTGTGTGTAGTATGTAGAATGGATTATGAGGTTATGAATTTGTACCCCTAGCCCATAACTTTGTAAGATTTCAAAGTGAGGTGGTGTGTCCTTCATACATAATAAAGTTTAATTTGTATTCATGATTTTTCTTATCTTTATCTGTATGTTCTAGAAGTAAATGACTTTTACTTGATCCCAAAATAGCATTGTTCCATTTCAAGTTCAAATTTTCAGACTTTAGTTGATTGAAATCAAAGCCTTGAATAAAAGCTGTGTACAGAATTAAAATATGGTTTACAAAAGTTGTTTCAATTGTGTGATTTTAACCGAAATATCTCACTGAACAAAAAAAATACAAAGACTTGATTGTGTTGTAGTTGGTCCCTCTCTTTAGCATTCCAGACAGTGCTACACTGGACAGGATCACTGACACAGCTTATTTTAAAGGACACACTTACACACACATTTACACATTCAAACAACACTGTCCCTCCCACAGGCCTTTCACCATATTTCCTGTGTGATCTAACTAAAGCTTTTTTAAAAACATGAAGCCCGACTGTACAACCGTTATAGTATGTGATGACCCGCCGTTCATGGTAAGTGCTCCATTTCTCTAATGTGACCAAAGCTATCAGAACCTGTAGTTACTGTGTGTTTGAGCATTAACTGACTGTGTGGTGTGAACCAGGATGAGCAACATTACATCTGTGATCTGTTCATGGTTGTATAGCACTAATGCAGTTTTTTTTTTATCATTTAAGGCTACAAATATGTGTGACAGCCCAGAAACACCTTTACATGGTCAAATTTAGACATTTACACATTTGACATTTGATAGTTCTAAAAACGCCAGGATCACTAAACCAACTATCTTCTCTCTAACATTTGTTATTTTAAACCTGGCTGCTGTGCTGAAACCTAATCTACTTATGGAAAAAGAAACACGCAAGCATTTAGAGAAGGAAATGCTGGTTCTAACTTTTTATCAGCCATATTGTTACTGTTTGGTCACCACAACACTTGTTAACTCAGGTGGTGAAATAAGCAATAATTGATCCAGTCAAATTATATATTTCTTTTTCATTATTTGTTTTATGAAAGCTTTTTTTTTTAAACATGCACAATGTCAGTACTCTTTTCTATTTGAATATGACCTTATCTGATCATAAATTGAACTGATTAGGCTTTGCTTGCAGAGGTGTACACATCTTTAGGCTTTTGACTTAATATCCAAATATTTAAAAATATATATTTTGTTAAAATACAGTGGCCAAAAAAAGTCAAACACTCTAATATTCCATTGGAGCGCCTTTCACTTTAATTTGCTGTGAGATTGTTCCAACAACCTTAAGCCATGTTGCAACCATTTTTTTTTTTCGTCCAGAGTTGCATACATTTTTGCCCAAGATCTTGTATTGGTAATGGAAGGGTCAAACCAGTCTGTAAGGCTCTCTCCAGCACATGCTAAAGACTTTCAATTAAGTTAAAGTCAGAAGTCTTGGCAAATATTGCCATTTCATCATGGAATATGCCTGTGGCACCAAGGAAGAACAAACTCCATAGATGTGATAACCTGGTCATTCAGTACATTCAGGTCAGGTCAATTCATTTTACTGCCACATAATGTTGCTAAGCCAACACCGTACCAACTGAAGCAACCCCACATCATAACACTGCCTCCAGAGGCTTGTACAGTGGACACTATTCCTGAATCTTCCCTCCTTTCCCTAACACACCATTCACCCTATGAGGGTTTTTTTCTCCATTGTTCCAAAAGTTCAATCTTTACGCTCCCTAGGAAAGCGAAGCCTGTTCTGGTTAGTCTCATTCGAAAGTGATTTTATTATCACAGCTGTTTAATCCCACACTATGTGTGGAAATGCTCTTACTGTACCTTCACTATTAAACATTGTGTGATTGTCATTTTTTTTTACAATGCAACTTCACCAATTATCTAATTAAATGAACATTAATGTTTTTTTTATTATTATTCATTTAAACTTTTTTTTTAGTAGAGATTCTAAGTATTTTATTGTCAAAAAATCATTTTCCAGACTTTAGCTGCAATGACTTCTTGATGAAGTTGCCCAGACCACCCCACATATACCATACCGTATATTTGACTCAACAAATAAAAGAACATGCTGAGTATTGCTTTCCATTTATCACATAGGTGCTGTGAAAATGAGATCTCTTCTTCTGATGTGCATCGTGGGCATGTTTGTCTTAACAACAACACAATCCCTGAAAATCTGTGCCTTTAATGTCCAAAGCTTTGGAAAAGCAAAAGCCAGTAACAAAAGAGTTATGGGGATTTTGACAAAGGTAAACCAAGCATAAATCCAACGGTCAAGAAACAATAATATATTTTGAAAAAAACTGTGTCTAATTCATGTTTAGGATGTCACACCCCTCATTGACATAGGAGACCATTGTGTATAAGTTGTTGAATAGTACGAAGGACATTGAGAGATGGTGGGCATGAAAACTTTCTGTCACCAGCAGAAAGTGGAATGGGATATTATACAATTAACTAAGGAAGATGGTGGAGCTTTAGGCATGGTCTTTCTCCCAAACTTCAGTTTTATCTAATTCCATTTTTTTCAGATAATTTCCCGCTGTGACCTCAGTTTGATTCAGGAGGTGCGAGACACCAAAGGTGAAGCCGTTTCTGCATTGCTGAGGAACCTAAACAGGTGCATGTGCTGTTGATTTACCCCCATTGGTTGACTAAGTACTGGACATCTAATCTAATCATTATCGAATCAATTTCATTCATACACATTTTATACAAATTTCCATAATTTTCTTTTGTTTGTGTGAAGCTGCTTTGCGACAATGACAAATGTTAAAAGCGCTATACAAATAAAACTGAATTGAATTAAATTGAATATACTGTTTTTAAATAATATTTTTTATCATGCTGCCTAGGTTTGAAAAAACAAATGTGTACTCTCATTTAGAGAGTCAACGGATGGGAAGAAACACATACAAGGAGCAGTATGTTTATATTTATAGGTAAAATGGCATATATGCTGACATAAAATACACAAAATAACTGATCTATAAATATAACATCTAAGCCTTTATTCAAATCCCAAATAGATATACTCCCTAACTCATATTGTCTTGCTTGCTATGAGATCAGGAAAGATGTACTGCAGGTGCAAGAGCAAGTCTATTATCATGAATTGAAACAGACAGAATTCAATGATACTGAAGTGTTTCCCAGAGAACCATTCATCATAAAGATTCACTCACCCACAAGCTGTAAGTGTAACAGACCTACCACAAAACACACAGCTATACATGCTTTTGTATGCTCTATAGCGTCACAATTTCCCGTCACTTAAACTAAGGGGCTCAAACCCTGTACCCAAGCAAAGACAGTAGGAATGTTATGGTCAGGTGTCTACAAACTTTTGGTCATACAGTATAGTGGACCCTGAAAGGTGCCACTTCCTTTTGTTAGTAATAATAATAGTAAATAGTATAAAGCAAGTAATAATTCCAGTAAAGACATTTTTGTGTTTATGTGTGTGTGTGTGTGTGTGTGTCTGATGCACAGAGAAACCCAAAAATACACTGATCAGTCATAACATCATGACCACCTGCCTAATATTGAGTAGGTCCCCCCTTTGCTACCTAAACAGTGACCTGTGTGTTCTGACACCTTTCTATTGGAACTAGCTTTAACTTTTTCCTTAATTTCCTCTACAGTAGCTCTTCTATTGGATAGGACTACATATAAGATACAGGCCAGCCTACTGCATCAGTAAGCCCTTGCCATCCAGAACCATGTTTCCAGTTCACTGGTTTTTCTTCCTTGGATGATGTTTGGTAGGTCCTGACCACTGCAGCCTGGGAACATCCCACAAGAGCTGCAGTTTTGCAGTTGCTCTGACCCAGGTGTCTAGCCATCACAATTTGTCCCTTCTAACGGTAGCTACATTGTCAATACCTTGTTACAGTGGGGACTGGAAGAGGGAGGGATATATTAGGAAGCAAGTGAGCTTTTTTGCTAAAGTTGATGTGTTGGAAGCAGAAAAAAATGAGGAAGCATAAGGATTTGGGTGACTTTGACAAGGGCCAAACTGTGATGTTTAGAGGACTGGGTCAGAGCACCTCTAAGCTGTGGGATGTGACTGGTTTGCATTGGTCAGGACTTACCAAAAGTCCTTCAAGGAAGGAAAACTGGTGAACTGGCGACAGGGTGATACACAAGTCTGGCCGTGTAGTCTGATCCAATAAAAGCGCTAATGTAGATCAAATTGATGAAAAGGTTAATGCTGATTATGATAGAAAGGGTTCTAACTTTAATTGTTTTGTTAGTTTAAATGCATGGCAAATACGCTGCCCGGCCTAAAAGTCACCACCCTGATACTTGATGCAGCAAAAGGAGCTTCTCATTCCTTAAACAACCATGTCAGAAGACATACCCTGCAAATTTGTTACTTTGCTTCAGAAGGATCAAATTAGAAAATATCTAAAGAGATTGTTAAAATGACTTAAATTGGTTTAAGAACTGTAAAGCACATTATTATATCCTGTACGGATAGTGGTGAACCATCATCTTGAGGAAGACATGTTGTCGGAAAAACATCCTGCATGAGCGTAATGGGAGATCACTTAAACCCTTAGTGAAATCAAATCACAAGAAAAAAACAAGAGAACTGAGAGAAGACAAAACAATGGAAAAAGGTCATGGGGTCTGATGAGTCCAGATTTATCCTCTTCCAGACTGAAGGGTGCATCATGGGTAAAAAGAGAGGCAGGTAAAGTGATTTCGTGATCAGGATCAAATTGTGAATTTGCGGTTCAGGGAGCATGCGACATAATTTTCACACATAGATTGGCCACCACAGAGTCCACACCTTAACACCATTGAGAATTTTTGGAATGTGCTGGAGAAGGCTTTACTCAGTGATTCGACTCTCCCATCATCTAATTTGAAAATTTTCCAACTCAGAATGAAAATAAATATTGTGACAGATCATAAACTTCAAAACTATGCTACAGTCATAATCAAAGCGAAAGCTGGTCTAATGAAATGTTAGAGTGTGCGACTTTGGCTTGGCAGTGTACAGTATATACTGTAAGTATTATTTTTTAATGCCAAATACTAAAACCTTAAGGTCTCAACAGCCACCCAACACCCACCCATTTAACTCAGAAATGGGTTTCTCTAGGGCAGAAAAATATCCAGTCAAACCTTGGATTGAGAGCATAATTCATTCCAGAAGCATGCTTGTCATCCAAAGCACTCATATATCAAATTTCCCCATAAGAAATATAAAGTAAAAAAAATACACTTTACCTTAGTAAAGAATCGTAGATGTAGTGATTGAGACCAGATAGAGGAGAGGAGGAAGAGGGCTACTGCGTAGGACTACTTTCAGATACACATACACAAACACATGCACACACACCAGTTTCCCGACAGAGACTCTCACTCACACAAGCGCAAGCAAGACTGCTTGTATTTCAAGACCTCTCTCATTTATAGAGTTACCCCATGCAGTACATACATATATACAGTATCCCCATCCTGGAAGAAATCTGTTTCCTCTACATCCTAAATCCTAGATTAACCTGCAACTATTTAGGTACATCATAATTCTGATCATGCTGCTCTGATGATACATTATATTATTTGAAACTCATGAATGCACTCAAACCTGTATTAAGCTACTTTCTAAACAAGTGTAGGTTCATATCACGGCATTTCTTAATATGACTGCTAATTTCCTTCTGCAGTTCTGAAAAGCTTCATTATCGTTGGTCATCACTCATGTCCTAGGAAAGCCATGAATGAGATGGAAGAGCTTTTTGACGTCTTTCAAGCTGTTAGAAAAAAGTGGAAAACAGAGGTGTATTTTTGTTCAGAAAATATATTTGAAACATGTCCTTATTTGTATATTATATTTAACATTGAGGATGTTTCTCGTCTTGTATTTCCATTGTAGAATGTGATGATCCTGGGAGATCTGAATGCAGACTGTGGGTATGTCACTAATAAAGGCCTGAAGAAGCTCAAATTAAGGAATGATCCTAAGTTTCTCTGGTTGATTACAGATGAACAGGATACCACTGTTCGTGACAAAACACACTGTGCTTACGACAGGTATACAGCAAACTTTCTTACATTCTAGTTAAATAGAAATATTAGAAATTAGAAATATTATGACTTTAACAAACGAGTAAAGGATGTTCCTCATTTGAATATACTGCCAAGCCCAAATATTCTGTTCGACTGCATTTATGGCGCACAATGTCATGACACTGACATGCCAACTTACAGTATATGGGAAAATAATTCCTCATGCTCCCAGAACCTCTCTTTCACAATTTGAGCTCAATATGATTATTCCATCTGCGGATATCAATAATTATATTGCCACATATCTTGAGCTTAGATCTGCCAACTGAAGCACTTCCAGATGACAACAGGCTTGTACAGTTGGCACTATACATGATGGGTGAATTGTTTCATGTGCTTCTCTTCTTACCGTGATACGCCCATCATTCTGGAATTGGGTCAATATGGACTCATCCGACTGCATCACTTTTCGTCATTAAATTCCAATCTTCATGCTTCCTAGAAAATTGAAGGCTGTTGATTTTTTTAATTTGTTTATTTTTTTCACCAAGCATTTAGGTGATTTCCGATCATACTAATTAAGAATTTTTTCCGACTACATTTTATCACCTTGCACCTCCAGGGTCCAGGCTTTATTCCCAGGCAGATTTGATTCCCGCCTTTACATTTAGAGTTTGCATGTTCTACCCGTACTTGGTGGGTTTCCTCTGGGTACTCCGTTTTGATGATTGGCGCTTCCAAATTGCCCATAGTGTGTGTATGTGTGTGTGCAGTGCTATGGATTGGGTGTACCCTGCCTTGTGCCCTAAGCTTCCTGGGATAGGCTTCAGGCCCACCGTGACCCTATATACAGAGTTAAGCGGTATAGACAATGAGTGAGTGTGTGAGAATTAGCTAACCTTAAATTATATTATATTATAATATTAATATATTTTAATTAATTAATTTCCCCTCAGGATAATTGTACATGGAAAAACACTGATTTCTGGGATAGTACCAGATTCAGCTCAGCCCTTCAACTTCAAAAGGGAGTTCAGTTTAACAGAACAAGAGGTATTTTACAGTTTATGGGTTGCTTCAAAACAAATAACTGCGTGCCAAATGTCACACCTACTGCATATTATTTATTTTAGGCTTTGGAAGTCAGTGACCACTATCCAGTAGAGGTTGACCTAAAGTCAAGTCATCACCACCACCTCAGGAATGAGCTCTGAACAAAGACCTGCATTCTTTTGCAAACTTTATATTTTACAATTTTTCCACTTGTGCAGGTGTTTAAAATTCTCACTTTGATTGACTCTTAATAAAACATTTTACCCATTTTTTGTATTTCTTATTTTTCCCCCATATTAAACAGTCATATATTTTGAATCAGAAATTTAAAATCATAATTAAGAACTGAAAGGATATGTGAGACTAAAATAACTAACCAAGAACATTTTATTTCCATATAATTGGAAATGTTTAACTTTTGAATTCAAATTCTATGTACACTGGTGGATATAAAGTTCACCGCTTGCAAAAACTGCATGGGTGAAATGATGCAGATATGTTTGCAGGCCTGTTTTTTGCAGCATGCATGTACAGCTGTTCCTGGCACAGAAAGAGGATGTACCTTTTCTGGGGTACTCAGTTGCGCGCGCTTGAAACCACAGCTCAAATCAGGTTTGACTCAACACACGAAGAAAAACAGGTAATTTCATGATGGATTTTTATTTTGGGTAAACATATATTAACAATTGTGCAATATCATTCATCAGTCCGAAGTTTTATGACTGAAATCTTTTAGGTTAAGTTTTTTTGTTTTTGTTCGAATGTGCACGAAAGACGAAAACATTTTCATGACCTGATTTTGACAGGAAGTGACTGTGAGACAAAGAAGAAAGCACTTGATTATTGCAAATTTGTGCTCAAGGTTGTGAGAATGAAGAAATTTGACAAATGAGACTACAAGCTACAGTTTTCAACAACGAAGATGGAACCAAACATTGCGGATTTGCTTAAGGATGCGTTTTCAGGTAAGAATAATTATGTTTGTACTGAAATTAGTATAGCTTTGATCTAAAGCCTAAAGGGTTCTTCAGGCAAATCCTCTATAAAGTATTCAACAACAGAGGGGATTCCAAGTAGAAAACCTTTCTACAAGGACCTATAACTATTTAATGAACCCCTTTTTTAAGAGCATTTATATTTTCTAACTGTAATACTCACCATATTTAAGCACATTTTTATATCTCCTTTAGAAATTGACATAGATTTTGGGGATACCCAATCAGACGAGGGCCCTAACACATCTCAAACACAGCCAGCTGCTGAAAAGGGCATGGATGTATTGAATGGTGATAGTAAACTCTTGACAACATCGGAGCAAGGCTCACTCGACACCTTCACTAATGTTTATGAACAGGAAGAAAGTGAAGAGAGCTCTGATAGCAGTGAGAGTGAGTTAACTGATGTATTCACTATCAACACAGAGTCTACATTTTGCCTCGATCATGAAACAAATAATGATGAAGTTGTAAACATGATGATGAGCGAAGCACCACTAAACTGTACAGCTGCAGAGGAAGGAAACATGCAAAGTGACTTAGCAGCAGTTGTTTCTCCACACGGACTAGTTACTGAATTCAGTACAACAGAAGACGAAACGCAGCTGGTAGAGGAAGAACATATGGAAACATGTGATGAAGAATATGAGCTAAAGACATCACTTCCAATGTCCAGCGATAGTCAAACATCAGAAGAGACATCATCTGAAACAGATGAAGAATTGACAGAGAACTCCAACACAACAGAACAATCTTCTCATTGTCAATCTGTTGATACAAAAGAGGAACATTTTCTTGCAATGAATCCAAATACTGCTGACAAATATTATATCAGAGACGACATGAAAGAGTTTACAGAGGAAGACCAAGAACAGATAGAGGAAAGCCTTGCAGATTACCCCTCGGATTTATCACACAGTGAAACCGAAGAGCCTGCTGAAAATGCTATGGCTCAGGCTTGCACTCTAATAGACTTCAGCTCTAATGATGAGTGCTCCACAGACAGAATGGAGGATTTGTCCAATGCAGAACATGAGAACTTTCAAAACAAAGACAGTCCTGCCCTAGATCTTAATTCCGGGATTAAGGACCTGGAGGTTGAAATGACCTCAGCATCAGAAAACTTAGATGTGTTTTACCAGAAAGGGACTTTTGATGAAGAAGATGTTCAAGAATGTTTATCAAGTGATAGAAACACAGAGGATGACAGCAAGTGTAGTGAGGATGAACAAGAGCTAAGTGACGTTAATGATCAAGCAGCCTACAGTAGCAGTGATGATCATAGCACGAGCGAAGATGAGCAGAATTTCATCTCATCAGTAAAGCAGGAAGAGGAAACCAATCATGTTACACATCATGACTACTCAACGGAGGACATGGTGAGGATGGATAATGATATTGATTACATAATACCAGATACAGTGGACAGGGATTCTAACAATCTTGAAATACAGAATTTGCGAGACTTATCCAGTGATGTTGAGGAAAGAGGCTTCACAAACACAAGCTCTATTTTACATTATGAGGAATTCAATACAGAACCTACAGAATCACACGGCCACATACACTCGGGACAATCAGACACAGCCATGAATGACAGTGACAAATTATTTTCAGAGGCTTCACACGATGTAGGAGATGCCAGAAACATAATACCTGAGGCTTTGTGGTCCTCTGCATTGCTGATGGATGAAGACAACCTGTGCTTAGATGAGTATGACTGGGATTTGACTGGTGAAGATTCATTTAAGATAAGTCCAGGCAATGGAGAAAACCAACAGTACACAGAAGAAGCCCTGGAGGATTTAGGCATCGATGATGATGATGATGAAGAAGAAAGGAATGACCGGGACTGGGAGCTCGAGAAAACTAGAATTGAGGCATTTTACAGATTCTATGGTGACCAGACTGAACTAGAGGATAAAGAAGGTAAGTGCTACAGAGAACATACTGTATGTCCATTCTCACCGGCTGCCTTTCCAACAATGTTTCAAATGATGATAAATGAAACTGCTAAAAAGTGCAACATTTTTACTCACTTTATGTCCTTTAGGCAGGAACCATAAGGTTACATTTCATTTGGAACATGAATCTTCTGAATGTGATGATGAAGATTCTGACAGGTAAGGAATTTTTATATTAGTTTATCCATTATGGTGCAGATACTATATGGTCAGTTTCTCAAGGGTTTGTGTGCTTCTAGTTTTTAGTTAGATAAAACGTATAACTTATAAGCGTTCTCTGAGAGAACCAGACCAAAGAACCCTTGATGATAATTGATGATTTTTGGAAAACTACAGTACAATGCACTTTTGTAAATCCAAATGTCTAAATGTAAATGTAAAATGAGTTTTTTTCCTAAAGAGCAACTGCATATCTACCTGATTGTACTTGTTCCTCATCCCATAGCACTGAGGAGGAATCAGACTCAGATCTCAACACACCAGATCTCACCACATTAAAACCAGAGGTAATCATAATAACCTGTTTACATACTGTAATTAGATTATATTCATGACATTTGCAAGTATTGTTTTAGAGTTCATGTTCACGTTTGTTTTGTAGTACCACAGTGAATCAGATGACCCACTGGAAAGGCCTTACTATCCCGAGAGGTCAAGGATGCAACAGAAGGAAGAGGAGCATGTGACTGCAGAAGTGAAGCAACATCCTCATAGGAACAAGGTAAAGAAAAAAACTGTAGTGTTGCGATCTGTGTAACTTTAAACAAAGAGCGATGTCAGTTTGAGCCTTTTTAGTTTCTTTGCAACAGTTGTGTTTAAGGAAGGAAAAAATGTGTGTAACAAGTTTCAGATTGGAGAAGGTGCTTTAGATTAACATTAGTCATATTATTTCTGATTATATTTATAACATATGTACATTAAATAATGGAATGTACAGTAGTGTTACAGTTTAATTAATGTATGGTACTTTACCATCCTAAAGGATTATTGTCCTATAAGGGCACTTCCTGTGCTCTTCTTATCAGTGCTATTTTTATTTTTTTTTATTTGCATTTTTTTTTTATTGCTCAATGATAACAAAATAATACTTTTGTCCAACATATTAATACAAGTTTAATTCCTAATAATACTTACATTATAACACATATAAACACTCATTCTGTCAACTGTCATGCTTTATTAGTTTAGAAAACTATCCTTAAAAAAACTACCTGCAACAAGTTGTAGAGTCCAACAATACTAAATAAAGCAGACAATGCAGAATTCAACAATGCAGTGGTATAAGGATTGTAATAAACAATGCAATTAATAAATCTTATATGTTAAGCAGACAAACCAGCTCACTCATTGGTGCATTAGTTAACTATTTTTTTCTTTTTAAATACGTTGATTGGTAATGAATTTGCTTCTCATTGTCCCTGACCATCTATTGCAGTGTCTTGCTGTGCTAAAGACCACCTTGGCTTTCGGCCTGCTGACGGCAATAGGCGTCGTTTCATTTTGCTGGGCAACAGACAATCTGGATTGGATTCACTGAATTTAAACTTCATTGTAACTGGTTTAGAAAACACAGTAAGGAATCCATATTATAGTCTGATAAAGGATCATCTTAGCTTTTTGGAACACATGTAAATGTAGAAGCAGGCACTCTCTGAATAGTATTAATGGTTTAATGTTTGTAAAATAGGCAACAGACAAAGTCCGTGTAAATTTGGCCAACTTTATTTCTTGTAACATTGCAGCCTTCCAACATGCTCTAGAAAAAACCCTTTAAAAATAGTTTTTTCCATTTCATGTAACAGTTCTTAGTAGGGCATCAAGGGACATATTCTAGTTGAATGCAAAAAAAAAAAAAAGGTGTATTTTCATGTTGTTTTTTTCTTCTGGCACAGAATCCTGTATTAATGTTCTCAATTCACATGCCATGCACTTAGTGTAATCGCTTATACTGGGACTGAAATATTTTGAGAAGTCTTCAGTAAAGCATAACGAATCATTAGTCATGCCATTACTAAGGAATCACAATTCATTCCTTGTGGAGTGAAACTATATTACTCTTCATAATGCTCTACTGCAAATTCACATGAGTTCTTCTTAGGTCTGAAAGCTTTGTCTTTTTGAAAGATTTATATGTATAATTAGTCTAAAAATATGCTTTTGCTTACAGAATGTGGAATGTTGGCATACAGTATAATCACAAGCTGCCAATCAAATGTCTAAACCGGCTATCCACTATTTCTTACAGGTTTTTTTTTTTTAATAATGAACATAACAAGCGTAGTTGTAGGATAATAAGATTTTGATAAGATATTAAACAAATTAGCTATTTCAAAGGCATGGTGATGCTTACAGACGGTCAAGGCAATGATTATAATGAACATTTAATTGAATGTAAAATGTAAACATTTTTACCTGTAAAAACTCCTGTAAATGTATTAATAAAAAATAAATACATGCTAAGTTTATAAATGTATTGAAGATGAAAGTAAAAATGGGTAAATCCAAATCGTGCTCAGAAGTGCTCTCTTTGTGTCTTTGGTTGAGGTACTCATTTAAAAAAAATGTTTCCATGAAATATGTCACACAAATTCATACTTACTCTTATCTGTTTATCGTTACAGTCTCTTAAGTTATCTATAAAAGAAATAAATAAAAAAAAGAAAAAACTAAGAGCAAAAGCAGGCATACTATCATTAATTATTATTGTGCATAAATAAGTAAAGTGCCTCTAATATTGTCTTGGTAATAAGCACTGGGATCATAACTATCTACATATCTACAGTACATTAGTACAAACAAATGACCCATGAGATGAATAACTCATGCCAATACCTGCTTGCATGAAAAGTCAAAAAACAGGTTTTTTTTTTTTAAGTGTGCAAAGAAGAAACATGTCTTGATTTAGAAGGCCACAAAGTACTGTATTTACGTCACTCTCGTGCCAAAATAATTGTCTAAATTTTAACCATGAAATAGCCATACCAATAAACAAGTGTCCAATGAGTGGATCATGTTCATTGGGTTTTAACTGTGTTATTTTAGTCCACATGCATTAATGACCACATTGGGGTTCTTCTATTAGGTTTTTGTTGCTATTATCCACTCAGAGGCTCTCTGAAGGCTCTTTTTGCAATTTAAACTTATGTTAAGCATTTTATTCTACTTCAGACCTGGCCATCCCCTTTCTCCGAATGCTGCCTCCCCTGTAATTGACAGAGGTGAAGTAGCACCAGGTGTGTAAAGTTCTGAGTCTGTGTCCGATTCCCCTTCAGCCAAGTACGGTCTGATACGAGTACAGAAGGCCATTCCTCTTCCTCCCCCAAACAGTCCGAGATATGCTGGAGGAAGGAAATCCTCCCATTTGGCTTGTGAGATGCTGAAGCCACTGAATGAGCGGTCTAACTCCTCATGGTCCACTGAAGGAATGGAGAGGGATGTGTCGCTGTCAATGCCTGTGTTAGGCCGTGTGCGTCTGTGCCGTCTCTGGCGTCCGCCCTCCCCACTGTCATGTGTAGGTGGAGGTGGGATGCGGTAAAGTGATGGGTCATCAGTACCTGGCGACGTCCCACGGCTGTTATTCCAAAGAGGAACTTTGAGCGGCTGCTCATTCTGCTGATGCCAGGATGTGGATGGTCGGCAAATGCTGTTGGCGGGTGTCCCAGTTGGGCTAGGCTCTGCGCTCTTCTTATCTTCCATTCCATCCTGGATCTTCTCATTCTTGTCTTCTGGGCTGTGGTAAGGCGGTGCTGGATCAGCAATCTTAAAGCCCAGCAAAGCTTCAGTTTCAGAGCGGGGGATACCCATACGTGTAGTGTAGACATTCACCAGGAAGTCTAGTTTGCGGTCCAACGCACCCACCTGCATTTCCAAAAGTATGTCTGAGCTTTTTATGACACTCATACAGTATTGGGAAACTACCCCCTTTGTGTTATCACTAATACCACAACAATAATATATCTGGCATGTGGAACAATAAATAATAAAAAAGTCCCATACCTGTTTCTCCATATTGACAAATCGGCCCATCATGCTGGGGTCATTTTCCTGAGCGAAATCACTCTTGGGTTTCTCCTTATCCCCTGCTGATACTCCCTTCCCCACTATCTGGTCCACCCTGACAATTCATGAAACAATCTTTTCTGTCTAGAGCTAAGATACGTATATTCCTCAGAGATATACAATGTGCAATAAAGCCAAATAATAAACAATATTAAATGGTTTTAAGTTTTCAAATAAATAGGGATGCAAATGTTTAAGAATATGCACTGAACCATGCACTGAAAAACTGTTGTTTATATGAACACAATAATGATCCCTGGGTGATGGCTTTTTTCTTTTTTTCTTCCCTTTTTTGAAAATGAGCCATGCAAAATAGTGCTGTGGTGTTCACTATTATCATGCTATGTATGCCATACACAACATCTAAAAATGATAGTGTCACAGTCTCTGCAAGAGAAATATCAGAGGAAATATGAAACCAGAATTCTGCTTTGCAATATTGTTTTCTTGTGCCTTAGCTTTAGCATCTGTCAGTTTGTAATAATGAGAAACCATATGGTTTTGCTATGTGAGTATTTTCTTGGTTTTATGTACTTGCCAAGTTGAAAGATGACATACTTGATTATTGAACAAACACATTTATGAACAATATGATGCTACTTACAAATACCAAAGAGACTGGTTATTAAGCACAGCAACATTAGCTATAAACAGTAGCGCCACATTAATATTTAGGAAAAGAATTGCAAAACCAACATGACTAAATCCCGGAACATAAAAAAGGTGCTACATAACCTCTTTTAATGCAGTTATGTTAGAAGTGTTGACAATCCTTTTTTAATAAAAATGTAACTAGAGCCTGCTGGAAAAGTCGCTAGGTGTCACTAAATTTCATCAGGCAGTATTTGCACAGAAACTTGTAGCAGACAGAAAAGGTGGCGTGAAACAGGAGCTGGTATCAGGTCGTTTCTGCCTATGGGGTTAGAAGATTATTTATTTGATCATTGTTATTATTTATTGGAATGAATAACTTGAGGTGGCACAGTGGCGTAGTGGTTAGCACTGTGGCCTTGAACCTCCAGGGTGCGATTCCTGCCTCTGGTACTGTATGTATGTGTGTTTACTCCCACAGTCCAAAGCCATGCACATTAGGTTTACTGACATAAATACAGTAAATAAAAAAATTTAAGATGCTCCCTAAACAAACAGGGTTTTGTGATTAGTCATGAAGAGATCTCACGTGCACATGCGTAGCTCATTCACGTCTCTGCCAGCGGCGGTGCGGTCGGCTGCACAATCCAGCCCACACTCATCAAGCACCCCTTTGACACTGTTGGCCTGTTGTTTACTCATCATCCAAAGATTACCAGCCTTTTGACCTTGAAGTTGACTATCGACTTGGATTAGTTTGAATTACAGTACAGTACATATGCCCATCCACGTTCCCTCAATAGGCAGGATATTTCTTTGTGGGAAAAAAAAACATCACTCCAAGCCTAACAAGCAAGTGGAGCAAGCTGACCAGAAAAAACAGCTCACTCCACAGTCCCTCTTGTTTCCTTGAAATACAAAGCCCACCACATCCCCTGCAGTTGACAACTGGTTTTGACATAGTGAATAAGTGGGGAATAAGAGAGTATAGTTGTCCACACAGGATATTCATAACCAACCAGGCTGAAAAAAACTTGACTCTAGATATACCAACCCATACAAAATTCTCAAGAGAATCAATAAATTAACATAAAAACACTCAAGACTCAAATCTGCATACTTACCTTGGAATCCATGGAACCCACTGTAATCGAGGGCGAACCAAGTACCAAGTAAGCAAAATCCTAGATTTTTCATGTAGGAATGGAGCGGTGGTCAAACTGGATTATCTAATTGAATGGTACAGCTACATTTACATTTAGGCATTTGGCAGACACCCTTATCCAATGACATTTTTATCTCATTATATACCTGAGCAGTTGAGGGTAAAGGGCCTTACTCAAGGGCCCAACAGTGGCAACTTAGTGGTCGTGGGGTTTGAACCTGGGACCTTCCGAACCATAGTCCATCATCTTAACCACTGAGCTACCCTGACCCTATGGCTCCAAGGAGGAGGCATGAGTGCCTGCTCAATATGCACTTGAACCATCTTACAGTATGTCAGGAGTTTCTTGCCAAACATCCTGAAAAAACTAATCCCTCAAGTTTTCAATGCATGTAGCATGTTGTCACTAATTTCCTATCACACGTATGGGTTGGTATAAATACTATGAAGTGATGGAGTAGGGAAAAGGATCCAGTATTCTCTGGATGTGCCAGACACTCTGATAACCTGCTGCATGCAATGTGAATTTAATGCGGTCTTCAACAGGTCTGAAGAGGTCATTGTGAGAATGTAGCAACAACATAGTGACAGCTCAGTCTGAACGTCATCCAATATTTCCCTATCTATGCCCAGGTGTTAGTCACACTGAAAAGTGTTCAGTGCTACCATTACAATGTCCTTATTAGGTTTGACCGCGTTTCCTCAGGCTTTATTTTTTTAACATGCTCCATGTCAATTGAGATGATACAATATCCTATAGGTATCTAGGTGATATAAAGGCAAGTGAATCCCCACTCACCTGTGCCTACTCTGTCAAAGTTGACAAAGTCACATGGAAAACAATATTGCAATGCAGAGAGATCCACCCAGCCAAGTGGTAATGTATTAATTATACTTAATGCCATGTGACATTTGATCTAATAGCCGAGGAAAAACCATTAAAAAGAAGGCAAATAAATAATGTTCACAAAAATATTACCTGGTACCATGCCTTATGATGCTTCATGCGTCACTGATTCTATTGTTATTGGTGGGCTTGATTGTCCTTTCAAATGCAAGAATGGCATGCATAAATGTATTAGTCCCCCACTAATACAATATATGCTCACTGATGTGAGTACAGAATTATTGAACAGCATTTATGTTGTTTTATAACTTTCATAACAACACTTTGTGCATGATTTATGACAGGTATCTAATGAATATACTTATGATCAAGGAACAGAAAGCTACATTTATTGGAAGTTACATTTATTTAAATTAATTCAAGCTGAAAGCAACATTAAAATGAGACGCTGTGCATTGCAATGCTGTTCAATAATAGGCAGACTGCAAACAGTTTGTGCTTTCTGATTACGTACTTCTTATGGCGAGGGGTCGAAGGGGGTGGGGGGCCCACAATCAAATCTATCCTGCCAAAGTACATAGAGAAGAAATGGGGCAAAGCATCATGAAGCAACACATGGATACCAATCACAGTGCTCCACCGAGAACCAAGGACAAATAAGTGAGAATATATTCCATGCCCACATTTATCATGACACACAGGCAATGTTCATTTGTTTTTGGAATATATTTTATATGTGTGGAACAATGATTTGATTTCACAACATATATGAATCTTATTTGAAAGAGAAACAGAAGTCTTCACTCACATCAGAATTTTGGAATGTGAGAGAAAAAAAATTTTAAGAAAATAATCGGGGAAGTGAAACTTTGATCCATTCTTGCACAATATTTTTTTTTTGAGGGTGCATGGGTGCTCAGAGATGAGTGAATGTGTCATGGGTATGAGAGAATTGACCCACTATAATTTATCATCATACATGTAATCACCAGAGGGCACTGTGCCTGATTATAGAAGTGGCAATAAAAAAATAAACATAAAATGTGAAATATTTTCTTTGTGCACAAAGAAAGCATGTGAACAAGAAATTTGGAATAGACCCAGTTGTTACGTGAAGGAAAAAAATGCAGCTGTGTTTGGACATAGGTCTTGCCTGGACTGCAGGTTCTTGATGCGAGACAGCATGTCTAGATTGCCTGCTGAATACTGCTCAATCACATCCATTACATCGTACGGCCTCAAGCTCTCTTTAAATCTCCTTTTCGACAACAGGAAGCGCATGATACTGAGAGCAGGACAAGCACATCTTGTCAGTTAAAAAGGCATATCAACAGGAGTGGCTTCATTAGCTGTGACATTACTAGAAAAGAGAGACAATTACCATGACACAAACAATTACTATTTAGAGATTAATGTTTTAAAGATAATTACACTGGTTTATAATCATGCATAAATGCAATCAGTTTTCGCAACCACAGAGATATCAGTTGTGCTTTTAGTAAAGGGCTTATAGAAAATATACAATCCCTTCTAAAAGTATTGAAATGACACTGAATATATTTGGATTAAAATATGAATGTGAGACAATAGATCAGAACTTCACATTATATTTCCACACTTTTGTCATGCAATTATTTAATTACCTAATCCTGTATCATCAGGGCAATGCAAATAGCCAGCAGTTTCAGATAATAATAATTTTCCCCAAAACCATAATAATATGTAAAAATGTCAGTGATCTCAGTGATTTTATGTATGACATAATTGGTAGTGAATTGAATATTTTTCATAACTGCTAAGTTCATGAACAATTCATGAATTCAGTCTCTGAATTCAATCAGACTTTAATCAGATACAATAAAAAAAGCATCCAGTGTACAGTAGATCTGCACTGAGATGTCTTGTTTATGAGAGAGGTCAGTGGAAAATAAAATTTTTAGTTTGAGGTATCAGGAAGGATAACCTGTGAGCAGAAAAACATATGAGGCAGATGGGGTACAACAGCAGAAGACCACGTCAGATGGCATTTCAGTAATTCAAGACCAGAAATCTGAGGCTGCAGTAGACAGGTTTATCAAAACTAGACAGCAGAAGACTGGAAAAGTGTAGCCTTGTCTGACAAATCTTGATTTCTGCTGAGGCACATAGAGAGTAGGATCAGAATTTGGGTCCATCAATTCAAAGTGTCAACCTTTCAGGCTGTTAGAGGTGGTGTTATGCTCTGGGAAATGTTTTCTTGGCACTCTTTCGGCTGGGTAATATACATCAATCATTAGTTTAATGCTATAGCCCATATGAGTATTGTGTTCCTGAAGAGTTCCTAAAAAATCTGAAGGAACTGCCTGATTCAATCCCATCAGCATAGACCAGAATTTCAAAGAAATGTTTTAAACATCGTGTGGAATTCAAGTTGAGGCAAGGAAAAAAATTAAATGATTATTGAATGTTGGTTTTGGAAAATGAGCAGAACCTTTCTCCACAGTTTGTTTTTTGCCGCATTTTAGTGGAGTTGAATCTTGGTTCTAGAACTTTTCTGGCTCGTCAACGTACAGTACTTTGTTACAAATTCCATATTGGTTTTTCAGTTCTTATGCTTGATGAGTAGTTGGTATGGCCTCTAGATTTCGGTTCTTAAAACGATGGATTATGATACCTTCACTACTTCCATATGGAGATTGTTGGTGTGTCAATTACTGTTGTTATTTTTGTATTTTCTTCACAGCTCTTACAATGTTTCTGTCATCAACTGCTGTTGTAGTCAAACTATTTATTGGCCGGTTGTTAGTACAACAATGTTTAATTATTTTTCAGAACATTAAAAATTGTTTGAATAGATTTTGGTTCTGATCAAAACTCTTTCTTTCTTTTATCCTGTAGTCACCTCACTGGTCTTCATGTTGGTTTATTCTTTTTATCCACAAATGCAGCCAAAACCCAGGGATCAGACTAAGATTAGACATTCAGAGCAATAAAATTTTTAAACAATTGATCTAATAAGGCACATCTGGGCAAAAAAAAATAAAACACTTGTCAGTTGCATGTTCAAAATTCGGTGGGTTCAAACAAAATGTACAGTGGAACCTTGGATTATGAGCATAATTTGTTCCGGAAGCAGACTCATATTTCAAAACACTTGCAAACCAAATCGAATTTTCCCATAAGAAATAAGGGAAACTCAAATTATTCAGCCCAAAAAATAAATACATAAAAATAATTAACACAAAATATTAGGTAAAAATAAAACAAATTAACCTGCACTTTACCTTTAAAAAAAGTAGTGAAGCTAAAGTAAGGAGCCCCTCCCCCTCTCCTACTTCTCGTCTTACACAGTTGCCTTTCCTCCAATCTTTTCACAAACGCGGGTGCACACAACGGAAACACTTTTATCGGAAAAATAAACAAGAAATCTCTCTAACGACACTCGATTGAGCGACACACTAACGGAATCACTGCTATAACAAAAAAAAAAAAATAATTAACCTGCACTTTACCTTTGAAAAGAATCACAACAGAGCAGTATTTCTGTGTAGAGCAGAAAGTGTGTGTGTGAGTGTCTATGAAGGCAAAAGTCTGTGTGTGTGTGGCACGGTGTCCAATGACGTGCGTGCACACAGACACAAAGAGCAGGCTGAGCCTTGAGCAGAGAGAGAAAATGGATTTTTAACCTCTCTAATGAGACTTGCTTTTGCTTTACACGCATGCTTTACATACATGCATACAGACACAAAATAAAATATGTTTTACGCACACACACATGGTCACAGTGTTATAGTAAACAGTACACACGTGCACGGATGTTGATTATATACCAGTAAGAGACGAGCACTAAGACCCAGCAGGGGAGACGATTACCCACAATTCTGCAGCGCAAGAGAGAAAAAAAACGTTGGCTCATTTGTGATTCCGTAACGCTCAAGGTCAAAACAAGAAGCGCATGCGTGATACATGATACTCGGTGCTCGTAAACCAATTTGACTTGTTAAAGTCAAAATTTATTAAAAAACTTTGCTCATCTTGCGAAACACTCGCAAACCGCGTTACTCATAATCCGAGGTTTCACTGTATTGTATTTTAGGTTGCTTAACATGTCAAGATGATATTAGAAAATATTAGATAATTCTGAAACAACAAGAATTTTTTATGCAACAAAAATTTTGATCCAGCATCTAATATTTATGTTTTAGTCTTAAACTCTTAAAATCTTCTCTGTATAAGAAAAACAATACATTTGAAGAGGATTTTGCAATACTTTGAAAAGGATTGTATATCGCACTACAAAATGTCTCAAATAAAGATTTATCGTGCTTAAAGTGATCTTTAAAAAACAAAATCTGGTCAGTAATTTTAAGTAAGTTTTGAGTAGCTGTAAGTCCCATAGCAATCACTTAATACTTAATGCAGATATATTATTTAATAACTTGGTAAATAAAAACCTTTGCACACAAAAATTGCAAAATACAGTCCAAAATACAATACATTTCCTACCAGATTGCCCTTATGGTGACTTTGAGTGCTGGAGACAAATCTTGCAGAAATTCATAATTTCTATCATCACCAAAGTCTTCAGGAAGACTCGTTTCTATAACACACAAATCCACAAATTCTTTTAAAAGCTACAATATCTACCAGGATTTCCAGGAGCGTGGTAATCCAGTTAGAACATTCCAATATTAAGCAATAATATATATCCATATATATACTTAATATATCCATAAATTGCATAATTACTGTATCTCTTCGCTTAAGTGGCTTTTTAAACTGAAAATTTAGACATGCTTCATTGTTCTCATCCTAAGATTAAATTGCATTATTAACCATGCACGAAACACTTACCTGAAACACAGAATATTCAACCACGCTGTGCACATACAGTACAGTAAGACTCACAGCAAGGCATAGTGTATTTGGACTCTAGCAAGTACTACGCTACTACTGGCTGGCATGTTAAGAAGGTAGAAAATGTAACAGGAATATATGTCATATGAATTGAGATATTAATATGAACTGAGATATGAATCATATGGTATGTGTTATATGAATTCTACATCCAATTCAAATGACATAATAGTCAGTGAGTCTTTGATGAAATCACTGAATATGGTAAATTAATTGTGTTTCCTCCCAAAACAGGGAAAAATCATCATGCAGGTATTTTTGGGAAAAAAAGAGCAAAAAGACAAAATATATTTGTTTGCAATACATTCAGTCATAAAAATACATTAATCACAAATGTACTAGAATGTAGTTGTGTATTTGATATTTTGTAATACCCCAAAGGAGATAATATCATTAAAATAATTGAAGATTAATAACTTAGCAAATATGCATATTCAGGCATTTTACACATATACAGGCCGTTAGAAACCTCTGTTGGTGAGATGCAGGACTGTTGGTGAGATGCAGTTTATGACCGAGGGTGTTGCATAAAAAGCAAAACTCGTTAAGGCAAGCTGCAACTCAGTAATTAAAAAGCCATTTTTACACATGCACTCTTTTCCTTTTTCAGCTGCTCCTAGCTGAGCCTGTGTTATTGTGGCTTAACGTAAAAGCAACAACCCTAAAAAACATGATTTGTCTTACTGATCAACCCCTCAATTGCTGCCAAAATGTTGAGAGAGAGAAATGGGAAAGAAATGGTTAAAAGTCTCAGATGGAAATGATTTAAAGAACCACACATCAATCATAAGCTGCAGACATTATGTGCCTAATTATTGTGTTTTATGAATGGACACATCTTGATTAAATGATGTCATGGTTGTGATGCTGAAAGTGAACATTTTGGGCCACCTTTTCAAAACGAATCATTTTCATTAACAAATGTAGAAGTCTATTGACTATCTAAAACATTTGTGTCCGAGGCAGTAACTGACTAATAAAGCAGTTGCAGCTACGATATATACTTTTTTACAACAAACTGCAATGTCATCTGGATGCTTTCTGTATCATATTTCTGGATCACAGCCTAACCTGGAGATCTCTTCATTCCGAGGTCTTCATTCTGCATCTCAATCAGCACTTTTTTCAGTGAAGAAAAATGAGAAAGGAAGCGATGAGAGTGTAGACTGTAAGCAGGAAGAAATGAAATATAAAATATCTTTTTTTTTTAAAGCTGATCACAGCATGGTATGAAGATGCAAAGAAACTAGATAATGGAGGAGAGTTATTCAAATTCTTGTGCATAACCTATGGTATGGATCAATACAGTCAATGTAAGTTTGCATGTTATGGAAATAATTATACCTCAGCTCTTTATATATAACCTATGCTAATTAGTAGACTGCATCTAACACCATATATTACAGTATACAGGACAGATCTGGAAAAAAGGCTGTGACAGCTGGTTCTGTGCCACTCAATACAATCTCTACTTATTAAACAAATAGTTGTCATATTAAAGACCAAAACTCAAACTGAAACCGAAGCAGTAAATATAGGTGCATGTGTGTGTGTGAAAGTGTGTTTGCATGCATCAGTAAATACTTGATATATAAAAAGAAAAACAATTCCGACCTTCTGGGGTTCGACTCTCTTTCATCTTAATGGAATGTTTGGAGCCTTTTCGCTCACTGACGATCCAGCTCTTTGCCACTTTGCTAGGACTTTCTGCTGCTCCCTCGTCTGCTCCAGGTGATTTGGTCTCCTTTCCCCCTACACTTTTAGAGGGGCTGGAGAATGCTTTCTCTTTTAGGCTTGGTTTACAGCTAGGTAGGAAGCATTTTTTGGGGTGTACGAGTGAAACAGAAGCAAAAGGAGAGTCAAATTATTATTATGTACTGAAAATATACAGAACTGTACAAAAGCCTCGATCCACTCCTCATGTCTTAATATTTTGCTTTCAAAGAGCCAAACTTTCTTCTATTTTAATGTAATCTTTAGGAATATTTTGAATTAGGAGAATTTTTTAACTCTTGATTTTGGACCAGTTCCTGTAACTGACCAGTTTCAGATTTTTTTTTTTAAGCCATGCAGTGACCTATAAAAACCTATCAAGCATAAAATACCATTTAACTTAAGGCATGAACCAGTAAGAAACAGGTAGTATACTGATTAATATACTGGAGTTGCTGAATGCTGAGTGGCCTTTAACTCATGAGAAGGGAAATGAGGTTGCTGCTGAGGTTGTTACATAAACAACTAATTTTGAAATTTCATCTTTAAGCATTTTGCAGCCTGTCACAGTAAAACGTTGTGTCAGTTTCTTTCATTTAATCTGCATATAATGCAGTTAATTTAATATGAAGAAATGTGGGTTGGCCTAAGACTTTGGCACAGTACTGTACATGACAACACAGCTGAAGAACCAGCAAATACTCCTGTGAAACAAATAGAGCATGTAAAATTTTGTATGCTGGAAACAGGATTATAAATAATACACGCTAGAGTTACATAAAATTAAATAAGGCTTTAAATGTAGCTCAGCATCATAGCTAAGATGTGCACGAAATATTATGTCAGAAGGTGAAGTACCTTTTAATGTACTGTCAGTGTTAAAAATTTAATAATTTCATGATACTGTATATTAATAATCACAATAACAACATTATTTTTATATAATACTAAAACAGTTTTCACTCAGACATATTACTCCAATGAACCACTTCCAAACTAAATGCTTTCTTTATTATTATGAAAATAACTATCACACAAAAACAAGGAAGAAGGACATTTGATGATGCATGCTGACATTACTGCCATGCAATCTACAGTGCACACATGCTGCCACAGTCATGTCAAATGCATTGGACAAACTGCACATGCTAGCATGCTGAAAGTGTTTGTATGCAGATCATGCTGAAAGTGTGCATTCTACCGTCTTCAAATTAGTTTTCAGGTACATTGTACTGTATGTTAGGTATCTTACGAAATAATAGGCATTAAGTGAAAGAAAACAGAAATAGTGTAAAATATGTATATAACACATATAACACATCAGGTATAAGATTAACAAGCTTGCCTTAAAATAGTGATCGAATTCGATTGGTGCCAAGTACTTTTTGAAACTAAAGCAAACTTTGAGGAAAGCTTTGTGCATCGTCTGCAATGCTAAAGACAATAACACAGAAATAGGCCAGATTTTATGATTTTGGGGTTTGTTGTTTGTGCAGCTACTGTCAAATAATTCAATTTTAAATGTTATTTGGATATTATAAATACAGATGAAACTGTGTCATCCATCGCAAGCTGTTTTCCAACTTGCAATTAAGGTTGCATTAATAGGAAATAGTAGACTATATGGTCTAATGACACAGAAACTATCTGTATTTTCCACTGCTCTGAGCATTTTATTCAAAAGAGAAAGAGATTCCCAATAGAGGTTTTGTGTTATGATGGAATTGATGCAATGTCCTAACTGATTCATATTTGAGATTTTTATTTATTTATTACATCTTATACATAACTAGGCTTACACATAATGCACAAAACCCCATTGAGCAACTTTCATCTGTTGAAATGTCTCTTGAAATGTTCAGGCAGCACCACAAGCACCTCTTCTGCAGTTTCTCTCTCTGTCTATCCGTCTATTTGTCTGTCCTTCCATCTTTTGAATACTCCCTCTCTCCTGTTACATCTTCACTCAAACTTAGAAATCTGTTCTTCATAGTCATCATAGTTTACATATCAGAGTGGAATCTACTACTGAGGACAACACAAGCACTGAAACAGAACAAACTGAGCATAAAAATGCAGTGAACTGCTTTATAAATCTCCAAAAAAAAAAAAAATGGCACTTGACATTTTTTATGACAAACAATAAATAGAAGGAACTTATTTGGAAACAGGTTCATAAATGAGAAAAATATAGACAGGGAATAAGACACAGTTCCAAGTGCTGGAGAGAAATCCGGACGTGCAGATGTTAGTATCTGTGTGCTACAGTACCTATTGCATCTTGGGCAACACCCACAGAGGGTGTCTTTGTGTGAAATCTCACTACTGCAAAGTGTGGTTCAGTTGGTTTTGAGAGACACAAGAGATTGTACAAGGAATAGTCAAAAATGGTGAAGGCCATAATTAAGAGATAATTTATTGAGAAAAAATTTAACCTTGAAATATACACTTAATATTACAGTACAGTCTTTTACAGGTTATGCACTTGTCAAAAATGTACAGTTCTAGTATAAATTTAGGAATGTGTTTGTATTTAACCTTTGTATTTAACTTTGTAAACGGCGTAACGCAGTACTGATATAAGGTGTTGTATGTATTGTGAGTCTTTACCTTGTACATACTGTACATGAAGCAGTACTGTAATATAAAGTGCCACTTAACTGAATCTTCTTTTTCTTTTTTTTTTTTTTAAAATAACAGATATCCAGAGAGAAATGCATGGACTGTTCATTCCTTTGAAGAATAATGCTGGTGCAGGAAACTCTTGAAAAGAACTGTGACATGAATGATCTCTGTAATGAGTGGATTAAAGGAACAGACATCCAAAACCTGTTAAAACTTTAGTTATTTAACCAACCTGGGAGAAGCATCAGGATGTGAGTCCTTCCTTTGGATTAAAGAAAGAGAAAACAGAGCCTTACTTAGTCTCCCGTGCACTGAATACTGTTAGCACAAATAACTGAAGCAAGCCATTTAACATTAAAAGAAATGTATTACTCCAACCTGAATCCTGACCTGCCAGTCAGACTGCGCAAGAGGTCCAGCTGATTGAGTGGTGGGATTAGTCTGAGAAAATAAAAAATATATAAATTCACAGAATATACTAATATATCTTACAGATGTAGTATATGAAACTACTTATACATTTTACACTACCAGTCAAGTCAAGTTTCTGACACATCTGCATAGAGAAGATTTTATTTGATTGATTGTTTGTTTATTAAACTTAATTCTATTCTATTCTATTCTATTTGTATAGTGCTTTTAACAATTGTCATTGTTGCAAATTATGAAAACTTTTAAAATTATGGAAATTTGTATGAAATTTTAAAAATGTATATGAATCAAAATAATCAGATTGTACAAGCTGAGGGTGACGATGACAAGGAAAAACTCCCTGAGAAGAAACCTTGAGAGGAACCAGACTCAACAGGGAACCCATCCTCATTTGGGTAAAACAGATAGCAGAAATTGTTTTGCAGTCATACTGTGTGTTAGCAGCTGGAAGTTCATGCTGGAAGTCTTTAAGTTAAATTGGAGTCCAGTTTTCTACATTCTACATGAGGCTCAGGTGGACAATCTGGAAATATCTGTATTAATGTGCAATAATCTGAGACATGGTAAGAGTCAGTGGTAATTAACCATACATACCATTCAGTTTTTAAATTTGGTACCTGCTATTTTTGACAATGAAAACAAAACTGGTTTATTGTACATTACTTCTACCTGGATTTGAAACAGCAATTAAATAACCACTTATGATATTTATTTTTATTTCTGTTACTAAGTGATTTTTTTTTTAATATAAACACTGACCATCAAAATGCCTCTAAGACAATGACAAGCACTATGTAGTCAATCTAGTGTCTTTAGACATTTAGCCAGTAATGTATGGAATTTGAAGCTGCTTTAAATGGCCAGCTTGTCAAGTTTCCCAGGCATGTACAACAGTGTGGATTTCTTTAAGACTGCAAGGGAAGCTCAGCTTCCCCTATAATGTCACAAAATTAATGGTCAAATTATGTACTATTG
>JAQMYJ010000040.1:13692236-13709812 GCA_030014305.1 Clarias laeviceps | reverse complement strand
TTACCACAAGTGGACTCCAATTAAGCTGCAGAAACATCTCAAGGATGATCAGGGGAAACAGGATGCGCCTGAGCTCAGTTTTGCAAAAGCTGTGAATACTTATGTACATGTGCTTCCTCAATTTTTTTTATTCTTAATAAATTAGCAAAAATTTCAAGTAAACTTTTTTTTCATGTTGTCATTATGGGGTGTTGTGTGTAGAATTATGAGGAAAAAATTAATTTAATCCATTTTAGAATAAGACAGTGACATAACAAAATGTGGAAAAAGTGATGCCCTGTGAATACTTTCCGGATGCACTGTATATTGTGGACACCTGGCCAGCACAACAATATAAGCTTTTTGAACACACATCATTCTAGATTTAGTCCGCTGTTTGCTTTTTAATAACCTTCACTATTCTGTTTTTAAATAGATTAAGCTACAGTATAGGGCTGTGGAGATTTGCATATTCAGCCATAAAAGCATTTCTGAGGTTGGAGACAGACTAGCACACAGCCAGCATTCCTGGTTATCCAGAACAACTGTGTTTAGTGTGGTTGAATTCAGGGTTCTACACAGGCCATTTGAGTTCCTCTACACCAGCCTTTGTCTGCACGCCCTCTGCATGTCTTCATGTGCACATGCACATTGTCATGCTGGAACAAGCTTCAGCCTTTTAAAGGAAAAGTCCAGTAAAGGAAAAGTATAATATTATAGCATCAATTGTGTTCATTGTTGCTCCATTGTGTGTTTACAATTTTGTGGCAACGTTTCAGGAAAGGCTCAAAAATGAGTGTGATGAGCAGGTGTCCACATACTTTTGGCCAAATAGTGTATAATGGCATTTACATTAACATTGTAACTCTTTGAATCTACTTTCAATTCTCTAATCATGGGATACACAGAGGTTCCCTTTATAAAAAAAACAGCAAAAATAAATGATTAATTATTATTATTATTATAAGCACTAATATGTCAGTCATTTATGTAATATCTTAAAAGTAAAACTGGCCAAGGCAGGAAGAGAAAGTTTGCAGTGCTGGCACAGTAAAAGCTTCCCCACACAATAAAATAAAAAGTTCCTGTAGGCATTCATGCAGATTGCACTTTTTTTTAAACTTAAGGCCTAAAGGGCTTTAATGGTTTATTATAACTGATGAGTGGCACCCAGAATACTCTGTACCTATGAACCTATATTTGAGCAAAAGTACCACAATGAGAGCAATTCAACAATAGTTGACAATAGTTGATGAATGAAATGACAGCTTAAATACATCGCTTTACCTATACATTGGAACAGACACTGTCTGCTCATAAAAGTCCCAGGTTGACCGCATGTCTGTCCGAGAAAGGTTTGTTGCATAGAACCTCCAAGCAGTCTGATAATAAAAACAGAACGTTAATTAAAAATGCCAAAGGTGTTTACAATATTCTTTTTTCCCCCCATATTTCTTTTAAGATATTATTTGTATTTTAGTGTTGTTTACACAAAGTCAATATTTAAAAGAGGGGCAGGGGATGAAAATTATGTATGATTTAAATAACTATTAAATATTTACAAATAAAAACATAATTGCTTAAGTATTAACTTATTAACCATCACTGTGAATCCCTTAATTTGTTCGGGCACTAAGAGAAATTAAAACTGAGTCCATCTGTGTGCAATTATAGATTGATGTGAGCTCGATATAAATACAGCTGTTTGTGGAATGCCCCAGAGATTCTTAGAGAACATACTGTATACAAACAACTTACATCATAAAATCCAGACAAGGAGTTATTAAAACAAGTCACAGGATAGGTTCTGGAAAAGCATTTAAAAACAAACAAACAAACAAACTAAATACAAATCATGACTCTGAAGAAGCTGAAGAAACCCTCAGCTCATATACAGTAGGAGACACTGATATCTTAAGTACCCCCCAAAAGTGGTCTTTATGGTTGACTTGGAGATTTAGAGGAAAAGGTCTGATTTGCCCCCAAAATTGACCATTTTGGTAGAAAGCAACCCATTTGATGGTAAATCAGCCTGAGATCATCATGCCCATTGTGAAGCATGGAGGTGGTAGTATCATGTTAAATAGTTGCTTTTCAGGAAAGATAGGGAAACTGTTCAGGGTTGAGAGCAGGTAATAAAGTAATATAGTAATCTATGTAAATGCTAGTCAAATAAATTATATTGAGGCTAACAATTCAAAGGCATAAATACATTTTAATACATTTCATTACTATTTAAGGAGCTTGTGCAGATTTGTTTCTTTTATTATATGGTTAAATGTTAGGGGAAAAAATTCTCATTCCAAAACCTCAGCAAAACCATAATTTAATTCTAATCTTGCAATTGCCCAGGATGTGTGTCCCGGCTCAAACTAGTTATGAAAAACCCTGAAGGCTTCCATATATTTAATTCGGATCTGCATCTGTGTCCTGCCTGTGGTGTGTGAAATGAGATTTACCTGAATAAGGCCTGCAGCAGGGTTCCGGCGTTTCTCAAAATGCTTCTGTCTGTGCTGCTCCTGGACTTTCAGAGCAAAGCCAGAGCCCAAAATACCCTGAGAGGTTAAACATGTAGATGCAGTGAAAGGATGCAAATAAATTTGTACAAATAATAAGAGGATCCTTTTAAAATATGTGTGCCTCTTATTCCAAAAAATGTTTCATTTTTGCAAGACTGTTGCAAACTTACTGCTGGCAAAGCAAAGAAAGCCACACCAATCAAGCTGAAAGTTGCAGCAATCAGGCGTCCATTCCATGTGATAGGAAACTTGTCCCCATAACCAATTGTGGTCAAAGTGATCTAGGGATAAAGATATGTTTCACATAATTTATAGAATCTGAGTTATGTATACTGGATTGGTTTTAATGTATTGTTTAGTTTATTATTATAATCCTAAAACCATAGTCCAATAACTAATTAGTTTCTCTAAAACACAAGTCTATAATTTTTACTTAAATTTACCAAATTTATAACTAAGAAATCTGTCAACACGAAAATGGAAACAATTTTATTATTTTCCAACGATTATTATTATTATTATTATAGTTTATTTAACATGTTACTTTAGGAATTTTACAGAATTTTACAAATTATAAAATTTTTCATATACAGTATTTTATTTATAAACATTGTGAATTCACACACTCTATTGTCAATTAGACTCTCTTCAACAGGAACTCTGATGCCCATTTTCACATTAGTGGTCAACAGCATTTCTCGTCAATTCAAGTAATGGGATACTGTAGATTTCCTCAGCTATCCTCATTGCACATAAGAGTCTACAATCTCATTAGTCAACAGTGCTCTAGTTCTGGAGTGCACGAAAGCACAAAGGCCTGAGCTGATGTTAGTAGTTGTGATACTCACCAGCCCCCACCAGAGAGCATCAGCATATGTCTCAAACATCTCTGCATTATTATCTTTCTCTACTGAGTACACCAGAAAAGAGGCCAAGATAAGACAAAGGAAGCCTATATACCATGCAGTGATGAGCTCCTGTGAGAAAACAAAATAAACACAACATGTTTACTATCTTAGATCTGTTTGCATTAGACTCTAGGCATGTGCTAATATATTTTTTTCAAATCATAATAATTAGGTAACCTTTTTAATAAGGTTTATAATAAGATCACAATATTGTGTATATTCCAATAACAGGGATATATTAATTATAATTATATTAAATAATTCTGCATCATGATACATTTTCATTTATGTTTTAAAAGCTCATTCACAGGGATGTATGAGATAGACCAATTTTTTGTGATAGTAAATAGAGATGGGGGAACGCAGAATATATTTTTTATTACTATTATTGTTCATTTTTAATTAGCATCTGAAATGGTAAAATGTTGCAATTCCTCTATATTTCTACAGAAGGAGCACTTCTAACTATTCACACATTGGCAGGCAGCACAGCATCCTGTGTGGTATGAGCAAATTATTTGTTTAGTTTGTTTAGAGCTTTGAATAATTTCTTTAAAAATTAATACCAAATCAGGTTATTTATAAAAAATGTTATACTTATAGAATTGCAATACAAATCAAATCTGCACTTAAGTATCGTGATAATTTTGTATCAGGAGGTCCCTGGTGATTCCCATCCCCCCAACCCTGGCTCTAAAACTAAGTCAATCACCATTTTAAAATTGCCCAAATTTACAACAAAAAAAAATGTTTGCAACCTAGTACAAAAAAATGCTTTTGGTCTCCATAGCTACATTTCCCATTCATGACAGATGTACAGGGAGAGGGATTTTATGCAACTCTTCAGTCATAATTTGAGCTACTGTACATTGCAGGTGCTAAACCATTAGCTTTCTGCTATGCATCTCTTTAGCTAACCAGCTAAGTGGAATAATTGTAGTTTAACTACAAGAAATGTAGGATTTGACATGGGACAATGTGTATGGATGGTGTAAATGTAAGTATGGATGGTGGAAATGCAGAGTAATGTTAGCATATAAATGTTAGTCATCTTTGCATTTTAGCAAAGCTAGCTAGCATGTTTTAACTGAGGTAAGTTTCTGTCTTCCAATCAACAGTCAGGCTCTGTTAATCGTACCCATACGCCCCGTTATGGATTAACACAGTTTATGATTTTGAGCCCTGATTCGTTTGGACTGTTCTCTGCATACAGGCCTTGTCCTGGGTTTGTCTTTGCCTAATCCTTCTAATTTTTTCCAGCACCACAATATTGTAAATGCCAAGTACCATAATACAATATTTAACTGATAATTCACACGTATACACACACACATACACACACACACACACACACACACACACACACACACACACAAATATACTGTGAATAAAAATAGTAAGGATTCACACCATAACATGAAGAGCATGACACAGGTTCTGAAACAGACCTACTAAAGAAGGCAGAGAAAGTCTTCCTCAATAAAAAAAATAAAGGTTTACTTACAATCCACTCGCCTTAATTTATTTTGTTGAGGAATTTTGGCTTCCTTACAGGGAATAAACAAACTTTTGCCATCTTTCTAATGGCTTTGAACATTTCTCTTCCTATCACTCACTAACACACACATGCAGTCACACACCTTGCTATGCGCATAGACCACAGATCCCAGTAGTTTCCATGTGCCTGCCCGGCGGTCCATTCGCAGCATCCTGAGGATCTGCAGGAACCGGAGACTGCGGATGGCTGAGGTGGCGAATACATTGCCCTGTGAGCCAGCAGCCAGCACAGACACAGAGGCAAACAGCACCATGATGTCTGCACAGGAGAAGCCCTAGTCAATTTTCATGTCTAACACAACCCTTGGTCATTACAACACAGATGAATCAGGTGACTGGTTCTTTGCAAAACTATTTTTTCCAAAATATGTTAATTAAATAACACTTGTAATCAGTTTTTGATCTATTATTAAAACACCTGTTAACAACAATTCAAAGAAAATGAACATTCTCGTTGTTCACACCTTTTATTATGAGTGATGAACAGAAAAGATATCTGTGACTGAGATCTGTCTAAGAGCTACTGCAGTTCCTTGATAAAAGAAAATGAGGCTGCTCAGATGGAGAGGACAAGTAAACAGCTATTATTCTGCTATGGTTGTTATGCTACTGACATCTCTAGTGTTGGTGTTCAGAGCATGCCAAATTGCTTTGTGCTTTCATTCCCTTGAAAATGCAAGCAAGGCCCATTTTTCCTGTCCCAAGAGAAAAGAGCATAAGACAAAAGAGAAAGGATGTGGAGGCAGGAAACCGACAGTAGAAGTGAAGATGGAGGTGTATCATGTTCTCTGAAAAACACAACTGGCCTCACCTATAACACAGAAGGGCTTGCGTGCAAATTTCAGCCTCCCTCTCCATCCTCTGTAGCGACAACAGCAGCCGGCAGCCCAGAGCCGGACGATGTACTCCACACCAAAGACTACGATGGTCACAATTTCCTGAGGAGATGTGGAGACGTATCACATTACCAATAAAATCCCATAGCTCATTAGTGGCGGGCAGTGATATAAGAGCAATAGCAGAAAAGGGCTGTAGAGGAGCCACATTATTGCTATAAATTATGAATAAGTCAGAAAGTGCAGTAATACCCAAACCATTAAAAGTACATTTTGAATTTTTTTATAAATCTATCTGCATCATATATTTACAGTTTTGAGATTGAATTTGAGAAATAGTTTGTTTCTTAGTCAGTGAGCTCTTTTTCCATTTCCAGGATTGGGTGTCAGCATAATCTTATTGCATTAGTAATATTGGTAAACTGGAAATGACTAATAAATAGATTGTAACTTGGGTCGGCAGGATCTTATGGCATGTCCATGAGTCATAGAATACAATGCTTATTAAGATATCTTCAATTGACATAAATTTCAGACTTTTATTTTAAAATACATTTCAATTTACTACCAGGGCAGCTCTAAATGGGTTAGCAGGGCACAACACCCAGTCTTTCCAAAAAAAAAAAAAAAAAAACGGTCCCAATATACAGGGTCCAGCCATAAGATTAAACCTCAAAATGTTATGCCAAATATTGTGTAGGGTCCCCTTGCACCACTAAAACAGCTCTGGCCCCTCATGGCATGACTCTACAAGACATCTGGTGGTGTGCTGTGGTATCTGGCACCTGGACATTAGGAGCAGATTCTTTAAGGGGTGTCAGATAGAGGATGGGGCCTCCATGAATCAGACTCGTTTATCTGGAACATCCCATGGATGCTCGATTGACTTGAGATCTGGGGAATTTGGAGGCCACTTTTTACTCTTTGCCTGCTAAGCCCCATACACAGTAAGCTATGATCAGAGGTGGAAAGTATTACATTTACTCGCATTACTATAATTGAGTTTGTTTTTTTTTGTATCCAAAAAAAATTCATAATTTTATTTTTGCTTAAGTATGTTTTGTTTGAAGTTTTGTACTTCGCTACATTTTAAATCATATTCGTTACTGAGTAAAAATAAATGAATGAAAATTAAAAATAATAAAAATAATCCAACGTAGAAGGAAAAAAAAAATTGCACCCCGGAAACCACTGCACTGATTGATTGATAGGCGGGGAGAACAAACATTCACTGAAGTAACAGTACTTTTACTTGAGTACAAAATTGTATTACTCTTTCCACCTCTGGCTGTGATGCACTGAGTGTTCTGATACATTTCTGTCATATCAGCATTTCAGCAATTTGTGGTGCATTGATTTTTCTGTAGGATTGAACCAGTCAGGCTAGCATTTGCTCCGCCCGTTATAAATGAGCCTAGGATGATGATCCTGTCACCAGCTTAATGGTACAGTACATCATTTGTAATGAGTGTTGATATTATATGGTGTTAATGTTATGGCTGATCATTGTATGAGTTAATTTTTGGCATCAGATTATTTGCTGTTAACATAGTATCAGGTTAACACTACTTTTTAGCATAGACTACAAAGAGTGAATGCTCCCTTGTTTTGATCTTCATTTTTGCTGATATTTTTCACACCCTCCAGTTGATACATCATTAAGCTTACTGTAAGTTTTACAAGGATGACAGAGTGATCAATGTTTGCAGCAGTCTCTTGTACTACCTTTGATGGAGCTTTATAACCAGCACTGCACCCTCAAAGACTCCAGCATCATTAACGACCCCTCCCACCCGTCCAACAATCTGTTTCTCTGCTGTGTGAAAAAAGATTCATAATCACCTGCACCCAAATTGCATTAATTTTTGACTGAGATCTTGTATAGCTGATGTGACAGCTGAACTACTTTGTAGAGTGTTCTCCAGCATACCCCAAAGCCTTTTAATAGGGTTACGGACCAGGCTCTGAAATGATTCGTCAGGCTCCCAGAACCACTCTCACAATTTCACCCCGATACTGTAAAATCTTGACACCATTCATATGCCTTCTCATCCTGGAATATGCCTGTGCCAGCAAGTAAGAAATAAAAATGCATAGATGTGATAACCTTCTGTCACTACATTCAGGTCGTCAGCTGACTTGATACATAAAATTACAGAGCCTAGACCTGACCAACTGAAGCAACCTCAGATCATAGCACTGCCTCTAGAGGCTTGTACAGTGACCAGTATACTGTACATGATGAGTGAATCACTTCATGCACTTCCCTTCTTACACTGATGTGCCAATCACCCTTTAATAGGTTCCTTCTGGACTCATCAGATCACATGACCCTTTTTCTATTGCTTAAAAGTCCAATCTTTATGCTCCCTGGTCTCATTTACAGGTGGATTTCTTATGGCCACACAGCTGTTTAGTCCCATTCTTGCGAATTAAATAGTAACATTTTGTATGTGTGTGTGGTGTGTGTGTAAATGCTCTTACTTTCACTATTAAACATAGCTGTGATTTGTACTGTGAATATTTTACAGTGCAGTTTCACAAAGTGTTTAAGGAATTTTGGATCATAGTTACACATTTTTTTTCAACCACATTCTTCCAGGTTTTAATCATTTGTTTCAACAATCTCCTTGGTTGCTTTCTCAATAATTTCACCCTTCTGACATGATTGTTTAAGAAATAAAAATAACCCTTAGGGTTAAGATTGTTGCCAGCTGAAATATATTAATCACTATATTAATTATCCAGTCAATAGATATTTGTTAGAATAAATACAGTATATAGATATACAACCTACTGGCATTTTATGCAATCCCTCTGAGGTCTAATGGCACTGACACAGCTATGATGAGGTTAACAGCAACCCTTCTAACAGAAAAGAACTCAAAGAATCCATGCTGTGTCATGTTCACAGCACTTAACAGAAGCTAACATATCCTGTCTGTCACTTATTCCAGTGTGTACCACTGTAACGGATTACGAGCAATTGGCGTGAAAAGATGGAAAAAGATTTAACGTGAAAGTGTCTGAGAAATAATAATTCATGGCACATACTAGGAAAAAAAGAATTATATTTAAAAATACTTACCAGAATGTACAAGGCATTCTCTGAGCTGTTTTTGAACTCCTCAATGGTAGAAAACACAGAGAGGACAAGGCAGGAGAAAATGAGCAGGAAGCTGAAACAAACAAACAAACAAACATCATTAGGTTTTTTTTATTAAATGTGTTTAATAAGGATAAGTCTGTTTTTCATGATCCAGGTCTATTTTAGATCAGAGCAGTCTTAGATCAGTCTCAAGACCTATACTGTACATCTGAAAAAACTGACAAATCTGTTAATTATGTTACATTGTAGCATGTAGAAGTGGATCAAACTATTTTAAAACATTAAAATTTTTCCAGTCCTGGATTAACTCCTACCCCCAGTGAGGAAAAAAGATTTTACATGTGAAAAGGCAACTCATAAATATAGGAAAACTAAATGCCACAGTTTGCTGTTACTAATTAAAAGTAGCAAACACTTCAACTTCAAGTTTTTTTTGTTTTGTTTTTTTAAAAGCATTTGACACCAAAATGGTGATGGTTTCGTGATGTGTCTTGCTTTTGCCAAAGATATCTTTACCTTCTCATAATCTATCTGCGAGTCAACTCACAACACATACACTTACAACAAAAAGAGGTTGTTTGACAGCTCTTTTACATAGTCTATTAAGTTTGTGAGTAAGCATTGCTACTGGAAGACAAGTGACATACTGTAAGTTTGTTTCAGGTTGTGCGACTTTTGAAAGACAGCTACAGTACTGAATTTCTTGAGTAGTCTCTTACACCGCACATAGCATTCTTTCCAGTCTGTCATCTTGAAACCAGATTTGACCACATTGTTGTAACAATTAGGAATTTAGATCTTTTAATCCCAGACCAAATGCACTGAAGCTTAAAATCTAGAAAAATATACACTGATCAACCATAGCGTTAACACCACTGTAAGATTAATTGAATAGCACTGATTAGCAATTATATACAGTTAAACTAGAGGAAGAATCCTGGGCACTCAAGGCTCACCCCTGACAGTGGGAACCAAAGGCCAGCCTGCCCGGTCCCACAGAAAGCTGATGCAGCATAAATCACTGAAAAAGTCAATGATGGTATCACACATGGCCCAGCAGGCAAAGAGCCCAAAGAAACAGAAATTCCCCATACCCCATTTGACTGAGTAATTTAAGGGATTTGATCCACTGAGGCTCTATCTCACAACCTACAGTACAGCACCCTCAGGATCGGCTGCTAACATCCCGGTGCCATACACCACAACACAGCCCCAGACGCTCTGCGGAACTATACCCCGAGTGGCTGGAGATGCCCAGGTGGCACCTCGATGGTTTTAATATCAATGCATTTAAAGATACGGCTGATCGGTGTATATTTAAAATGAAGCTAAAGTGGCTTTGATGCAACCTGTAGTGAGCCATGACGACTCAGCATGAACCAGACAGACTCTTTTGTCAAGCACTGAGAGAGAGAGATAGCGAGAGAGAGAGAGAGAGAGATTCAAGCAAAAGGAAGGTACTATTAAAGAGCATGCTGAAAGAGCAAATTAGAAGGTAGTGTTACTTCAATCTAATTTTATATCATGATAAAGCGGCTTTGTGACAATGTCTATTGCTAGAAGCGCTATATAAATAAACTAAATTGATTGAATAACTGATTTAAAAGCACAGTGATGTATGAACCCCTGAAAAGAAGGTTTTCAGAGGGAACTGTATAATTTATGAAGTAAAGTAAACATAGCAAAAAACAAGCAACTCTTTTATAGACATGATTATTAAAAAATGTATGGTAGATTACAATAATGATAGCTCCATTTTCCTTTGTCATTGTAGAGAATAACCTAGACATGGGTAATAGATCTTAAGGGTTTTAATATGTCATGTGTTATTGTGCTTTAGTGCTTCATGTGCACTACATCTTACTACAGCTAGACTTTCACCGGCTTATAATCTTATTTTACTCCCATGGTGGTTCCTGTATTGATTAGGCTATCTTTCGCCTAGACTTTAGTGCAAATCTGCACTTTCTGTCCAAATCACTGTGTAACTGCCGTCTCAGAAATCTCCATCTGTTCGCTGCAGTATTTATCTTTGTATAAACAAGCTGGAACATTCAAGCGAACCCAAACATGTGGCTTCACTGTCTAATGTGCCATTAGCTTATACTAGACAAGACAGGCAACACTGCAGGTAACAGAAATGGAGTAATAGTATTATATACCAGTAAAATCTCTATTATAAAAGCTCACTGTCATGAAGAACGTTCATAAATGATTGAAAAGGCATCAGAATGATAGCACAGTACCCCCTGCCCTCGCCAAAGGTGAGACCTCAGCTGCCCAAAATTAAATAAATCTTTTTAAAATATGATATTAAATGTGCAGAAATAGCGGTTAAGCAAGAGGCCCGTGATTACAGATCAGAGAGACAAAAGAACATTAACAAAGGTGAAACCTGGTGCTGAGGGGATTACAGTCCACATTTCGGATAGACCTAATCTTCTCTCTCTCTCTCTCTCTCTGTATGTGTGTGTGTGTGTGTGTGTGTGTGTGTGTGTGTGTGTGATCAGTAGAGAATGGGAAGCTGATGCCTGCCTCCTGTTGTGATACACTAATCATTTATTGGAACGAGACATCACTTCATGAGAGCTGAGATATCAGTTCTCAGAAAGAGCTCTTTGACATTTCGTTTCTGCTATAACAAAACTGCAGCTATTGATTTGAAAGGAAAGAACTTTACCTAATCTAAGTATAATTTCTGCACCGGTTTATTCACGGTCAAATGATAAACAAACTGGGTTTTTCTGTTTTTCTTTGACAATTTCAATTCGATTTAGCTAAGAAAAACTATATTGTACCAAGGAACGTGAGAAAGAAAATATATATAATATCACTGAGACATAAACAAAGATTTCAGATGGTTTTTAATGAAGGTTGCACCACTGTTGAAACAATTGTTCACAACATCTGGGATCCTATAAGAAAATGTTTTACACCAGATGGTAATGAATCTGGTGCCGTAGGGACAAGTTTGTTTTTGTTTCCTTTTTAAGTTTTTTGAGGGGTAGAAACCACAACTCACTATTATATATGTTATTATTGAGTTCCTATAGTTTTAGCTTGCTTCACTGTTGACATGAATTATATTGGGTTTAATCTAAATCTCAGTAATGCAAAAGCAAAACAATGGCAATTTGAGATTAATAGCAAATTTAATTAAAAAGATTTTTACAGAAAAACTCCACAGCTCCACATAATAGGTGAGTAATGTGTGAAATGTAAATAGCTGGATTTTTATTATTATACTAATTGAATTTACAGTTAACTGCAAAACTGCATGGTCTAGAGTGCTTTTCAATTGAGTCAGGGTTTATACAAAAGTATTAAGTAAGTTTTTAAGGGCATGATTAGTGTTGGTGCCTCAGCTGCCAACTTTTCCATTCAGACAGTCAGGGAAAATTTATTTCACAACACAAGCCCAAGGACAGAGAAGAGTCTTGAAGAAAGTCTAACTTAGAGTATGTTTTAATTGGAAGTTTTAAACTGTATTTGTGGTTCAAAGAGCTCAGCTCTATTATACTGGTATGCTGGTCCATTTTTTGCTAAATACCAAGCCAGCATCAGCCAATCAAAAGGTGCACTAATCAAGAGAAAGGACAAAGGATTCAAATTTTAGCGTCTTCCTTTTTAGTATGCAAAAGTTTTAATAAGGACTAACATACAATGCAATTGAAATCATACTTAAGTGTATTTTAAATTATTTTATTCTCACAAAAGCCATTTATTTGCACTGTTTAATCCCTGAATTGTGATGTGCTTTTTGTATTGTTAATAAACACTGTAGGCATAGGGATTCAACATAGCTAACGCACAAGGAGGTTAATTATTTCTCATTACTTATAAACATATTTTTGCAGTATTAATTTGAACCAGAATAGACAAGGAATTGAAGTGGATTGATACAACAAGAAGCAGACAGCATCGCTATGTTGGCTACTACAGAAGTAATATATGTTGCCATTATATGGTATCCTTCCTGAAATGTTTAAAAATTGTATATTTCTTTGTTTACAGTATATATATATATATTTAAGGATCTTCCATATACAACAGTCATCAGTCACTTCATTAGGTACACTGTTGCTAGTACTGGGTGGACCCCCTTTTACCTTTCGAACTGATTTAATAATTCATGTCATTGATTCAATAAGGTGTTGGAAACATTCCTTAGAGATTGGGGCTACACATCTATGATGTGAATCATTAATTCAATTCCACCATATCCAAAATGTGCTCCATTGGCTTGAGATTTGGTGACTGTGGAGGCCATTTAAGTACAGTAAACTCATGGCCATGTTCAAGAACCAGTATGAGGTGATTTTAGCTTTGTGGCCTGCTGGACCACATTATCCTGTGGTCATAATGGGATGGGCATGATTAGCAACAATACTCAGATAGGCTACAGCATTTAAATTATGTTCAACATGAACTAAGAGGCTGAAGGTGTCATGCACACTCGGTCCGCGACCGGCACTAGGACCCGGAATCCTGACAGAAGGTGTGGCAAGAAAATATCCCGATACCCGATACCACCACCAACAGCCTAAGCGTTGATACAAGGTAGAATTGATCCAAGCTTTCGTGTGGTTTACTCTAAATTCTAACTGTTTGGCAATGTTTTTCCAGTCCTCTGTTGTCCAATTTTGGTGAGCCCATGCAAACTGTAGTCTCGATTTCCTGTTATTAGCTGACAGGGGTGATACCTGTTCTGCTCCAAGGTTTGACATGTTGTGTGTTTAGAGATGCTCTTCAGCATACTTCGGTTGTACTGAGATGTTATTTGAGTTACTGTTGCCTTTCTATCAACTCGAACCAGTCTGGCCATTGGCATCAGCAAGGCAAGGCTACTACTACCATTCAGCCGAGAGGGCCCTCTGAACCGCATGACGCTAGCCAACCGCATCTTTTCGAACTGCTCGCTCACGAACCGTTAGGGGCGGAGTAACACACTCGGAGGAAAGCGCTAGCCACTCCCTCCGTGTGCGCGAGCTCACACACGCCCCTGATTGGCTGTAGAGCCATGATTAATGTGGGAGCACAAAGTACCTCTCATCCCTTCCCCCTGAGAGAGCTCGGCCAATCAGCTCTCTCTAGGCCTCCGGCTGTGAGAGGTAACAGCATCACCCCGGATGATAGGGCGAGCACTTTACCACTGCGCCACTCGGAGGCCCCTTCAGCAAGGCATTTCTGACCAGAGAAATGCCGCTCACTAAATATTTTCTCTTTTTCAGCCGATTCTCTGTAAACCCTAGAGATGGTTTGCATGAAAATCCCAGGTACAGTTTCGGAAATGCTCAGACCTGCCTGTCAGGCACCAACAACAAACCACGCCACGTCCAAAGTAACTTAAATCACCATTCTTCCACATCATGATGCTCTGTCTGACCTTCAGCAGATAATCTTGACCATGTCTACATGCTTAAATGCAGTACCACATGATTGGCTGATTAGATGTTTGTGATAAAGACCAGTTGAACAGGTGTACCTAATGAAGTGGCCGGTGAGTACATACAGTATATATAATATGCTCTGTCAAATATCATAATAAAAATCCAGCGCATTTACACACAAGTCTTACACAACAGTTAAACAGGACAGTATTGTAAGCTATCACAACACTGGTGAAAGGTAGCAAAAATAATACCTTAGAAGCTCAAGACACTGAAGTCAGCATACTGCACTCCTCCAAATAAATATATAAGAAGACCAAGGCTAGAAATGGTGGCTCAGTGAGTTTATAAATATAAAAATCTACCACACATGGGCAGATGTCAGATGGCTGAAGTGTATGTTAGAAACATAAGGGCTAGAGTGAACAAAGAAACTGGAAGCTATAATATGACTGAAATGGCTTTAGTCATATTATAGGGATTACATTTCAGCGCTGCATCATGTCGTTGGATCATTTCAGACTGGTCTAGAAATTAGACGAACATTAATGTACTATAGAGGCTGGAGCTAATGGGACACTCTCGATGATGTATTTCAATTACTTCTGCTTTCTGTGGCTTTAGAGGAGTCTGAGCTCTGCTTAGAGAAAACTGTTACTATGATTGTTGCCATGGAAAATAATAGTCTGTCTGTCATTAAACTCTACAGTTAATTAGAAAGAACAGGAGAATGAAAAAGAAAAGAAAAGACTTTACACTTTCAATCTTCTGAACAAATCTTGTTCCCTGTGTTCCTTTTGGGTTCCCTGCCTACTAAGGAAATATCACTCATTCACCCCCCTTAAGGAACCCCTGGATGCAATAAACAGTATAGACTACTGGTCTTACTGCATAAGCATGATGCCATACAAACAGCCAAAGCATTGGTATACTCATGGCTGTCACTAGTCTGAGTCCAGACCACAGTAATGTAAGGTTACTTATTAAAAACATAATATGAGTACCATAAAATACAGTGCCGTGAAAAAGTATTTGTCCCTTCCTGATTTTTTTACATATTTGTCAAACTTTAATTATTAATATCATTAAACAAATTTTAATATTACACAAAGATTACCAAAGTAAATACAAAAAGCAGTTTTTAAATGATGATTTAATTTATTAAGGGGGAAAAATTGTCCAAACCTACTTGGCCCTATGTGAAAAAGTAATTGCCATCCACTTGCTAAATCATGAATGAACAGTGGTTTTGGAAAGCTTAGTTAAATTTCACATGCAACACCCAGGTCTGATTACTGTCAGAGCTGTTGATCAAGAAATCACTTAGATAAAACCTGTCTAAAGACAACATGTCAGTCTAAAAGGGTTATCAAGCCATTTCTAAGGCTTTATTATCCTTAGATCTATTATTTGAGATCCATTATCTACAAGTAAAGGAAATTTAAAACATTAATGAACTTTCCCAGGAGTGGCCCACAATTCCTCCACAGTGATGCGAAAGTTTGCCAGTTGTGACAAACACTTGATTGCAGTTGTTGCCGCCATGGGTGGCACAATCAGTTGTTAGGTTTAGAAGTAATTACTTTTTCACATGGGGCCAAGCAGGCTTGGGCAATTTTTTCTCTTAGTAAATAAAATCATCATTTAAAAACAGTATTTTATAACATATTTGTATAATATTTAGTTTGATGATGTGGATCATTTAGGTGTGACAAGTATGCCAAAAAAAAAAAAAAAACTCAGCAAACACTTTTTCATGCCACTGTGCAAAATAATAGAAATTTTGAAATCAACAGGTATTTCAGGCTTTCTTGTAAGCCAAAATATTAAGCTTGTATGCAAGCAGTTCATGTAAAAATTAAAGGACAACAAATTCAATTCAAATCTGCAATATATTAAATATGGCATGTTTTAGCAAAGTACTGTAGATATAGTTGAATGTTTTATCCTGATTATACACCTATACATTTAACAATGCAGAGCTACATGCAACAAATATGTTCATACTAAACTAGTGCCTTGCTGTTATATTTAAATAAGATCAGCTGGCCAAGTGCAGCAGTCATAAGCTCAATGAGGATATGAAGCAGTTAGATTAATGAAAAGGTTTCTTAGAATAAGCGGTCCAAAAGCTGCACTGCACTGGCTCAAACCTCTCTCTCTTTCTTTCTGTCTGTGTGTGTGTGTGTGTGTGTGAGAGAAAAAGAGAGAGCAGCAGCAGTTCGCTCTTTTTCTCGCTGCTGCTGGAGCTGACCAGTGCTGAACGTAAGCGGTCACGCGCATCTCGAGGCTTTCTACCGGCACCTCACGGAAAAAAAAGAAAGATCCTCATCTGCATAAAAGGTGTGTCTCTGGCTCGGATCACACGTTTCCCTTTATCTCCAAGAAAATAACGCCAATATGCAAATCATTTGAATCAATTAAAAAAAGAATAAAGCAGTACGAACATTATCATTGTCATTGTCAGGTTAAATTATACAGCTTTAAATGTTTCACGCTGATATTTAAAGTGTAGGACTATCATGTGCAATGTGCAGCGTAAAACAGAACCTACATACTGATGCGGGATGCGGGAATGATGGGAAACCGCGTTCTGCGGCAAAACGTGCAGCTGTTGCAAAACTTTTCCCATATTCTAAGCGATGCAAGACGGCGCCGTGCTGTGTGTAAGTGATGCGGCTTTACTCACACATAAGCGTGGTAGACGAACGCCCAGCCTCGCGGTCTTTCCAGTGCGTTGTAGAGGAAATTCTGCAGTCTCCGGTAGCCTGCGCTGCGTCGGTGATTCCCGCGTGCGCCGCCCAAGCTCGCTCGCGCTCTGTACAGCCCCATCCTGGCGCTGGAGCTCCGGCGCGCGCTCTCCTCGCTCCCGATGAGCAGCGCGCCGTCCCGACTCGTCTCCGCGCCGCCGGCATCCACTCCCACGAAACCCACCTTCGGCTTCTTCTTCTCCTGCGACGGAGAGCGAGAGAGGTCCCCGTTGGCCGGTTTCTTCGCCATTGTCAGAGCCTCAGAGAGACACGATGTCAGACTGGAGAACGACCATCGCCCGAATGGTTGTGTGTGTGTGTGTGTGTGTGTGCGTGCTCGGAAATTTTCCCTCAATGGAGAACAGCCAGCGGAGCGAATGCAGTGCTCTCCTGCTCTCCTGTCTGAGACTAAGTTCTGACCTGAATCTACGTTTTTAAGGAGTCGAGCAACGCAGATTTGGACAGAATCCGAATGAATAAAGTCGTAGGAAACGCGTTAAAGGGTGTGTGCGGGGGGGGGGTCTGGGG
>JAQMYJ010000040.1:13633826-13666252 GCA_030014305.1 Clarias laeviceps | reverse complement strand
ACTAGGGGGCTCCCACATTAAGGCTACTACTACCACTCAGTCGGGAGGGCCGAAGACTATCACGTGTTTCCACCGAATCATGTGACGCCAGACGACCGCATCTTTTCGAACTGCCGTTGGGGGCGGAGTAACACACTTGGAGGACAGCGCTATCCGCTCCTTCCGCTTGCGTGAGCTCACAGATTCCGTTCTGAAGCTTCATTTTATTAATTCATTCATTCATTTGTCCTTTCATCTTCTATACCGCTTATCCCGTCCGTGTACAGGGTTGCAGTGGGCCTGGAGCCTATCCCAGAATACTTTGGGCACGAGGCAGGGTACATCCTAGACAGGGTGCTAATCCATCGCCGGACACGCGTACACACACAACAGGCCAATTAACCTAATCTGCATGTTTTTGGACTGAGGGAGGAAACCCACCAAGCACAGGGAGAACATGCAAACTCCATGCCACAGTGCTAAACACTAATGCCAAGTTGCCACCAGCTGCATTTTAATTTCTGCTATGTTGTTGGTCTTTCGGCTGCTCCCGGCATGGGGTCGCCACAGCAGACCATCCGGTCCGCACACACAAGTTTGGCACAGGTTTTATGCCGGATGTCCTTCCCATTTTATCCGGGCTTGGGACCGACACTGCATCCAGTGCCTGGGGTTTGAGCTCTGGCTGAGAATTGAACCCGGGCCTTCCGCATGGCAGACGAAACACCTACCATGGAGCCACCAGTGCCCTCATTTTACTTTCTGCAATCTTTTAGGTGTGTCTTTGGATTTAATGTGTTTTCCCTTCATATGTCTAAAGAGGCATCTTGTCTCCTTTACAGACCACAGCATCTCTTATTACCACCATAGTGAAACTTGAAATAGGAAGTACTGTACCATAGCAAGTTTACCTGATATGAACTCCACTTAGACCGGACTAAGTGGACTAGAGAGAATATGCTCTGAGGCAGTGTTAATACAAGTGTCTGATATTATTGACCGAATAGTAATAACCAGTGGACTTGCGGCAGTCAGTAAATGAACATGGACAGTCTGTTAACAGCTAGGTTTGTGTGAGATCATAGAATCACAGATCAGTCTGGGAGAGAAGAGGACACAATTACTGTAACAACACTTTAGCCAAGAATGAACACACTTAGCCATGTCTTTACACTCATCCTCCCACATGAAGGAGTGAAAGATATAGCAGATGGAAAGAAGCAATAGAGGGACAGAAGGGGAGAGAGAGAGAGAGAGAGAAGGCACTAAAGTAAAAACTAGATAAGCACTGTAGGAGTCTTGACTCTCACACATTAAATTCATGCATGAAACCTGATAATAATAACCAAAGTGTTTTTACCACAGATAGACCCAAAAGCTGATGTAATTTCTCGGTAATGCGAGGAAGGGGGGGTCCTGTAATGTATGAGATCACCCACTCAGAAGGTATCGGGCTTTAATGGTGGGTGGCTGTATAATGGAAGAGAGAGTACATACACACTCAGTCATTTCGAGCTCCTGCAGTCAGCATGCTGTTAGTGGTCAGTATGAGCAAGGCTCTGCTCAACCCAGCATGTGCACAATTACAAGCCCGCACCCCTCCCCACATGAACGATGACACTGAGGGGATTGAAGATGACGTGAGGTTTTAGCCACGGGGCAGAGTAATGGAGCATCTCCACAAACAAGGTGCTGATTGTGCTCTGAATCTGCTGGAGCAAAACATGTCAGGTTTCAAAACATCTGTTCTGCAGGAGAAGTGGCTACGAGGGCTGTGCTGTAGAGAGCGAAATCCACCTGAGGGTATCGGCTCCACTGATATACACCATACATGCCCTAGTCCACTGTTTACCATCAGCCTGAACTTCATTAAACAAAGTTTCCATTATGATTTATACGCTTTTAGTAAAACTAATTAGACAGTGAAAAATGGACACTGAAGAACTTTTGTAAGGTATTGTTACTGGATGTTTAAAATAGGAATATTTACACAAATTAAAATGTAATTTTATGTAAGTACATTTAACTATGTTTTTAAATTTCATGCTAAACAATCCCTTTAACATTAACTTTGGCTGAGTAAGGACAAGGATGGATACTTCACTCACTCAAGCCTATCCCAGGAGACTTGGGGCACGAGGCGGGGTTCACCCTGGACAGGGTGCCAATCCATCGCAGGGCACACACACACGATCATTCACACACTACGGGCAATTTGGGAACGCCAATTAGCCTAATCTGCAGGTCTTTAGACTGTCGGAGGAAACCCACCAAGCACTGGGAGAACATGCAAACTCCAACATGCAAAAACCGAGCCTGGAACTGGGAATCAAACCCGGACCATGGAGGTGCAAGGCGACAGTGCTAACCACTATGAGTAACACTAATATTTCTTTCATCCTCATTTGATTATGATGGCCGATTCATGAGTGGAAATGATTCCTTGTTGCTCCAAGAAAAACTTTGGGTACATTGGGCTGACTTCATGTTATTGCCACATAACATTGCTGAGCCTAGACCAGACCTCCTGAAGCAACCCCAGATCATAATACTTCCTCCTACAGAGGCTTGTACAGTACAGTGGGCTCTATGCATGATAGGTGCATCAACTCACATTCTTCCCTTCTTCCCATGATGCACTTTTTGCTCTAAAATAAAATCTTCCAAACAAAGCACCAAGCGTTTAAGTGACCTCCATTTATGTTTTTTCCAATCACATTTCTTCAATGAAGTTGAAGTTGATGTTACCGCGCTATCCTTCCAGGATTTTATAAAGTGATGGCCAGTTCTTAAAAGCAGTTGTAGTCATTGGTTGTTTTCCTTGCTTGATGCAGGCTAATAATTTGGCCCTTGTGTAAAATTATATAAGATGAAATAAACTGCTTGTGTTAGGCACGTTGAATAAAAAGGGTTCATGTTTAACTGAACTTTTAATATCATAGTTTATTACTGAAATTATTAACTTCATTATTTAGTTTTGACTTATTGTTATGAATAAAGCTCTATTTTAAACAATCTAATGCAATTAAAAACATTTTGCTTCGTGAAAAAAATAAAAAAAATCTGCAGTTTTGACTTTTGTCGTCTTCGAATCACCTGTAAGAGTCTCTGTAGCTCATGGTGTCATGTCCAGAATCCTCCTGATCATCCTCGTTCACCTTGAAGCACACTCTTTTGCTCTGAATGGTCTCCTCGTGGCCTGGAGCAGTAGACGGCACGCTGTCATCTGAAGGAGGTTCGGAGCTCTGAGGTTGGATGGGACCAGTGATGGAGGACAGAAGCCTATAACAAACACATGTACACATATAAACAGCCACGTATTATAGACAGAAACACACAAAAATGTTAAGGAATACATAAACAGTAAAACGTAATATGCAACATTTAAAGCTAAAGGTAATAGCATGTTGAGGTGTTGCTGCTTTTTATATGTGAGCCACACACCCACTGGGATTATTTTAAATTCTTATCAGAATACATGAGAGAGTGGGGAAAAAATTGATAAAAGGGAAAGGCAGGGAAATGATGTCTCCTCCTGTGTAGTATGTTATGGCTTCAGCCCTGGTCGGCTTGGCCCTGCCCATGAATATTTTTAGAGTTTCAGAAAAGGCTTCCTCGTGTAGGAAGGAGAACTGGCTGGTGGGACTCGCTGTTCTCTGGTGTGGTGGAGTTATACCCCAATGTTGAAACAAGCTATTTGATAAAGGAGATTTTTTTCCCCCCACAAACAGAGAAAGAGTGAGAGAGAGACTAAAAATTTACTGTATGCATCTGATTTGTCAAAAACCTGTGAAATACATCATCTGTAAAAATATTCGTAATACAAAGTTTAATTTTGTATAAGTCCGATATTTATCTGCTTCATTCATGACAAATCAATTGCCTTAAGGCAAGTCTTTACAAGTGAAAAGGGTCATTTTGAACAATCACAATCTGGCGTTATAAGTCTGCCAGCTGATTGCTAATGTTTTCACTTGATTACTATTATTTATTAATTTAGTTAAAGCCTAACTTTGACAAGATTTAAGTGTTAAAAATTTTAAACACTTTATCATAACAGGATTTTTTTAAGCCGTTGATTATTGTTTAACATTATTGTTGCTTCTGAGCAAAGGAAAAATGTTTTTAATTAAAGTAGCATAAAAATAAAAATGTGCATTATGCATTTTCAAACCAATAATAGTAATATAAAAAGTAGCTTAAAAGAAAAAAAGAAAAATTGAAACGGTAGGAAATTACATATTTATAACATGACAAAAAGCTGTGACTGTGCGAAACAGGTAAAGCTAAAACTTTTGAATGAAACAATTATCAAGCATGGACAAACGCTAACATATTTACAATTTACTACAGTTTAACAGAAAACATAACACAGATTCAATCCTTAATTCCCTCACTGTAATGTCGTTCCTAGACTGTTGGTTAACTGATTTATCGCTGCATATTGTATTAAGCATTTCACTGCATATCGTACTGTGTATGACTGTGGATGTGACATAAAATTTGAATTTGATTTGATTTATCATCTTTCAAACTTACACCTCAATTTGAGCAACGTAGAGCTTCATCTCCCTAACGGCGATGTCCAGACGGTTATAAAGACAGATGTAGTTGTCCTGGCTCTCAGTGTCCTCCTGCTTAAGGAGAAAACTGAGGCCTCCTTCACCGCGTGTGCGCCTCCTGCTTGCCTCAATGCCCCCATCCACTGCCTCCACTTCCTCGTTGTCCAGGCCCGTGCAGCTCCAGGATGGGGCGGCCATACTGGTCACACAGTGGACCGTGTGGGACATGGGATTCAGATTAGCTGCATAGAAAGAAAAGGTAGACTGAAACGTCTGATCTACTTGTAGATCAGGCCTATTTTATGATGTGATGTGAAGACACAGCGATCATTAAAACCACGAGAAAGACTAAACATGCTAAAAGTATATATATATATATATATATATATATATATATATAAGGTTGTTACTTTGAAAAATTTACATTATCATCATCACAAAATGTGCTTAAATATGTAAAAGAGGCAATATTTGACTTTTCAGCTACATATACGGTATAGCAAATGCCCAGTACTAGTAACTATTTTTCTCATAGCCTCCAAAAGCTCTGGTTTCACATGTGTCAAAAAATGAAGACAGCTCAGAGTCACACAGCCTGGAAAAGCTCCTGATGCATGCAATAATCTCAGTGAACTCCATCACCAGAAGAATTTGAAGCATCTCTGACGGCGTCACAACTGCCAAGCAGATGTGAAGAAAAGGCGCTTGAAACAAACAACCTTAAAGAGGAGTCATAACAACAACACAACTGGTGTAGTTCCATGTAGACGCGACCATGTCTAGTGGCAGACACAGTACAAACAACAGCCAGCCTTAATACGCTGCAAGTGTAAATAAAGAAAAAAGGCCACGGAAACCTCACACTATAATTAACTATGACTATAATTAACTATAACTTGTTTCTTAGCATGTGGCCAGCAATGCACATTACATATTAAAAGTAATAACAGGCACATTTACAGACAATGCACTGAAATAAGGTTAACACAATACATGTGGTACTATTTAGCTTGGCAAAATCAAGCATTTAAACTAAAGGTTAATCATTAAGCCGTGAATAACATGAAAAAACAAATCGGTGGTTTTAAGGTGCAGGAAATGGGAGCGCGTGCTCCTCAGGGATAAGGTGAACTGACATCACTGAGAGCCACTCAGCATGGCCTAATGGAGTCGTAATGGCAGGTTGATGGAAGTGATTTCAACCCGAGAGCTTTAAAAAGGCTTTGATTTGCTGTGGGCATAGTCGTTACAGTGAGGCATGAAAATTTACGAGGCCCTCATGGTTTAAACCGTATGCTTTAATTATTATTTCATGATGGTTAACTATTAACAAAGGGAGTTTAGTCTAACGGAATCCTTGTGTAAGAGATACAATCTGGATAACTGCTTTGACAACCATGAGCTTGAGTTATGCTTTTGTTGTTATTGGGGAAATACAGAGAACAGTGAAATCACAGCTTTTTAGCATAGTACACACTGTATGCTATATTTATCCCAGTGCGCATAATTGTACTTTTCAATGAATACTGTAAACTGTTGGCAAAATTATGCATTTTTATCTATTCCCCCAGTGAGAAATGAACAAAACTAGACTAATGAATTTCACCAACCTTGGTCCGGGTCGAGGCCAAAAAAGGAATTTTTGCGCCCAAAGCGGATGCTAAAGGCACGACCGGCTGATGTGCTGCTCTTGGGACATGAAACCTGCATCAAATTCAGGTGGCAGTTGGTGGGCACAAAGTCCATGCAGCCCAGAGTGTGAGGTTTAGTGCTAGCTTGCTTGAACATGGGCGAACCCTTATTCTGGAGCTCATCTGCAAACTGAACAAGTCATGAAGGTGTGTAAACATTTTAACTTAAGTCGGAGAGAAAGAATAAATAGATAAGATGAGGGTTTTTTTTTTTCCCCCCCGCACCTGTCGGTAGCTACGAATACGTTTGTGTATACTCTCCAGTTTGGAGTCGCAGATATTTCTGAACTCATACTGCGGCATGGACACGACACGCTCGCTCTGAGCAATCAACTGACTGCAGCTCGTCACAAAATGGTTGTCGTCTTTAGAAAAGGCTTCCAATATCTGAAACACAGCAAACGGTATTTAATAAAAAATATTTTTTTTAAGTCACAAATCTAAATATCCTCATCCCAAGTCTAGTTTGATGCCTTATTACCTTCGCTGTAAGGTTGAAGCAACCCTTTGGCTCCACCATCTTCTCCAGGACATGGTGCTTGATCCCAGTTGAGCTCACGTACTCATATGCAACCCCATGTTCCAGGTGCACGTTATCCACCATCATGTTAACCAGTGGGGCGTCTCCAGAGAGGGACAAATGTTGCAGACCTCTAACTACAATGACAAACCAACAAGGAAATAATTTGGAATAAGATACATGTTATTTGTTCCTTTTCATTAACAGTTTTATCTTAAGTTTGGGTGGTGGATCCAGAGCCCATCCCAAGGTCACTCTGCACACCACATCCAGGGAGTATTTGCGCACTCATCACATTCATCCACTGATCATGTAATTTACCATAGCCAATTTCTCTAGGTTAAGAAAGGCCAGACAACCTGGAAGAAATCTATGTGGAGAGCATGCAAACTGTTTTGTTTGTGTTAGCCATTGACTTGGAGGGATGTTTGAAACTAAATACACACACCCATCCACCCACAACTGCCACAACTGCCACAGCCAGAGAAACCACAGTACCTGTTCCATTAGTGCAGCCGTTTTCTTCTCCATCTGAACCGTTCTCAGACAGGCACATGCTGAACGCTTCTTCCTCCACATCGTCATACACGCGGTACACCCACTGACTGTGGCCCTGCGTTAATCCGAGAACAAAAAGGAAGAAGGAAATGTGATGCCAATGATGGTGATGAGAACTGCTGTAGGATCTATCCAGCTCTATGCAATCCAAACTAAATCAAACAAAGTGGAACAGTTGAGATCTAAGGTTTTCACCCACTATATGTATATATATTTTTTTTATCAGATAAAAACTTAATTGAACTGAACATACAGAAAGGTGCATTAAATATACTAAAAATGTTGCATGGGTTAATCCTGCAACTACGACCAGAGAACAATCTGGTCAAAAAAATTTATAATGTGCGACCCTTTCAGTTTTGAGGAATAAAAAAAAGAATGGAATAATCTGTTACATTTTAATTATATCAAACCAAAAGGAGAATGAAGTACAACACTGACCTACAGAGGTACAGTATGGACAACTGAAATATTACAACTACAAAGCATTGTATATATATGTGAAAGCTTTCATTTTGCCCTAAGGGTATGTAAACGTTCACACTCAACTGTAGAGGTAATTATCTACAGCAGCCACCGGATCTTACCTGCTCCTTCTCATCCTGTTCGGGCTGATAGCTGCTGAAGTGCTCCAGCACTTCGTCATAGTTGCTCTGGCTCATGTTCGCACCGTTTACTTTGAGCACGCATTGGCCCGGCTGCAAACCTGCTGCTGCGGCATCTGACCCTACACACACCGACACGCACACACAAAGTGATGTCAGAGCACATTAAATTGACACTTCCAACAAATGGCAAATGGAATTATTTTTTTTTTTTTTTACTTTTACCAATTTTTTTCCTATGGACAAAATCTTATTGTAAAGCTAAACAAATTATTTTCATTGAACTGGATCCAGACTACAATAAAAAGGCACACAATGTTGAGACTGAGGAATTAAAAAGACCACGGCAGCCTAAACAAAAATGGCAGAAACTAAAAGCTGGGCTGAAGAAATGCAGCATTCGAGACAAGTGAAGCCTCAATATGCCAAGCCAGTATGTAATAATACGTAAACTATTCCTCAAACTCTGCTCCACCTTCTCCTGCACTCAGTAAACGTACACCAAGCACCAAAACCCTGTATTTATATAAAAACAAGATTGCATTGAATTATATGTTCACTTTTATTGCAAAGACAATATTGCACATTTAATTTCTAGCCTTTGCTAAATTATACGAGCGTAGTCTATATACCATCCCTCCAGTAAAAGAGCAACAAAAAAAAAAAAACACGTTGAGGCATTTTCCATCATAAAACTTTCATCAACATACTGTAAATCTGTACACCTTTGCTGTAAATGTCTTTCTACATAACTGTATGTTTATCAGGATTCATGCCTGACTGTGAGGTAGAGTGTTATTTTTAGTGGTCCAGATGTTTATCACATGAGCAGTGCAGTCTCTGTTAGGAAAGCATTTTTCTTATTTTTAATGTTTAGCTTTTATTGCTGACACATCTGCTTGACAGGTTAGAGGGTGAAGGGCAATTACATTCCTGCTTTTGAGGAAATAAAAAAGACTTCGTGTGAATGTATCCGATAAAAATAATATCCAGAGAAACCTCTTAGTGTCATTTAGAAGATTCATCTGGAGCTTAATTTAAACTGCTAAAATTGTTTCGTTAGAGCAAATGGACAAATGGAAAGTGTATAAAAAGATAGTTAGGTAAAAAAATTTTAAACAAAAGTACAAAGCAGCTTCAGATATCAAACACGTCAAAATGTATTTTTGATAGTTTCTGAAACTCTGAAACACGTACACACACACATGCACGCAGAGCTCACCTTTCTTCACTGCATGCACATATGGAGGACAGGATCCACGCAGTTTGAAAGACAGGCCATCTTGACAATCTGGAATCTTCACAAGCCTTCATTTCACAGAGAAAATAAGGAACATCCTGAGTTCATACACTTTTTAGGATTTCATATGAAATTCTCATATTGATTTATTTCCAAATGCAGTTTAAATCGACTAGTCCCATATGTTTTACAGATAACTGAAGATCATTTGCATACCATCGTGCTCTATACTAACGGTTATGAAATCCTTGATGCCTGATCTATTTTAGAATCGATTCAAGGTTCTGTTTGTACATTTTCAAATTAAAATGTGTTTCTAGTTTTAATAATCACATCAATTCAAAGATATATTTGAACAATTTGCAATATTTCCATACAATAAATCTGGCCTGGAATTGAGCCAATTTCTAATTTAGTCATTGCGAAATCTCACCAGTCATAGGGCTTTCCCTTATCACGCAAAAAACTTCCATTCAGGGAGTGTGAAGGCTATTACATGTTTTCTCTGAGGCATGTCATGCTGCTGCTCATGGACCATAAGGGGGCAGCATAACAGAATTGAGGGAAAGCGCTATCTGCCCTGTTCTGCTTCTATAATCTCAGAGATGCCCATGATTGGCTTTTGTCACTGTGGCTGATAGGGAAAAGCAAGCGTGCCCTTTTCCTTAGATGAGAGCACAGCCAATTATGTTCACTAGGACTCCTGGCCATGGGTGGCTCTGGGAACTTGCGATCTCCAGATTACAGGGTGATACTTTCCTGTTGCACCATTTATAGGTATTGGGGAAAAAATTATCATGTCATCTGTACTTTCACATGAAAAGCAACATATAAGCCCAGCTGTTGGACTGTGGTCCAGATGTGGACCTGGCAAATCGGTTCGCATGAAGTATTCAAAAAATACTGCAGCGAAATCAGAATTTCATAATCATCTTATTTCATAAGTAAACTTATGAAAGAATTTAATTCAATGAGTCACATGTATCAGTCAAATGAGTCAAATGTATCATCATTACTTAACTGAAGGTAGCATGTGCCAAGAAGGGGAAGAGGTTTCACAGACTTTTTTTTTTTTTTGGTTTAAGCAAGGTTTTTTTTTCCTTTTTTTTTTTTTTGGTTTAAGCAAGTTTTTTTTTTTCCTTTTTTTTTTTTGGTTTAAGCAAGTTTATTTTTTTCCTTTTTTTTTTTTTTTTTTACAAAATGTTAACACAAAAAGCGGTATGCTTTCATTCTACAAGTTCTAAACAGATGTCTTTTCCACTCTGAGTATGTTGCACTAATCTGAAGAGGTAACGTGAAGCTCCACAGCAAAGCTAAACATAACTACATTAAACTGTCGTATCTGAAGCTATGAACTTCACAATGTTAGGTTGAATAACCCTGTACTCGTCATTCATAGTTTCAACAGCAGAAGTGCGGAAAAGAGGAAAAGAAGTCAATGTTTTCATTATAACTATAATCGCCTTGCAGGCAGTGACTTAATATACTTTCCATGTACATTACACATCTGCAGGGTTTGTGCGCCAAAGCTGTAACACTAGTAGCAACTCTATAAAGTTGAAATGAGTATGTAATGTGAAAGAAAATATGTATAAATCTAAATGATGCAATTGTCCACGTTGAGCAGGACCAGGGCGATGGTGGCAAGGAAAAACTCCCTGAGATAGCAAAAGGAAGGAACCTTGAGAGGATACAGACTCAAAAGTGATCCCCTCCTCATATGGATTATAACGGATAGCAGGGATTGATTTGTGGTCATACTGAGTGTTAGGAGGCTGACAGTTCAGTATAACAGAACGATGTACTGTATAATGTATGTTGTGAGTATATCCAGTTACTGCTATAAAGAGAGACTCACTCTTTGTTTTTGGTGGCAACTAGAAGCCTGAGAGAGCGGCGTATACAGAAAGACTGGTTGATCATTATCTCCACCTCGGCGAAGGGTCTCAGGAACACCAAGTCTTCATTAATGGAGTAGATCTTCCTTCCTGCTTGCAACCCTGCCATCTACATACAGAGAAACCAAACACGGAAACAAGCACTGAAGTGTTATTCCTACCACAAGTAATAAAAATTGGACTAGATGATGTTAACTTGTTTATAATCTTAGTGACAGACAATAATAAGCAAGTCTTATAAAACCGTTTTTTTTTTTTTTTTTTGCATTAAAGTACAACGAAGTAATAAATGTAGATTTAATTTAACATTATTTCCACAAAGAATCCAGACCTTAATCTTCACACTGAATAGGACTTTATGGCAGGTGCCAGAGTGAAAGCAGTAAAATAAGGGCTATTTAATTATACAGCTGTGATGCTGGATAATGCAGGCCTCTATGTCCCTTCTCACACACAGGGTCACTGTGACCATGTACCGCTTGTGGAAACAAATCATTTCCTTCTGCACAGAAGCATTTAGTATTCCTGACCCTACCGCTTAATTCCAGTCTTTCTGACTGCTGCCTATTTTACCCCTGATCCTGCCAGAGATTCCCTTTTTTCATTGGTCTGCTTTAGCAGCAAAGGACAGACAGAGGCCTTGTTATATTTTCAGATGGCAAAAGATGAAAGAGGAGACGATCACACTGGTGGCTACAGGAAATCGGGATGTATACATGACAAAACCAGCTTTAACTGAACTATTTCATACATCATTGACAATGACCTGTTAAACTATATTCACACTAGCTTTCCACTAATAACCACTTGTGTTGCCTATAGTTTGCCTTTTGGGAATGTTTTGCGACTGCTTCTATTGTTGCTGGTGCACTGGTCAACTTTTGACCCCATAACCCCCATGCCCCTCCCCACCCCAATAGTATCATCCACTAGTGTGAACATAGTGCCATATACAGTATGTGCAAGCAAAGCAGGCTTAAAACTATTCACCAAAACTAGACAGTATTTCACTATTATGACATGACATGATGCTTACTGATAGGATGTACAATTCTACAACTGTGAAAAAAAAAAAAAAAGTGCATGTTGCAATGCACCCATCATGCATAGTGCCCAATGTACAAGCCTCTAGAGGCAGTGTTATGAGCCGGGGTTGCTTCAGTTGGTCAGGTTGGGACTATGCATAGACAACGTTATGTGGCAATAAAATTAAGTCAGCCGATGACCTGAATGTACTGGATGACCCGGGTATTACATCAATGCATTTGTTCTTCCTTGGTCCAAGTTCACCCCAGGATTCAAATTGTTGAGATCAAAGATTGACTGGGAGGGATCAATTTCACACATGAACTTGTACACCATAATAGTCAAAGGTAAAGACAACTAATCTCTATGGATTCAATAAATAGCCAAAAGATTATTTACCCATTTACATAACGATACTAATATCCTTTATATTACAATAGTTACAATATCTTTGTACATCAATCTACATATATTTTTACACTGAAAACAAGTCCCTGTCGGCCCTCTTTTGTATTATGTAATAGAAATACTATAGGAGAATACTTGAAGCTTAATTTATTGTTAAACAACTATGTGTTTTATTCTTTAGTTTTTTCTTTCCTAATCTTACTCAAGTCGTTGTTTTTATTATTGCTTTTCCTTGAGTTTTTTCGGCGTCTGCTATACCGTATACTCAAGATTGTGCGTTTAATAGAAACAAGACAACTCATGGAGACAACTCATTATTTACTGCATTTGTCTTTAAAATATTTTTCACTTGTTACATAGTATAGTTAAGTTAAAATATTAATTTAGTTGTTTGCAATTGTAAAAATATGGCGTTTATTTTTGTAACTCAGCATCACTGTGAACAGAGGCGTCATCTCAACGTGGTTGAAGGGAAAAAGTGAGCGAGGCGTTAGGACTCAGAGGAGAATGTGATGAGGCATGCCTAATTTTCTCCCCACTATCGGAAATGAGAGCGAGACTCTGGAGAGAGTGAATTAAGAAAGCGTGACCTGAGCCCTGAATGACTGCCTGAGCATCCGAGAGCCAACTGACGTAGCTGTGAAGACACCATCGAAGCTGGAATAAACCCTCTTAATTAGCAAAACACGTTGCACACAACATCCAGATGATTCCTGGTGATACAGGCCGTGTTCTAATGATGTTCTAAGATTAACTTCCCTCTGTGAACAAGCCGCCTGAGTGACTAAGAAGCAAATCTGAAACAGCACAGTCCACCCAGATGTGCACAGATGTTACACTAACAGGAATATTAGTCGAATGCATTAAACAACGTTGCTAGAATTGCAACTAGTTTAGACACAATTATAATAGTTAAAGTGTAAAAAATGGATACTTTATATACTCATCCACCATGCGAATAACCACCATGCAAAACCAAATCAGACCCAATATGGCTTTCATGAAAAAAAGCTATTCTTCCTGTGAAGGTCTTCATGCAAGAAGCTAAATAAAATGCAAAGCTGGATGTTTTGAGGAAAAGAGATTATAAATTCATTAACTGTCAAGTAAAAGCTCCACTCTCAAAGCTGCTATCACGTCTCATGCTTGTGACTGTGTGGAAACATAAAACATTAGACTAGCTAAGGCATATAACAACACACAGAAAGACTGGCTTTGAAGGGGACAAATCTCTATGGCCATAGTGCTTATCCTCTACTGATAAAGTGTTTGATGTTTGAGACATCACCAAAATGTCATCAAGTTGTTTGGGCTAAAAGTTGAGATTAAGCTTAAGATCCAGTTATTTGTCACATGTACCTTACAGGCTGTAAGTTACAGCACAGCCAAATGATTTTTTCCTCTTCTTGCAAATCCCAGGGGTCAGAGCTCAGGGTCAGCCAGGATAGGTCGCCCCTCGGGCAGATAGGGCCTTGTTTTGTTCAAGGGCTCAACAGTGACAGCCTGGCAGTGCTGGAGCTTGATTCCTTGACCTTCTGATCAGCAACCCAGGGCCTTAATCTTTTGAGCCTGTGTTGGGGTGTTTCTCTTTGCACCCCATGCAAAAAAACTATTTGTTTCTGGCTCAAGTCTTTATTCTTTTGTAGGGCAATTCAATGCAAAACCATAGTGCTACATTACTACATATGCTTACATTGAATCAGCTGATACTTGTAAATTACACAGTAAAGTCTAATGCTGAAGAGAAAAACTCAAAGATACAAAAATGATCGTAAAAAAAATTATACAAATTAAAAAAAGAAAAGGTTATTGATGAAAGTCATAGTTAGTTTTTCATAATTACTATATCAAGTATTTCATGGTAAAAACCACTATTTCCGTTTTTTTCTCAAGTGCTGACTTGGACACATCACATTCATATACTGTAAGTTTATCTTAAATCATTTATTTCAGAAATGATGAACCATTCTTCAAATATACCCTTTTTCTGTTGATTTAAGTCTCTTTCATGGTACAAGTATAATGTTTTCAGCAATTGTTTTTAAAATTGACAGATTTTGTACACATTTTGGGTTCTCATAAGTATTTGTCTGTTTAATTTTGCATCCATATTGCTGATAAAATACTTGATTTAAGTTTCATGATGTAAATGATCCAATGAATTTTGAGGATTCGTTTGCTTTTACTGATGGTGAAGAGATTACTTTAAAATGTATGCAAATGAATACACACTGACACTAATCTCGTCTGTGCTCTGAGGCGTTTTTGTTTACCAATGTGGGTCCAAATGTCACATTCGTAACTTTGTGATTCCCCTGTAATATTTAACTACTGTGTGACATAGCAATAAGAAAAGTTCTGCTATGAGCCAGATCCTTAGCCGATGTGTGTAGTGCAGCGGGTGGTGGGATTCGGATCATCTGCTATCGCCGAACCACAAAACGTGGATCATGTGAACTTAACTCAACGTCAGATTGGCATCTGCATTTGATTTTTGAAATGAACCTTTACCAATTTCTACCTTTTAATATAAACCAGTGAAAGACGATCATGCTGTAAGTCGATTAATCACTGCTGTAATCAAGTTCATACTCTTACCTCAGCATGGGAGCCCCTGGTTACACTCTTCACCATGATGGCCTTGTTCTTCTCCTCAATCTCAAATCCATAGTCTTCCTCCTCTGGATGAATCTGCAGATATCAAAACCAGCCAAAAAAGTGGAAATAACAAGGTCAAAACAGATATTTTTTTGGAAGGAATTTTATTACCAAACTGTATTGCTGTAAACTCCTGCTCTTGTTTAAGCCCCTCCTGCCCCTCCAAAAGAGGCTCATAATGAACATGTTTGTTTTTGATGACAGCTAAACACTCAAAATAGATTTCCAGGCATTTAATAATCATCTGCCCTGTTCTACAGTATGTTCAGAGGATGAAAGAGCAATGTGTAAATCTCAGGATGATTATTAGTGGATGAAGAGGCTTCACTGTGGCCCTGAACTCAAACAAAGAACATATGGATGTGGTGTCTGTGTTAGAAGACCTTTCTCTTTACGTGCAAAGACAAACTCAGACTTTACTCGGTGTCTGTGAAAGGGATGATCAGACGCACCACTAGGGACTTAGCCACAATGTTCTCGATGAGCTTAAAGTCATTGCGGAGCTGCTTGGTCTTAGTGCTGGTGCCCTCTGTCTCCTCATCAGCGTGGAAACGGAAGAACTGAGATTCGTCCTTGAACTCGCTTTTTTCCAGGACTACACAAAGAAATAGGTAATAAGATGAGTAAAGAAGAATTAGCTGGAAACAAATAACACTTATTAAAAGAACAGTCCAATGTTTTTCCATTTAATAAATGTGTCTTTATCTGTGGCATCTGAGGCATGTGTCTTAGGGTGAAACTGACATCCTTCTAGTGTAACGTTATGCAGTATATGTACTGTACCATCTTACACAAATAGTGATGTACTTTAGCATCATGACTCTAAAGCATACTATAACAGGAGACAAAATGACGTGCACAGGGTGAGTGTTTTGAAAAAAGGGAAGTGAGTGCCTCTAAAGTATTTCTTCTTTTTTTTAAGTACAACATTGTCAATGTTCTTGGGCTGGAGACAGTTAAAAAACTAAGCCTCTGTTATGCTTTGGAGTCTGGCATGTCCCTTTCTCCATTTAGAGCAGAAGATTTCAAACTGTTTTGGAAGTTCATCAGAAAATAAAATAATAAAAAATAAATAAAAACGTTCAAAAGACTGGATCTGACCTGCCACATCCAAGCTGCTTTTTTCCCCCTATAATAAAAATAAATTATTGTTCTGAACTGTCTGATATTAAGTGCTGCTCTCTGGAAAACCTGCCTATCTCTCCATCTCATTCTAGTTTTTAAATGTTTTAATCTTTGATGTCAGGATGAATGGAAAATGTTTCGAGCTCTTAAGTTGTTCAAGACTCAAAAACATTTTTGCATCAATCTGTCTTAGAATAAAGCATCACTACAAATCAATACAAAGTTCTCTCGACTGGTTTCTCCTCTGAGGGAACAAGTATTCAGACTCAATGATTGGCTTGATTAGAATAAAAATGAGATGTAAATCATAAGTTATAACCCACTGGATTGCTATGGAAGACATTGAACTGAGCTATGAGACAGAATTCTCTGTAAATATCCTCAAAACCTTTGAACCATCGTGGCCCAACACCTTAATAAAACACTTTGCTGTAAGATTTCAATAACAAAAGAAATGTATTACCCAACAGACCACTTTTGAGACAAAAAAAGGAAAAAAAATTGAGATTGAAAGCAAAAAAGAAGCAAGTCTCTAGAGGAACTGAAACGGATTCTCCAAGATGCTCAAGAGACTTTCCCAGCACTTTGCTTTATAAAACCAAAAAAGTGTACCTTTTTTTTTTTTTTCAAGCAAAGGATCGTCACATCAAAAATTGACTAAACTATTGTTTAGTTCATAACTGGTCATTTATTGTATTTTTTACTTAAAAATCTTTCATTTCATACCGTTCAGAGCCATCATTGATTTAACATTTTTTTTGGAATACACACTCACTGGCTAGTTTATTAGGTACACCGTGCTAATATAACCTTTTTTGGTTATATACAGTATTGTGCAAAAGTCTTAGGCACCAGATTATATGCTGTACCAATTTTGTTATACATGTTTATCATGTCTGCATAATCATGTACAAAATCATTCAGTATTTCCATATATAACTTAAAAAGTAATAAATAAATAACATTACAGGAGAGTATATGCATGGCTGTAAAGAAAATAATATATAATACAAGACAGACCAGTTTTCAGATGGAAACAAAAAACCTAATGTACGCTCCTGGGATTTACATATAATAAACATATACAACAAAATTGGTACAGCATATGATATGGTGCCTAAGACTTTTGCACAGTACTATATACACAGTATATCTAATTTTTAGTTGGTACTAAGAGTCCCAAACTGTGCCAAGAAAATATGCCCACACCACTGCACCACCACCAGCCTGAACCACCGATACAAGGCAGGATGACCCTACCATCCGAATGCCTCAACAGAAATCGAGACTCATCAGACCAAGCAACGTTTTTTCCAATCGTGTGACCTATAGCCTCCATTTCCCGTCCTAAGCTGACAGGAGTGGCACCCGGTGTGGTATTCTAGTGTGTAGCCCATCTGCTTCACGGTTTAACAGGTCGTGCATTCAGAGATGCTCTTCGGCATACTTCGTACATTGTAACGAGATAATATTTGAGTTACTGTTACCTTTCTATTAGCATGAACCAGTCTGGCCATTGTCCTCTAACCTCTGGCATCAACAAGGCATTTCTGAGAAAAACTCAGACCATCCCGTCAGGGCCCCAATACCCATGCCATGTTCAAAGTCACTTAAATCACGTTATTTCATTAGTTTAAACATCTTGACCGTGTCTACATGCCTAAATGTTGAGCTGCTGCCATGTGATATTTATATAAGTGTATAAGTGTACCTAATGAAGTGGCCAGTGATTTTTTTTTTTTTTTTTAAGAAGTCTGTATGCAGCTGTGGAGTGGTCGCATCATATTTTTTTCTTGTCAGTTTCCTAGTTTTACAAAACATTTTGAATGAACCAGTGTGGAAATGTGAAAATGAATTGTATTTTGTGCGCACAAATTTACCAAAACACCCATTTAGTAAGCATAAATATATGATATGACCACTCTGGGGTTCTGTACTTTTGCAAAGTACTGGATATTAGCTCATAAACTTCTGGAGCTTTCCTTTAGGAGAAGAAGATTTTTTTTTTTTTACCAGACCCTTAAATTTCATTTATTTTGCCTAGAGACTGCTCAACAATGTACGAAAAAATATATATATCATCTCATAAATACCGATGACATGAGCTGCTTTTGTAACAATTTAGAAGTGGGCTGTTTAACTGACACCGCATTTGCGGACCAATCTTTTATACAATCTTCAATGCCTTTATGATGCAAAACCAGAGATGGCAGATAAACAGCAGGGCTGTTCGTTTATTAGCATTCAAATCAGATGATAATGAATAGGTCTCAGTGTTACTTCAGCTTGGGCCTAGGCTGATGGCTGATGACGCAAGCCTGTTTTTTTTTTCCTCCACAGGTCTAAAACAGCAGGAGCGGTGCTGTTTGTGGAAAACCTGCCACGTAGGATTTTTTTTTCCCCTAAAACTGAAAGTGACAGACGAGTTTGCTGGGAAGGTTTGGAGGGACAAACTGTTCTGTGTTGCGCAGTGTCCCTCAGTTAAACATCACATCGGAGTTTGTTTTTTTCGAGCGGACATCAGAAGGAGTAGTGCTGTTATTGATTTAGGAGGAAGTGTGTGTGTGTGTCCCTCGTCTCTTACTGATGTGGTGTGCGTGTGCGCTTCTGTCTTTTTTTTTTTTTTTTAATGCTTTTGTTCCACTCCAACTTGCTGATACAGTTCTAACAGCTGGAAACATCTGCTAATAGACGTGTGGATACTTTGGCCCTCGGCCAGGCACACAGCCACAGGGGTTCATCAAGAACGTTAAGGAGAATCCGAAAACGTTCTGTGTCAGTAGCAACATCATTAATTCAATCGAATTAAACTGCGGTAATGCTCGCACACAACATTGCCTAATAACCTGAAATGGGGTTAACTATGAAGACTAAATAAATACATAAATAACATCTGAAAGAAAACCTGGCTTTGGCTCACGTTTGACTCACAGCTGCTCTAATTTAAGACCCTTTAACACATAAAAACATGGCCACGGTTCACTCTCTGGCCCCAGACACCAAAAGTGTTGCAATATCAAACAAGCCAAGCCAAGCCTCATTGCAAATTCTGTTTATGGCAAAATCAGCCGGTCAGCCTGGAACCATGTACTGGTACGTGCACATTTCTCAGTTTTTTCATCACTTGCCATTTCTTTTTCAGATTTCACGGTAAAGCCCGGCATCATCACTATGGCCAAACCTAGAAATGTTGTTGCTATTACGCCTCCTCGTGCCTCATCTGGTGAAATCATGTTGATATGATATCATCACAATCCACAATCAAGAGCAACGGAACGCTCGGATTTGATTCCATTTTTGTGATCCATTTGCACTTTGTAAACATCATGCTCCCATAAAGTAAATATGGTGAGTCACGACAGAGACACTTTACCGTGATGCATAAAGCCGTTGTTGCACAGGCCGACCCCGAGCGTGACGGCATCCTCGCGGGTAGAACAGTCTCCCTGTGAGATGTTTGCACAACATGAGGGAGAGAAAGAGACAGAGACAAAGAGAGAGAGAGAGAGAGAGAGAGAGAGAGAGAGAGAGAGAGAATAAGTGTGTGAGTGTGTGAGAGAGAGAGGGAGAGAGAGAGAGGTCATTAAACAAAACCACATGCACCCCCTTGGGAAGGTAAAGAAAAAAAAAAACATGAATGTTACAAGGCTGCTGTGTCCTCAACACAAAGGCCTTTCTTTAGAGGTTTATACAAATCTATGGCATCACTAGTGTAGTAACCACACAGTTATGAGCTCGAGACATCCAAGGTTCTGTGTGTCTGTGCTTGCAATGGAAGACTGTCTCTTCTCCACAGGTGTGTAAGAGGGGTTTTATGTCATCCTACCTGTGAGACAAGCCAGTCGACCAGTTTACTGGCTGGTAACACAGATTTAAACGTCTTCAGGTGATGGTCTCGGTCTCTGCATGGAGAAGAATGGAATGGTTAAGGAGATCCATAACCATTCACAATAAAAACACAAAAATGAATACACAATCCTAAGCAAACATTCTTTTACCTGTAAAGTTTACATTTTCTATGGAGGATATTAGCATTTTATTTATGGGTTTATTTTTAACTTACTATCTCCTAAAATTGACTTTCTGCCAATTCCTGTCCACTAGCTAGTTCTCATCTATTGTCCATCATCTACTGACCATGAATGTGAATGTGTAGCTTCCTGACTAGCATCGCTATTTTGTATGCAACAGGGCACACAAGGGTAGCTCAATGGTTAAGGGGTTGAACCACTGATCGGAAGGTCCCAGGTTCAAACCCTAGCACCACCAAGTTGTTGACCCTTGAGCAAGGCCCTTCACTCTCAACTTCTCAGACGGATAGTATAATGAAATAAAAACACAAATCGCCCTGAATAAAGGTGTAAATAGAAATGTACACATGAGCTAACATACAGTATACCAGCATTCAACTAGTGTGAATTAGCCTCGCTTGCTTTTCATTTTAACAAATAAGATTCAACCACTTGATTCAAGCCCTTGATTTGCTACAGCACAACAAACATTTTATTAAAATATAGATCGGACATTTAGCTCATGTGCATGTGTGTGATACGTGTGGCCTGTCAAGAAAAGCGATCTTCAGACAGTGTTTCTGTAAACATGCTCCAGCGTGACCACAGTGACACAAAAGCTGGAGTGTTTCTCCCAACAATGAACCACAAACAAAGCTGATTGTTCCGCCAAAAAAACATCCTATATCATGCAGGATTCTTTCTGCGCTAGTTAGGAAAAAGGAAGTGTGGTAAGACGAGTGCAGTCATCTGTTCACTGCTGAGTTATGGCGTGAGAACAGAGATTGGAAAGACGTGGGATAACAACACAAACACAATGTCAGAGTCAACTGAAGCAGCGTTCTACTTATATACAGTGCTCGAGTTTCGCGTTATACTTTGGTCTGAACAGATACAATGTACAGTACAATCGATCCTGACGATGATGGTACAGTCTCACTAGAGTGCTGTACAGCACATCACGCTTTGGGCAAAACCATATCCAATACATCAAAAATTTCGACCATGCTTGAAATCCTGTTGCGCACTAAGGAAACATCATAGATGGTGTTAAGGTACAGTATTTGAAAGTGGCTTGTAGCATTCGTAGGTGGTTCCTGGACTTCCTGGGTGGTTCAGACCTCTTCAAAATGGATTGCGAAGGTCAAGAAATATGCAGAATTCCTTGTTTAGTGTTGACTTGGACAGCTTTGAGCTGTCACTACTGGAGTGCTCATAAAACTACTCATATAAGAGGTTGAGCAAATCTGTTAAAATGGGCCAATTTCAACCATAAAAACTAAACACTGGTAAATAGAATGCTCTAATAAATACTACAATGCATGTTCAAGTGCTTGGCCGGCTCATAGCATGCATATGCTATGTCAAATAAAAAATATATTAAAAAAATATATATATCATATATCATAAAAGTCATATAAATTTTTATTTTTTTTAAGCGGTATCCAGGTCACTGTAAACAGGTAAGAAATCTTAGCAGTTCTTGACAAGTCTTAACCATTCAGAGTAAATTGTGAGGAATAGTAGGTACTTAGTAGGTGAAACCTGACAGTTCCTGTAAACAATTCCTGATGTTTCGTCATGGGTTTTGCATGACTTGTAGTGACAATTTAGTATGCACTGATTATGGGAAATCCCACTCAAAAGGAAGCTCATTCTCTTCAGAGTAACACCTGACAGTACATAAGACAATAAATAATTAATCATCTACAGTACTACCATGTTGTAATATCAAACACAGTATGTACAGTATGTTGTTAAAATGTTCACTAGACGAGTCTTGGGATGAGCAAAGCTGTGCATTTATGATTACAGCAGCAGCTCTTTTATAGAAGCTTGCAGTATCTAGGCGAGTTTATGTACTGAAGCAGAGGTGAGACACTACTAACACTCAAGCTAACTACTAACACTTACGCTTTCCTCTGCATAACTCGTGACCCGCAGTCAGTCCGAGTGAGCGCGCAGCAAAATAATGATGCATGTTTACAGCCTTGAGCGTTCCAGTTTCACAATCGTTCATGGAAAATGTTGCAACTCCATTCCGTGGCATTTTATTAGTTACAAAAAACTGCCCACTACATCAGCGTTCACAATTTAAATCTGGAAGTCTAATGATGGACTAAACTTACTTAATCACGGGTGTGAACAGGCAGTGGAGACGACAGTACAGTCTCACACCCTGCAAACATAGTGGACACAAACACAGTTAATCCCATATAGCAGATTTCTCTATATAGCTCAATTATTAAATAAAAAAAAGTGTAAGTGTAAATTAAAGAGAAGAATATAGACTACTAAAACAGAAATATACAATATGCATGGAGATTAAGGGCAAACATGATGTCATTGCATTACATACTGTATGTGAGGAAATACCTTGGATACGATATCCTCCATCTCGCTCCTGGCTTTGTAAGTGCCGTCATCATAACGGAACCGATACAGTACCTGCTCGTTCTTAAACTGATGTTTGTCTGAAACTATATATATACAACAAAAAAAAAACAAAAAAAAAACAAGCATTAGTCTAAACAGCTAATAATCTTATCAGCTCTTAAGGAAAGATTGTCTGTTCTTCCCTTAAAATGACCAAAAACGAAGATAACGTGTTGTGAAAGCCTGCACACTCTCCTGATAGCAAAGACTTACCTAAATGAACACGTTCAGGAAATGGAAATTACGCAATACTGGCTGACTCATTTCTCCTCACACTGAGCTGAAAATCCAACTGACTTTTTCTTAAGCTAAGGTTTATAGAGACACTTCATGATTTGCTGCAGATCTCTGGTTAAGATGATAAAGAGTTTCTTGCTATATCGTTGGATACCAAACACCAAAACACTTACCAAAACTAATCATATGTAGCTCTTACAAAATCTCCTTCTGGGTTTTTTTTTTGTCTGACAAAATGTATAACTGTGGTATTGTAATTATGTTCAAAATTAATTTGAAACAATTTTTGTAGATTTTGTACATTACAATCAGTATTTTTTTTGTCCTTGGACTTTTCCCTTCCTCATGGTCACCACCTTGGATCACAAGTTCCTGGCACAGGTTTTACACCGGATGCTCGTCCTGCTGCAGCCAACCCAGGATGCCCTGCAGGGTATGAGTAGAGGGACAAAGGGCCTCGTCCAAGGGCCAACAGTGACAACTCGAAGAAGGTGTCGGCACTCGAACCCCCAACCCTCCGATCATCAACCCAGAGCCTCAACCACCTGTGCCATCACTGCCCCACTTTATAACTAGTGAAAAATAGATTTAAATCTCAATTGTCCAGGGTGACCTTGTATCTCTTCAAACCTTACAAACTTGGGCCACTTAGTGGTCAGCTTGACCAGAATAATTTTCTCCAATCCCATATCACACACACACACCATTTGCTTGCTTGTGTTGTGTTGTGCGTCTGAGCAAGTGCAACTTTGGTCATTATCCCTGGCTCAGAATTGCAGTAAAGTAAACACTGCATGACTTCATCTATTATTCATGACTAGGTTGTTTTCCGTCACAACACTTTTCAGGCAGACAGACGGAGAGCAAATCTTGATGATGAGCTCGGGTTACAGTGCAGTGTTGTTCTGGGCTATACTACGAAGTTTTTTTTTTTTTTCAGGACAGACTTTTCTGCTACATTTCTGCTTTCTATCACAAAGTGTGTAATTGGAAGAAAATTGAGGCATGATTAAGGTGAAATTCTTTAAAGTGAAAAGAAACCCTCACCATGGTGGATGAGACCGTTCTCCAGGAGCGCTTGACCCAAATTGATCCCTTCTTCTGGTTTACTGATCTCTCCACTCTCTAGCAGCCAGGCGACAAACTCACTGCAAGACAAACACACACATTCCAGATAAGCTTCTATAGCACATTTTTTTACATATTCACATTTGTGCCATGGTTATTCCTACATTACTCTTCATCCATTCACAAAGTGAATCTAACGAATTAGATGTCAACACTAAATGTCACTGAATGGCACTGATGTCACAGGTTTGTAATATTGAAATTCTGCTGTTACAGTATGTGTGTGTGATAAAGTGGGTCAGGTTTCCCAGAATAAGTCATTCTGTGATACCTTCATGCAAATGCAGAGGTGAGGGTGAGAGTGAATAAGCCTTCGCTTGCTAACACATGAAACTTGGTGTAAACCAACGACAGGTTAAGAGTTAGTGATTTTCCTAAGAATCTTTGTAATATTTTGTGAAGCTTTAAGAAAAGCTGAGGTTTTAACTTCAATAAGGCCCTGAATAAGGTTTATGTGCAGACTGCACACCACAAAGTAATGGATTTTGGCATACACATCTGTAGGCTGTAAAATTTTATTTTAATTAACTTTTAGAAAAGACTGTACATAATCTCCTTGCTTTTCAATACACTTTGTATATCTGTTAACATGCCTTCGTACTCCCTCATTAACAGATGTTGCAGGCTAAGCTGCGAGCCACGAATGCACTGCTGTCCTCACTTCTTCATCAGAAGTCAATCTTTATCCTTGTAGGGCTGCTTTCAGGGGAGCAAACAGGTCAAAGTCCAATGTAAAAAGATCAGGACTATAGGGTGGACGCTCTAACACCTCAAAACGAAGTGTCGACAGCGCGGACGTGCCTCGTCAAGCAAGACAACAACGCCCTTGTATAGCAGTTCTCTGCGTTTAATCCGATGTTTAGGCTTCAGCATTCCTCAATAAGCATCTCACTGTAACGAGCACTGTTGATTGTTGAACCTTTTCCCTGATAATGTCCCAACACTGGCCCTTGAGGATCCGAAAAAACTGTAAGCATCAATTTTATACGGTTTGCCCTCAGGCCCGTAGTGATATATCTGCGTCTCACCACCAGTAACAATTCACTTCAAGAAGCTTTCATCTTTTTTTCATCCTAATAGGATTTCTTCATATATACTGATAATATTTCCCCCGAACTACAAATGAGAAGTGCGAAGACTAGCAAGAGCTTTCTCTAATTTTTCCGATTAAAACTTTTCAAACTGCTATTGTAGCCAAACAAGGCACTGTGACACAATGAGTGGAAAGTACCTCTAACTCTCTTCTTCATGCATGAGCTAACAGGCTCGCATGATTGACTAGCGCCATCGTAACTGACATGGAATAGTGTGTGTGTTGTCTTTCCGAACCAGAGTGCATGACCAATTCGGCCTTCTTGGCTCCTTGATTGAGAGGTGCATATACTGGTTCAGCGCCATGCCTGTTCAAGAATAAACCCATCCAGTCCACTAGGTTTTGGGGCAGTGGGGTTTAATAGAACATTGAAAATAAGCATGTATTTAACGTTTACACCAAAAAATTTTTCAATTGTCATGCAACAATACTGTACATTGCTAACATGCACACCTGAAGTGTCACTATTCATGTTGCTTGTACTGAATACGACTTAGACAATAACAGTACATTCAAATAATGCTTCTCGTCTTATTAAGAAGGAATGCACATTTAGATTTCGACAAGTGACAAATTAAGAAAAATAATTAAATAAGTGAAGGAAAAATAACAATCTGTATATGCTTCCAGACAGGTTTATTTTGCAATTATGCAATTAGAAATTAATGGACACCATATGCTTTGGCCTTCACAGGCACCAGATCTCAACATAACTGAACAGCACTGTCCAGATCTTTTATCAAAACACCGATAACGAGTAAACCTTTTGGAAGAATGGTGTTCATCACTCCAATAAACTTCCAGATGCTTAGAGAATCGATGCCATGACACAACAAACTGAACAGTGTCACTTTTCCATTTATTTGCTACAATTAATCTACAGCTTTGGACGTGATCATTGAAAGCATTTTTTTTTTTTTTTTGTAAAGGCAGAGAAAATGCAGGCCAGGCGGGCGAAGGAGGGGAGAAAAAAGAAGCAAAAAAGAGAGGAAAAGACAGCAAGTCTGCTCTCTTATGTAAGCCTCTAATCCACACTGGCAGGGGAGACAGAGGCGTCTCTGAGGGGAATTAATGAGTGTTTATGTAGCTCATTAATATTCTGCATTGCTCAAGCGCATGCAGTTGCTCACATGGGGTGAAGGTGTGAGAAAAATCACGCATACACACACATTTTATATATACTCATTACTGCGCAAAGGTTTTGAGCCACCCCCTCATTTTTCCACCCCCTCAATTAAAATGTAATTAAACCATGTAGATTAAATTAAAGTAATAGGAACAAAATAGTTTTACTATGATAGGCTGTAAAGTGCCTTAAGATACAGATTAGAAATTGGGTGTTTATATAACAACCTCGGCAGCAGCCTCATTTCCCCTCTCGTCTGTTCCAACCACTCAGCATTCAGCATCACCAGTGTACTAATCCTCGGCCTGATCATCTGTCATCATCTGCACCTGTTTCTCACTGGTTTATGCCTTAAGTTAGATTTTTTTTTATGCTTGAATGATTCATAGGTCACTGTGTGGCTTAGGAAACAGAAACCATTCCTCTGAAACTGGTCATGTAAATGGGAGCCAAAAAAGTCCTTCAGGAAGCCTGGAGAGCTAATCTTCCAAAACTATATTAATAATACAGGAATATCTATCTCTTTTGGGGTAAAATATAAAGAAAAGAGGGGTGGCACAAGACTTTTGCACATTACTGCATGTTACATAGATCCATAGAGAGGTCTAGGACAATGTAGAGTTTGCATATAAACTTGGAAATAATTAAAAGGTTTTAGAAAACAAAAAAAAAGTTAATGTTCGAATTCTTGAATACATAATTAATATTCAGGAATCTGCACTATTTCTAGGTCCCTACTGAAATGTAAGCAAATTTATGATATTGATGATAACTGCATTGTACAAAAAATGTCTAATCAAACTAAATTGGATCATTTTTTCCCCTCTCATTAAAGGAAAAAAACTCAAGTTTTTAATCAATAATGTAATTTGTTATTAAATTGTTGCTCTAAGTTAGAAAATAATGCCAATGAGAAGCATTTTAGCATGCATTAAAAACATGCATCCCGACTCTGCCTTTTTTTTTTATTTTTTATGAGATTATCAACAAGGCTGCTAAAACTCCATTTAAAAAGAACAATGTAATCAGGATGAACTAGGAAGTCGGGGGTAAGGGGCTTTCCCATAAATCACTGTAACGAATGGGGAAAGTGCCATTAACAAACACACCCACACTGGAGCAGATTCCTGGACCTTATCCAGCTTGTACATATGTGATTTAGTATCCCAAGTTGTAATGCTAAAGCTCCGCTCCTGTAACTCTGAAACTTTCGCAAAGCCAGAGCGTAGTGAGCAACTGCATCGGCACAGCTGAGCATACAATACACACTTTACAGCACCACAATGTATCGCAATGTATAGCTCAATACGAGATGGTGAAATAAAATCACTTGTATGTTAAACTACACTATCCACGAACTGTTTAATGCTTTAGCTTACGATAGGAGGTAAGCTAGCATCGCTTTCCACAAGGCGGCCCACAACTTTCCTTTTGCTCAATCGGGGCAATGCAAAGGGGGAATTTTAATTGCCCTGAGGAATCTTGCTCACACACAAACATACTTGAGTTGGGCAAACATACACGCACACACACACACACACACACACACACACCAATTGAGCGTTCAGTGCATGTGCGTAGCATCCATTGTTAATTAACAATGCTGAAAGACTTTGTGAGAGAGTGAGGAAAAAGTATGTGTATGTGTGTGTGTTTGTGAGTGAGAGAGAGAGAGTGAGAGTGAGAGTGAGAGAGAGAGAGAGAGAGAGGTACTGAATGAGGAAAACCTTTTCTAATGAAGGATGTGTGCTGGGAATGCCTGCGACTGATGGGGTGCTTGGCACTGAGCTTGGGAAAGCATTTCCAAGCATCCTGTGTGCGCGAATGTGTGAATTTGTGTGCGTGTGTGTGTTTTCATGTTCACTCAGGAGGCCTCTCTCAGATTTAAGGAGACTTGAAAAGTCTAAAATAAAGTTTAAATCTAGATCCTTACAAAGTTCTTCAGTTCGTTCCTCTGGGTTCTATGTGGAACGTGTTTCCCTGTCAGGGGTGGAACCTTTAATAGATATAAAAACCTAGCAGCACTTGCCTACCCATAGAACACTTTTTTCTAACACATTCAGACAGATTATTTGCTCTTCTACCACAGCACCACTGAATTCTCAGGTCTGAATGGCCAGAAGCTGTTGATTCATATTTGAACAGGTTTACTAAACGCACTTGGACTAATATGTTTTCAGCAAGACGTGAAGCCTTTAAGTTTTCTGACACAGAGAGTCAGAGCGGAAAAAAAGACAGCATATAGGGACGACCATTTTTAGCTTCAATGACATACGTGATAACAGGAAACGATGTGTTTTGTTGATGTTCCACAACATTAAAGAGCATAACACTGCTCTTCTACTAACTTGCTACTAACTACTAGTACAGCATGTTATAAGGGGGAGGCGACTCTGTGAGAGAAGCTGCTATAAGAAAATAATCGACCCCGTCATGATAACACCATCATAATAACCTGAAGTTAGTTATTCCTTACTTATTCGCAGTAAAGAAAGACACAAACTCACTACCACCAATGTAAAGACGCTTCCACACACTCATAAATATCATAAATATGAATGTTTTAGCTTTAACTGGACACTTTTAACTGGTCGTTTCTTCTGAGGCAGAATGATTGTACGACGTACATCTTTAATAAAAGAATATCCCACAAATGTGGAGCACAGGGACAAAAATGCATTACACCTCTTATTTGTTTGTCCCTCGTCCCTCGTTCCACCACAGATGGGTCGCCATCAACAAGCTTCTGACAGAATTCTGATTGGATATTTGACCTCTCTTCCCAGTGAATAGCAGTGTTCAATTACACTTGGTCTGATTTGAAAGCATTGCCATAGTTCAAAAGCTCAAAGTTAGCCTGCTTTGTCCACTCCACAAGCAACTGTGAGGTCTTATTTGAGGTCATTGTCCTGTTTCAACCATCTGGCTGTTGACTTGTGGTTATTCTGAAGAATTTGTTTTTTCATCCTTACTATTAGTCTTGTGAAAGTCTGGGAGTTATTGCCACATTCCCCGTATAGTCCTAACCTCGGTCCAAGTGATTTCTGGGGAGGCCAGCGTTTTAGATGTGAAGTAGGCAGTCATGGTACCGAGAAAAGTTTCTACCTTGGGTGGTGTCCAAGCGCTAGTGAAATGCTGGGATACTGTACTGTAAGTGCATTAGTGTAGCAGGGGATTATAGAGAGAAATAAAGGGAGTTTTTACTCTCATAACTGCGTTTCGTTTGTGTAATTCATAATTTTGTTCGAACACAGGTAAGGTAAAATTACCATCTTGCTGAGTAGAGGATTACTTTATCATGTATAACCCAACACATCTTCTAAGGGGCGCCATGCATGTGCACAGAATTTGTCATGTGACTATGTCCAGCTGATAAGTCTTGGTATCAAAAGTAGGAAAAAGATTCTGCATCATCTTGTGCATTTCACCATCATGTTCCGTAGAGATAGGGACATCAGAATGTTTTAACTTAAGGCGGTTTGGAGTTGCCATAAATACCATTTCCAGTCTACGGAACAGATTCCAAAAAACTAGTGTCATGGCTTATCGCCCTAGGTTCTCGACTAGGCAAGACAAGAGGCGTAATTTGAGAAATTGTGCAGAAAATCCTGCCTACATTGTCAAGCTGTGATCGATAACAGAGGCTCATTCACTCGATATTGACTTTGTAAACACAAATGTTCAACATGCCAACTCTACGCAGTTGATCTCAGAATTTCCATGATCTCGGGAGATGAACAGTTTGAATTTCTGGTGTTGATGGACACAGATATTTGTATAAAATCAAACAATATTTTTCTTTATCTATACAAGCATGTTTTCATTGTTTAAAAGCTTGCCATTTCTAATACTCCATAGAGCAGTAGGTGAAAGACTCACTTTCCCAGGAAGCACTTGGGTACGATGGTGAGTTTCCTCCGCCGGTCTTTGATCAGATGTCGACTCTTGGTCATCATCATGTGGTAAAGCTTCTCGCCTTTCTCTGCGATCATGACATACGCGTCCCGCTCCATTCCCAGTTTAAGACCTGGAAACAGAGGGACCTGGTTATGAAAGCACGACAAACCCTAAAAGTAACAAGAGCATTACCATAATTATAGAAAAACAGAAAAGTGGGCGATCACATTTTGTGAAAAGAGAGCTTACTTTTTTACAATTTTCTTTTTTACTGAAACAGATAAAATTCCAGCAGGAGATGAATCTAATTGATAACCGAGTATGATTTGCCTACATTTTTTGAGAAGGGCTTTTTCTCTCACCTTTCTCTTTTTTGTGGTGGGTAATAAGAGACACATGCATCCTCATACTATAATACACCTGGGTTGTCTTTCTCCCTAGTAGATAAAGTGTCCTGTGCATCCATAGAACTAACCATGTAGCTGAATTGTGTTTTATGATGCATGTACACAGAATAACTGAACTCGAGTTGCTATATATAGCGACTGCACACAGGGGAGCTGCGTGTAAATATGCACAAAACTCACAAGGACAAAAAGGCTTAGGGGGGAAAAAGCAAGCCAGAGCTTGAGAGTCCTTCAATTCGACACCCAACTAATGGAAGGAGCTGCAGTCGTGAACGAGACCCGGGTCAGACCAAAGGAGTGGAACGGTCGGAAACCCAAAACAGCTGAAGTTGGAAAAAAAAGGAAGCAGCTGTTCACATCACATCTCCAGGTGGACTAAAGAGAGCACTTTCATTTCCTAATGAATGTCTACCACTGCTTCTGTGTCCCACAGCTTCACAACGGATGCACTCTGCTACTGAAATAGAGTACGTCTATATATCCACTTATGTCAAAGAAATGTGCTAAATGTATCAGATATGATAATGAGATTATAAGATTTAAGATTATCAAGATATAAGATTTTGATTATTTTGAAAATCCAACAGTAGATGTCAAGTAAACTTTGACTTAGTACCTACTCATTCTGCTACTGCAAGCTTTGGCCGAGAGCTGTGAGTGAAAAACAAGATGTCAGAATTATGAGCCTCATTATTACAGAGTCGAAGGCAATAAAAGCACGACCGCAAGCTACCACCCAAAAACTATGCCAAAGGTACCCTTGGTGCAAAAACAGCAACCACACAATCACTGCCATGAGTATGTACTGTACAATCCAGTGAAAAAGTTTGAAATGAAATAAAGAGGACAACAACAAATGCTTAGGCATTAGATTTTACAGTTGCTCATTATGGCAAAAAAAATAGAATATGTAAAATACTTTGGATGATGTAAAGTAGGGGGGCGTAAATTCAGAGACTACAAAAACGAATCCCAAGAATGCCACAGCTCTTGAGGTGGGAGAGATGACATCATCGTCTCCGCTGTCAATCACAGCAGCAGTAGTGTAACGCAGGATACGCTTGTGTATCCTGAGCAACGGTTTTAATCCTCAAGTGATCAGTCATATGAAATAAGACAAAAAGAGCTAGTCACTCTGGATAAGGGCGTCTACCAAATGCCATAAATGTAAGTGTGTTCTCTGATAAAGCGCGATGACAAAGAGGCAATGTGTGGCTTCATGCGAATTAAAGGAAGTCAATGCTAGGCTTAAATGTCACCAGTTAGTGGAAGTTGTGTGGCGGAGGAGAACTAGATAGTGAGTGTGAGTGATATAAATATGCTCTAATACCTTGTATAGCCTTGGCATTTATTTTTGACCCAACTGTATTCTATAACGTAAGAACAGCTTTTGGATTTTTGTCATTTTAATACCTACAGTTAATCCCCGTCACTCCGTGTTACTACTGTTACACCAGGGAAGATGGTGGTTTTAGGATAATGATTGGAAAGTTGCAGGTTCCAAAGTCGCCACTGTTGGGCCCTTGAGCAAGGCTCAATGCTGTAAGGTACATAATAGGTGACAAATAATTTAACATGATCTTAAACCTAAACTCACTATCACCTTGATTAAGTGACCAAACTTTCTAATTTATTGGCCGGTCTGTTACAGTAACTCAGATACAGTGATACCCGTGTATCGCGGTTTACGAGTGTTCAGCAAGACGAGCAAAGATTTTTAATAAATTTTGACTTGGAAAACGAGAAAGTCTTGGTTTACGAGTATCGAGTATCATGTATCACGCATGCGCTTCTTGTTTTGACGCCGAGCGTCACATGATCA
>JAQMYJ010000040.1:13589237-13624552 GCA_030014305.1 Clarias laeviceps | reverse complement strand
CGTGATACATGATACTTGGTACTCGTAAACCAAGACTTGTTCGTTTTCCAAGTCAAAATTTATTAAAAATCTTTGCTTGTATTGCGGAACGCTCGCTATTGCGCTTATCCCAGTGTTTAACTAGTGCTTTGATACCATCAAGGTAGAAAGTATTCCCAGTACACCAGAGCCACGATCAGACTGCCTCTTTCATGTCTGTAACACTGGCCTCCCAGGAACTCCTTTAATGGCCCCAACATGTGTAAATGGCTTAGAGTGAGGTGAGGACTGTATGGGGGGGAGGGATGTGGCAATAACTTGCATCCGAGTTCCTGTAAAAGTGGTGTTTGTGAATGATTGTGTGTACAGTTCTCACATACAGCCGTGTATCTTCTGTAAGCTGGAGACCATCAATTTTCAAGGATCAGACAGTCTGCAGTGGGCTTCTTTAAAATGTCCGCACCATTTTAGAACATCATTCACATGAAAGTACATCACAAGTCCTGGTTAGACTTGAACACCCCTCATAACACACTTCTACCAACAAAACATATAACTCCAGTGCTACAGGAAAGTGAGAATAATATGTGGAAGGTGTTGTTCTCTAACCTGGACTTCCTCTTGCAGTACACGAGCAGGTTATCGAACAGGAAGAAGACCCTTTCCTGAATGTTTCCTGCAGAGATCTTCAGCAGATTTCCATGCAGAAGCAGCTCGGTACAGATATCAGTTAGATTTGTTCCCTAGAAGAAAAAAAAAATATATATATATATCATTAAACATTGTGAAATGGACAGTAAATGCATACTCTAAGACGCATTGGAAATCTTCGCAAATAGAATGTCATAACAGGCAACCAGTATTGATCTTAGCCACTGAATATACACCTTCCCATTAAACCGCAGGACAGTTACACAGAGGAAAACATGACGGAGCACTAAATACTCTTCAGCAAGAAACTACCTACAGTAACTGATGGTGCATTTTATAATACAAATACTTTTACATTTTGTTCTGAGATTTGAATTAAAATTGAGATGCAAAAGCAAAGCAATTTAGAATGATCCGACTGTTGAGAATTCAGCGTGCTGGCCAGGCGATTAAACTTCCAAGGGTATTCGTAAGCATGGAGAAGTGAAGCGAGCGAGCGAGCGTGCAGAGAATAGTGACGCATGTGAGAAGACATGGCTACTTCCTTCTCCATTACTCACTTACACTTTATCAGAAAGACAAGGTGATGTTCACGGAATTACGTATTATGAGTAGACATGCTGGTAATTCTACTGTACATGCTGGTAATGACACTGTATACGCACTCAGATCTGTCTGAGTGCATGTACAGTACACAGGAAACAGAATTGAACGGTTCTTTGCATGAGTCTTCTAGTCCGAGTCATTCGTCCTTTTGAATCTATCGCGCTGCATAGTGTCTATGATAAGTGTCACGTGACAAAAGAACGAACGTCTATTAAAGACATATTATCTCATATCCGCTGAGGCGACCCCTTGTCGGGAGCAGCCGAAAGACCAACAACAACATCTCATATCTTAAATATCAACTTCACAAAAAGTAAGATTGTGAAACTAAGGCACAACCGTGATCACAGATCACTTAAACACTAGGTGAAGTTGAATCGTAAAAAAAAATTATAATAAAATAAATAAATCAACAGAAGAAATTACACCCATGTTTAATAGTAAAAGAAAGAGCATTTCCACACAAAACGTGATGTGAACTCATGGGACTGGGACTAAAGAGCTGTGTGGCCATAAAAAAAAAAAACACTTATTGGTTAGAATAATCAGAAAAAAATTTTTTGCTTCACTAAGCACAAAGATTGGACTTTTGAGCCATGGGAAATTATGTGATCTGATGAGTCCAGACTGACCCTATACTAGAGGGGGTGAATGGGTGCGTCAGTGGGAGAAGAAAAGCACATGAAGCAATGCACCCATCATGCATTGTGCCAATGGTGCAAGTCTCTGGAGACAGTGTTATAATCTGGGGTTGCTCCAGGTCAGGTCTAGGCTCAGCATCGTTATGTGGCAATAAAACATAGTCAGCTGATAACCTGAATGTAGTGAATGACCAGGTCATACCATTTCTTCCTTGATATGTTCCAGGACTCAAATTATTCTGTGAGCATGAGGAGTCATTTACACACACGACCTGGTTTAAAACTCAAATACTGAAAAAATTATTATTTAGTAAAACTTTTATGTGCAATTTGATACCTTAAAAAAATTGGCTATAGTTCCAGTAATGAAAATATTACAATGCAGCTAATAACATACGGTAAACAGAATGAGCACCTCACCTCTCATATCTTCTGGTCCGAATCGTTCGTTCTTTTGTCACGTGATTCCCATAGACGCTATGCAGTGCAGTACTCAGGAAACAGAATTGAACGGTTCTTTGCATGAGTCTTCTAGTCCGAGTCCTTCGTTCTTTTGAATCTATCGCACTGCATAGCATCTATGGGAGTCATGTGACAAAAGAACGAATGATTTGGACTAGAAGATCCAAAGGTACCTACTCATTTCTGTTTCCTGTACATAACCTATGGAGGATTTGCGATGCTTTGCACATGCGCGCCCAGTAGAAAATGATCGAATCACTCTTCGAGATTACTCGTTCTTCTGAGTCACATTAAAGACTCGTTCAAAAAGAACCAATCGTTCATGAACGACACATCACTACTGTACTGAACATGTACTTAGTAAAATAGCCTTAAGTTAAGTTTTTCAGTTTGTTTGTTTCTATAGAAAGCCCATTCTCTCTCCCGCTGAAAGCTCAAGTGTTCAGGTTTGTTTGATGTCATGAAGTTGAACCTGCACAAGGCTTTTGACCGTCAATAATTGATTTCATCCAGGGAGAATGTTCCAGGCTGCCTTTGAACAGGATGTGATTTTCCATGCTTTGCAGGTGTTTGTGAGAGCTTGAGACTCCATTTCGTCTCCTTAATCAATGGTGTGTGTCCGAATGGATCGATTGCAGCACCGGTACGACGCCTGCTTTTGATTCTGCACTCTCTGTCCATTAGGGATGATTTACATTAGGCTAGATAGAACCCACTTGATTAAGCACTTACAGATCTCCTGCAAATATCAGCCAGTACAAGGCATTCAACATCACTTAACACGACATAAATCCTACAGCAGCACTTTCGCTGGTGGCATTAGCTTGGCATAAATGCACATGGAGGCAAAATGCAAGGTATCATTATATCCTATATGGTTTCATAAGCAAGTTTCCCTATACGTCTTTCCTGCATGCACAAAAATTCTTCAGTCAGCTGGCTTTGCTGAACCATAGCGCACAAACGTCTGGACGGGAGCATAATGGAGCTCTGTTGTGAGCTGGGGTACACACTGAATGGAGGGACAGTGAAGCACTGTGAATGACGCTGCTCTATGGGAAATAACACAGCACGCACTGCCACTGAAAAGTTCCCAACACCAAAAAAAAAAAAAAAAAGTACAGGGCAGTAGTGGAGGGGAAAAAACTTATTCTACAGTGGGGGGAGGCATACAGTGGCATGTTCAGCTGATCTCCTGGGCAACAAGCTGACTCTCTTGCATTAATGCTTCCTGTTTCTCTTTATGGTGTTTCTAAAGTAATGTCACCATGGATCCAGTCTGAGGAAACAAGGGAAATTTACCAACACTACAATCTCACTTAAATAAACCAGACTACCTCATACTAAAACGGGAAACTCTGACCTACTAAAAGTTGCACCCACGTGTGTGTACATATGCCACATCCTGTGCTATTCTTCGCAGTCATATGGCCGGCACCTAACAACAGTGCTTGTGTTTTGAGGTGGAAAGTGTTGGGTGGTGAGGTTTTAAATACCTTCAGCTGCATCTTTAGATCTAAGAATATGTTCGAAATATTATCTCATTTCACGCAAAAGCACTATGGCTGTTTCGCTTGGTACATATTGGTGTGTACGAGCGCATTGTGTGCTACACACTAGCACTGACCTCCCAGCCCTCTATATGGGACTGGAGCTGCTCGAGAGCCTCCAGTTTCTCCATCTGTCTCTTCGTCTCGTTGATGTTGGAGCACACCTCCTTCATGGCCTGATGAGCTTCCTCTACGGCCGGGTAATCTGCATGCTTCTTGGGCGTCCTTTTCAACAGCTCCTACAGCGGACACAAAATGCACAATCGCAGTGTGAGGAAATCAACTTCAGATGCTCGCTCTGCTCAAAGAAAGGCCGAGAAAAAGAAAGAGACAGACAGACGGAGACAAGGACAGGAAGACATACACAGACAGAGGCATAGATAAAGTGACAGACATGGACAATAAGAGACACAGACAGAGAGAATTCACCAAAGAAAGACAAACAAGGGCAAAGGCAGACCGAGGCACAGGCAGGCAGACTGATCTAAAGACACAGACAGATAAAAATACACAAAGACACAGAGACAGAGAGACACAGACACAGTGACACTAACGGACAGAAACACAGAGAAAGACAACACAGAAATGCAGAGAGACTGATCCACACAGACAGACAGACAAAGATAGAAAAACTGAAAACCAGAGCTACACTAACTGACAGACCAAGACAGACACAGGGACAGATAGAGACAGTGACAGGCAGGCAAAGACAAAGCTAAAAACACAAAGAGATTAGCAAACATAGAAAAAAGATAAAGACACAGACACATAAATTAATGCAGAGACAGACAAATAAACAGATAATAGACAAACACAGAGACACAGTTAAACCTGGATAGAACAACAAACAAAAAGAGACAGTGACAGACTGAAAGACATACATATAGAATGATAATAAGATCCAGATCCAGACTCAGAACACCAACAGGCAGACAGACAGGTAGATAGTTAAATAAACAGATAACTGAATGAATGAATGAAGGAATGAAGGAATGAGGAGACAAACAGACAGACGGACAGACAGACATACAAATAGAAAAAGACGCAGAACTAAAGACATACAGTGAAACATGAAGATGTACAAACCTAGTTAAACACATAAAACAGCCATACACAAAAAATGACCAAGACAAGGAATGAGGCAGAGACACAGACAGAGTGAGACAAAGAATAGAATATAGAGAAGAACCTATAAAAGAACCTATAAAAGAAACTCCGTCTCTGTTTGATGAATACAGCTCTGGTACCTTGAGCAGGAGAGGGTACTTGCAGATCCTCTGAATAGGTGAGAGCAGGTATCCCTCCAGAGGAACATCTGTGCTCTTCTTGCCTCCCAGCAACATGCAGTGCTACAAAACACACACACACTCACTCAATTCCATGAGTTTGTATTTTTACCTGTACTTGGCTTACAAGCACATCCACATAAATCTCAATTTACTGTTCCATGACTCTGTAGAGGTGTGTTTTACTCAGTGCTCACCAGTAAGAAGGTACGGATGTGGGGGATCTTATTGAGCTCCATGAGCAGCCTGAGCGCCTTCTCATGGTTGCTACAGTATTCTCCATACACTGAGAAGCGGTCTCTCTGGATTGAGGAAAAGAAAGATTTATCATCACAAAATGGGTTTACTTCTGTACTGTACTTGTAAAACAAGAATATTCATGTGTGTGTGTGTGTGTGTGTGTGTGTGTGTGTGTGTGTGTGTGTGTGTGTGTGTGTGTGTGTGTGATACACTGCCAGGGACCGTGGAGATTTGCTCATTTTCGCACACTGTAATTAGAACCACTCTAAATACAGCTTTGATGAAAAGTAATTACTCCATCCACTGAGACCATAATGCATTGCGAGAGAGTCTCGACATGCTTCGGGTTACTGCGATGGAAATGAGCTGCTGCTCATGATATCAGCCAACTATGCAGAATCTGTTGCCCCATGGTGGGAATGCCAAGTATGTTTTGGATTATTGTTATACATTAATCAAACTGATAATTAAGCAATATCAAATTCAAGGTCATGTTGTTGTACTGAATATCAGCACGGCTGTGATGGTTTGTTGGCAGAAGGGCGCAGACTTGCTGATATTCAACACAACATCATCGATCTCAAGTATGATACTGCTTTTATACAAATGTTCAACAAACACTTTTATCGTCAAACAGATTATGATTTGTTTGTTTATTTAACCAGTTATTTTTCTTTGCCCGTATCCATCCTTACACTCCGCATGACTAGCGAAGCTGGTGACTAACAGTTATTGTAAATATGGAAGTAGGTTTAAATTCTTACGGGTACTATTTAGGCAAAAGTGAGAAGGATAAAACATGGCGGTGTTGCTTAAGCTGACATATCCTTATCAGATGCGTTTTCATGATGAAACTGTTTCCGTGACTGGTTTTAAATATACAGTAGGTTTTGTCGGGCAGCTGCTCTCCCCTCTTTCCAGTACTGCAGACTGAACCGACCTACTTTCACCCATGCTGCAACCAACAGTTATTAGAATATCTGGGACATCAAGTGATGCATATAGTTAAACATCACAATGCTGTTACTGGTTATTATCACTGCCTCTTGTCCAATCAGATCACTCAGATCAAAACTAACTGTTGTATAATATATAAGTATAGCTTGATTCACACAGAAATATGAGATTAGATTTATAATTTTTTTTTTAAATAAAGAAATTGCTACGTTCAGGGGCATCAAGTTGCGTCCAACCTTGCGTTCACACTACTCCCCCCCCCCCATGGCATCTGTTGTGTGTGTACTGTACATAGTTCAGATTAAAAAAAAAAAAAAAAAAAGGGGTAATAGACAAAACATACAGGCCATAATTCACAACAGTATACAATTAAAATTCATTTAAAATGCATGTAAAATTTTTCTAATATTTTTATACCTTCAAATTTTATGTATTTTATGTACAAGGCTTCATATTAGCTCTGCTAGAAGATCAGTATCGCAAGCTAACTATGCTAGTTATGTACATTCACAAAAGGCACCATCTCTATAGATGTTATATCTGCTTCATATTAGCTAAACACAAATAACGTAACACACTAGTCATTGTGGAAACTGGTTGTTGTATTTACATGTAACAAACCAGGCTGTGTATTAGCTATTAGCAACTTAGCAGTCCAAGCTAACTGTGTTAGCTACCAAAGCCCTGCTAATTTCTTTCACATTTTATGTTTTTTTTAAATAAGAGGATTTTCATGACAGGATAAATTAAATCCCAAATATGCAATTTTTTTTTCAATATCAGTCAGTACACAGGAACTAATTGCAAGTTGAAACTAAAGTTTGTGAGAGGGGAAACAACGTCATATCACAATTGGTATGAGTCTTATTAATCGTTCCAGTGAATCGATTGGATTTGTCACACTCTCACTTCCTCGCTTGTATCTGAAATAATGAATTGGTTATGGCTGTATTTTATGATTTTCAAGCAGGCTGAGATATGAAGATGGAAGAGAAAGCTACACAACTGCTTTCTCAGCGTTTCTCAAGATACAGTGTTAGGACTAGGATCATTATTAACACCACCACATCCATTGTTTTAAACTTTTTTTTTGTTTAGGCCACGCCCACTTCCGATTTATATCTGAATACAGAAACAGATTGAAATAATTGACAATTTCATAGTGTTAAACCCTTTGCTTTATTTTCATTTAAAAAAATTTATCCATATTAAAGAAAATAAACCTCCCTTTTCATTTAGACAGTATCGAAAATAGCTTTGAAACGGAGACTTCTCTTATTCAGTAGAACACAGGAATTGAAATCGAAGCGGACTGAAATCTAAACAGAGGCAGGCAAGGATGCAAAGCTTGAAGAAAACAGGAAGTGGTACATAGAAGCACGGCGGGTCATGGGTGTGTACCATCACTTCACGGTGTCTTTTCTGCTCAACGATCTAGCCGTTAGCCCTGAGGAAAGCATCCGACATGTTTGTCTGCCAAAGCCCAAAAGTGAAAAGTGCTTTATTTCATCCATAAACACACACAACTATAAAATCTCACTCAGCTATTTAAATATCGTGTTAACCTACTACAGACAGCTTTTATATAAAGTGTTGATTCATTTATAACTTCCATGTTTATAATAACTTCATGTTAATCTTAATCACTTTATTATAGACTAGGCTGTGTTTTATTTAATAGTCATGGTGGACCCCGTTATTTTTATGTATTTAACCATTTAAGCCTGAGCAACGTGATTTTCCTTTAATGTATGCCAAAGCAATGTAACTTTAACCACTTGACCACGGTCACCTCAATCTTTCTATCTTCTCTCTAAATGTCAATCTCTCTTTCCATATGTCCTCATTTCTGCCTGTCATTCTTTTGCTCTTCCATCTTCCATCTGTCTGTCTCTTTCTCTCTGTAGTTGTCTGTCTCTCTTTCTTTCTCTATCTGTAGCTCTGTATCTCGTTCTTTCTCTCTGTGTAGCTCTCTCTGTATTTCTTTCTTTCTTTCTCTGTAGTTTTAGCTTTCTCTCTCATACACACACACACACACACACTATTGCTCTATCTCTATTTCTCTGTCTTTCTCCATGTCTGTCTCTCTGTCAGTATCTTTGGGTACCTTGCACACTTTCTATCTATCTGCTTGTCTCTCTCACCATCTCTATGTCCCTAGTCTTTCCCTCTGTCTAAACATCTCTTTGACCCGAGACCAGTCTGTCTCCCGTATTGCCTTCTTTGTCACTCACTTTCTCTCTCTTTCTGTCTCAATCGCTCAAAACTGTGCCAAAGGATGTGAGGCTTTCATCTGTTCTGGTGCTTCCACTTCACCGTTTCCTCTTATAGTGTATGTGGTTTCAGGGTGTGTGTGTGTGTTTGTGTAGAAAAGAGTGTGCATTATCATGCTTACAGTGTTTAAAACACTGCAGGCATCAGAACGTATAACAGCAAACACCAGGATCCTCTATTATGTGTGTTATACCACAGAGCCTCACATCTGCTCTTTTTTCCTAACACAAGGCAGGCGACTGGTACTCTTCATCGTTTCCACGGTGGCAAAACATTGAATGTTTTAAACTTCATTTCGATTCTGTAAACTTTGAGGCTGAGGCAGACGTTTACACACGGTACACTCATGTGTCCGTGTTCATCTCTCAGGTCATGAGGTTTATGTAAGCAGTTGTGTTTTAAATCACCTATACCACATATTAGTTTGGTGGATGATGTCATCTTCAGAAATATTATATACGTACAAGAAAAAGAATCTCTTAAAAAAATGGAGTGATAAAAAAAAAAAAAACATTTATAAGATTTTTAATAACCGTGGTATACAACTCTAGGTTTTTAAACTTAAAAATACTATCCTACCTTCATCAGCAAGGTTCCTAACCAATAATCCGAGATCAAATTCATGTAACCAATCATAACCCAGAAGGTTTATTTCTTATCCACACATAATGCTTGTTAACAATTTTCTAATCATTCTTTTTTTATTTCAATAATCAGACTTTTTTTTTTTTTTTTACATAAATATGGTTTAGACAGACACTGAGACTTCATAATTAACTACTGTGCTAAACTTTAACATCTCTTTTACATTTTTTCTCCTACATCCTTTAAGGTCTAAACAAAACTCCACGATACTTCACTGGTAATGTGCATAATGCATCGAGAGGAGTTATACAAGCATTTCAATCTGAACAGAATCTCCCATCAAGTGCTCTGACCAAAGCCTGTAGAAGAATTCAAAGCTTCACAGAGAGAGAGAGAGAGAGAGAGAGAGAGAGAGAGAGAGAGAAAGAGAGAGAGGAAACCAGATCCGATTCCTCATCCTGCAACCCAGAGGGGAGAAATCCAACCCCAGACGTCTTCCTTTCATTTTTAAATTGAATTCCTAATCTGAAGGCTCACACTTGGGTCTAAAATTACCAAAACATTTTATTTCTTCCTTTGACAGACTTTTTTTTTTTTTTGCTGCACAATAGTGATATTAAGGGGTTCTCACATGGCACCTCATTATCACAGTAAAGTCAATATTCACCATCCCGCATTGCAATTAGTCAGCAGATTAAAACTTTCTCCTTCTATTGTGTTATTTTTAGATCGCTCATTTCAAGCCCCATGTGTGCTCAGTTCTTTCAAGAGGTGCACAACTGTTCAAAACCCTCCTCTTCGTGAATTATGCAGTGACTCATGCTTTCTGACTTGATGTGTGCTAAAATATACCTCTAACACCCAGGTTACATCAGCATGGCAGACACTTAAAGAAAGCAGCCTAGGGAAAATATAGTTTAAAAAAATATACAGTATTTGCTATTTGCCAAGGCAGTGTTTGAACATCCTTATGCAACACCACAACATTTATTTCCGTTCAGAGTTGCTGCAATTTTTGGTCGAGGTTTTAATATATAGTAGTATGGATGATGGTGGAGTAGCACCACTCCAAAAAGACTTCTTTAGCACATCCCAAAGACTTACAACGGGGTTTAGGGCAAGACTCTGTGGTACCAGTTCATGTGTCTAATTCTGGAATATGGCTGTGCATATACTGTATGACCGGTCATTCAGTACATTCAATTAGTCAGCTGACTTCATTGCACTGCCACATACCATTGCTGTGTCTAGACCTGACCAACTGAAGCAACCCCAGATCACAGTACAAAAGTGAGAGGGTGTTGAGACGATGGGTCTTTATACCTGCTATAATGCAGGTGAAAGAAACTAACTATTCTAGAAATAATTTTTATTATTTTCATGTGGGATCAAGCCAGGCAGCACTAAGTCGTTAACACTGTCGCCTTGCAACTCCAGGGTCCAGGTTTGATTCCCACCTTGGATCTGTGTGCTTAAAGTTTGCATGTTCCCCCCCGTGCTTGGTTGGTTTCCTCCGGGTACACCGGTTTCCTCCCACAGTCCAAAGACAAGCAGATTAGGCTAACTGGCGTTCCCAAATTGCCCGTAGTGTGTGTATAAGCCTGCCTGTGTGTGTGGCCTGCGGTGGAGGATCATGCCATATTGTGTTTCGTCCCAAGGATAAAGTACACACAATTCAGATGTCAGATATCTGTCTGCCAGGGTCATTAAGAAAACACTCACAAACTGAAGGAAGACGTGGCCGAGCGCGTGTTGAGGCTGAGGCTCGGGCTGCAGACTGGCCTCCAGAGCAGAGACGAACTCCCGGTGTACGTCCAAGATCTCTTCAATGTTAGAGAACAATATCTGACAACAGAAGTAGAAGAATTATAAATGTTAACATTCATCACAACGCTTTATTGCTCATGTTTCTTTCCCCCTTGTGCTCGCTTGGGTCTTTATTGTATGCAAATTTGGCGCGAGTGCGTCACACTTTGTACCTTGACTTGTTCCGGTGTCAGACACTGCTGATTTTCTCCCATCTGTTTGATCCTCTGGAGAAAGGCCTTGAGATAAGGATGAAAGAAAGCACATGGTTATAATGATGCTATTTTTCAGCAACGGGGTGATGAAACGGGTGCTTGAAGTAGTCATGGTAATAAATTATAACAAACCCATGATGTGGGAACATATCAGTCAGGGGAGAAATCAAAACCCCATAGTGAAAACTTCCTGAGATTTTTGTGTAAATGCTTAAAAACAAGCAAAAGTCAATTATAGATAGGAAGAAATAAAAAAACAGACAAAACAGACAAGACAGGAAGAAAGGGGGAAAAAAAAACATTTATAATCCTCATCAGATGTTTTGTCATTTCAACACATGCACTGATCTCTTGTAAAAAGTGAGTGAAGGAATAAAGAATTTCACTGTGCTGTAATGTTTTATTCGACAAATAAAGATTACATTTCTGATCAAGAAGAAAAGTGCTGTGTAAGCTTATAAAACTCTTATAAAAAAAGCTAATAAAAGTCTGATGTGCACATGGGATAACACTTGACTATAATTACATCTAATACTGACTGATGATAATCTGTGTAATAATACAATGCTTGTAATTAGAAGAAATGAGAGAAAACAGGGAATCTCTCATATTGTGCATGACATCCCTGTCTAGCTGCTGTCACATGACAGAGACAGAGAGAGATAGAGAGAGAGAGAGAGAGAGAGAGAGAGAGAGAGAGAGACTATGAGCTCTTGAGTGCTCCCACGTCCATGACTGTGTGTGGGTGAGTGGGTGTCTCCTCTGAAGAAAACGACTGCGCCACTCAATCCTGCTTCTAATTACGGCTCTGTAAAACTATTCTCAGCAGCCGGCTCGCTCTCTGTGGGGTAACTCACTCACTCCAGCCCGCATGTGTTGAATTACCTGACACACGCCCAGTCATCTCTGGTGTCATAATTCTCAGCATGAGAATAAGCCCTCTCTCTCTCTCTCTCTCTCTCTCTCATTTCTACATCTGTATGCTGTGTCAGGTCTCAGTTCATCCTTTAGCTCTTTACAACTTGAAATCTCCTGTTCTGTTTTAACCTTATAGTCTTGTTCTATACATAAGACTCTACCCCTTGACACAACAGCACGACGAGTGCCACGTTTAGGAGTACCACTCCCCTGTGCCAAAGTGTTCAGCCCTGCCCTTAATGACAGACCTCGTCTCCCACTTCCACGGCAGCCCCAGACGCCCTACGCGCACGCTGCTCCTCTGGGGGCATCTGCTCCTGCAAATTATCTCCCCTTAAACCAGCTATTAGTGTTCTTGCGTTGTAAATCCTCGGGTCGGTGTGTCTCGAGTGTTCTGGCATGAACATTTAAAGGGGTGAGACATAGCAGATGACAAAACCGCCGCCTCAGTACGTTATACGTATATACAGTACGTTCTACATTGTAGGCAAAAATATAGGCGTTGGTTTGCAAATTGCACGCTTATGAAATATTCTGGATTATTTTTGAGTTTCTGTAACTGTCCAGCACGGTCATAATGAAATAGTAGATGGATGGTGCTGAGGAAGCAGTACAGAGTTTATCAGTGGTACACTTCTGACTCCTACGACTCAATAAACTACCCTTTATATATAAAGAAATAACAAAGTGTAGGAATATAACAAAATACTAGGAAAAGAATCAATTTTCAACATGTCAACCTGAAGTAGATTCTTTTCCTATTATCGCACAATCTGAGGTGATTTATTCATCTGGCATCACATCACCAACCTCTCTTATTTTCCCCTCCTAAAGCTAATAAAAAGATAATAGGAAAAATAATGGATTTACATAAGTGTGCTGAGATTGAGTGAAGACTTATTTCATACAAATTTAACATATCCTTCATATCGCCAGAGTAACATATAGATGCTTTTCATGTTAAAACAGTTCTGTTTTTTTAAGATCTCTGTAAAAGAGATCAGAAGTGGTGCATTATTATAAATCTGTGATTAGCCTTGCAGTTGATACCATATTCATTAACTAACAAGGTTGAAAAATCACATCACTGTGGTTTATAAAGTACTATGCAAGAATCTTGAGCCTCCCCTTGTTTCTTCATATTACAAAAAATGAGAAAAAAAAAATGAACAAAAGGTGTCAAAGTGCCTAAAGGACCTGTACATTTAAAAAACTGCTTGTTTATGTAACAACCACAGCAGCAACCTCATTTCCCCTCTCGTCTGTTCCAAGCTCTTTTGTTCCAAGCAGCTTGAATGATTTATAGGTCACTGTGTGGATAAACAAACAAAATATGAAAGCCAACAAAAGGTCCTTCAGGAAGCTTGGAGAGCTATTCGCTAAGACAACACTTGAAAAGTAGAAAAAAGTCTTGCTCTGTTGTGGCCAAATAAGAAAAAAATGAGGGGTGGCTCTTGACTTTTGCACATGACTCATAATATATTATTAAAAATAATATTTACATATTATATTGTTGCTTACATTCACTCCAAAACTACCTTCACAAATGAAAATATCATGAAAATTGCTGAACTGAAATTCATTTTAGAAAAAAACAAGATCCCCCAAAATGTGAACAGGATAATCTTATGCATTAAACTGTTTAATTGTTAATAAATGGCTTTAACTGTCTTATAATTGTTTCATCTCAATTTTATTATTTTATCCATATACCCATAATTTCTGCATTGCTACAATAACCATTGTTAAAAGCGCTATACAAATAACATTGAACTGAATTATTAGAAATATTAATTATATTCACTTATATTTAAAATATTCTCACTTGCCGAGAATGGTTTCTCCAGTGACAATAACACTGAGCAACTTTAAACACGTCTCATGTACAGTATGACTCTTATGTAATCATGAACTTCTGTTTTAGATCATAACCTTCCACCAGAAGTGTTGGATCATATTGCTTCATTCAAGATATTTAAAGATTGCCTCGTGTGTGTATGCATATAAATACAGCTCAGTCATTACACCCCATCAAAGTGGTGTGTCTCGGTATGACATGCCCCGTTCCAAAAATAAAAGCAGTAGATTTACTTGTTCTGAACTTAACAATGATTTCAGCTCTCCAGAGTAGAAGAACTTCACGCATGCAACTGATACACGATTAAGATGTACTCCAGCGTTGTGCTGGTGACAGCTCTGTATGCTGTTTTGTAAGCAGCCTCTGGCAAAGTGGGGGGATCAGTCCTACAGGCGTGCACTAATAAAATTCCCCATATGGCAGATCCAGCTCATCCTGCCTAAAATCATCCATGTGTGAGGTGCCCAAAAGAGCCACAAGGCCGAAAGCCAGGAAGCTGAGCATCCGTAAAGATCATGATGAGAGAGGAGAGGGTGAGCGGTGGTGACGGGGATCAGACGCATATGTGTGAGCCGTGTGGATCATAATATCATAGAATTGTATGGCTAAATATTTGTTAAACATAATTAGGCGTTACGAATTACTGTTTTTTTTTTTATTCCTTTTTAATAATGCTACGTCTTATTTTTCTAATTTACTGTAAAGTGCATTGATTTCCACATTATCTTTACTCAACAAATCCCACAAGTCTTTACTGACAAGCACACATGAACTGATATGATTCACCTTCGGTAACTGGAAAAGAGGGAAAATTTCATAAGGCAGAAGACAGACTGTGGGTGCTGCATGTCCTATATCTATGCAGCACATTACTTTAGGCTTTAACGCTTGCCATGCCGGAGCTGCATCTCTACGACTCGCCTCGCTGACGTCAAATGGCAGGTAAATCAACATATCTCATATGGTTCTGCCTCGCTCCCATGGCAACGGTTGCTGCTCCTCTGGGAGACTGAGTGTCTGAGGTAAGAAGTGGTAGAGGCTAGGTAACACAAAGATTATATGGGATTTAGAAGTCATCTGTTCCAATCAAAGCAGACACACGAGACATCCATTGTTTATGGAGGATTAAATGTCAGCCTAGATGTATAGGGCCTACAAAGTCATTACTTCGTGGCATGAAACCTTGTTAAGGCATGTCTGCATACTAGTTAACTTAAGTAAGTTAACTAAGTAGGGATGTTAAAAACGAGTTTAATGACTTTGACAGAATAGCAGGTAATTCTATAATACTTCAAAATTATATTATAAATCAGCAGCTCTGACAGTAGCTTCAGGTTGAAAGAAAAATTGCAAGTTTACATTAATGCATTAATTCAAACATGTTACAATTTCTATAACAACTCAGTCACACTCCCTATAAACAGATGCACATAGAAAAATATGTGTAGTTACTGATATTATAAAGGTTGCAGTGAAAAGTTTAGTGATCATTTTCGAAAGGAGTCTCCAGGATCAGCGCTAGCAAGGTAAAGCTGAAACTTGAAGTTTTTCTCCATGTGAAGGCTTTAAGCCTTTAGGATAGATGGCTGTGCTGTTTCTTCAAGAGAGACTTCAAGGGAATCGGTGCTCGGTGCTGTAATGTAAGTGATAACAGGGTATAACTCAATTCTCCAGACATTTCACAACTGTAACCTTACCAGGTGGGGTCCAGTTGTATCATATGAAATGTATTTTTTGTTGTTGTTGTCTTTCAGCTTCTCTCATTATGGGTTTGTCCCAGCAGGCGCTCCGGTCCACACATGTAATTTGCCACAGGTTTTATCCCAGATGCCCTTTCTGAAATAACCCAGGCTTGGGACTGGCACAAACGTACCCTGTATTCAGTGGCTGGGTTTGGGGCATTAGCAGGGAATAAATCCGGGGTCTTCCACATGGCAGGTGTGAAGTCCACCACTGAGCCACCAGTGCCACAACAAAGTGTGATTTGTGTACTGTTTAAATTTTAGAAACGCAGTATTGGTGATATTTAATCAAAGGTAGTTCTGAAACAAAAGTTATACTTGGGAAAATATTCCATTTTCTGGATAAACAATTGTCAACTTATTCATTTATGTGAAACGTTAAAAGACATAACATTAAAAAAAAAAAAAAAACATCTGTGAATGTTCAATGCCATTCTGGGACATTGTGAAATATTGTGGAACATGATAAAACACTGAACTTGAACTATGGCACAGACAAATAATTTTTATTTGTATTGAATTTTATTACTTATCATTTTAAGGGAAAAAAATTAATTCAGTAACTTATGTCCTCAGTTTTGTTTAGTGATTTCTGTAATAAATAAAAAAAACATTATTAAGAATTTGTTAATATGTCAGTCATGTGCTATTTACTTACATGACATCTAACCACTAACTGCTGACTGTAACTAAGGTGCTAGTAAGATACATGAAAAGTGTATTTTAATGTATATTAATTTAAGAAAGAAATACTGTAAAAAAAAAAAATTATATATATATATATATATATATATATACACAGCGAGAGAGAGAGAGAGAGAGAGAGAGAGATAGATATTGTTCATTGGATGGGTGGTAGAATTAAAAGACAGATACTTTATTGATCCAGAAGGAAATTTCTAACATCCATTACATTACATTCTATATAGTTGTTATTGTAATGGCTCTGCTTTGACCCCAGTTGATAGAATTTTTCATAAGAATGGTAAGGATGACAAACTGCAGTACTTAAAAGAGGAATAAAACACTTCCTGAACACTTTGGCTTCTCATGAAACTATAATCACACCACCCTGTCATTATTTCCTCAGAACACTATGCTCTATCTTGTTTTATTTCTTACTTAATAGACCTGCTGTCTTAATAAGAAAGTGTTTTCAGGATTATTTACATTTTCTGATTTAGCCATTTCTGGTCCTGAGGTCCTGGCTCTGATGCAAGCTGGATCCACAAACTGCCTTGCATTAGCCAATAAAACTAAGCTTGTTGACGCACGCTAACGCAAAGCAGAAAGATGGTGCAGTTCAATCAGAGCCAGGAGTACTGCGGCTCTCGTGCCGCAGCTGGTGATCAGAAGGATCGCATTACCGCCGGATGAGAGCTCAAGGCAATCGCGATGAGAAAAGAAACATGCGAGTGTCCATATGTCTCAGCCAATGAGGCAATCTGTTCTCTCAGTGAACTAAAGGAAAAAATGATCACAATGGCAGTGTTGGTGACCTTAACTAAACAGTGATATGAAGTCAGGGACAGGATGGGTCTTGGCCTCTCTCGTTTTAGGAAGGAAATGACACTATGGCTTTCCTGACAAGAACCCCCCCGCCCCCCCACTCCTCCCAAATTCAGCTGATTGTTTGGAGATGATTTCCTCTAAACGGCACACTATGGAGCCAGAGCTTGGGTAGAGAGAAGGGAAAGGGGAGACATTGTGGCTTGCACTGCCTTTCACCTTTGTGTTAGAGATGGAGCACCGACAACTCAGACTCATTGGAACAGAGAAGCCAGTCACACACACAAACAGACATACACACAGAGCACCGAAACAGACAAAGCAGTGTGAAATCAAGGGACATTTATTCCTTTAAGTCATTTTTAAACTGTCCTCCTCCCTTGTGCTGTTTCACAGCGAACATTAGCATCTGAGTAACCGATACAGACTGCAGGTAGTGCATTGCATGGACCACCACATGCAAAAATGTGATTTGTTGTTAAGTGTAAACCCTGATTGAGCTGCTGCCTCAAATTATATAGGCAGATTTTAGCAAAAACGTTTTTTTAGTTTTTTTTTTAGTTTTTTATTTAAAATAGAGACTTGAACAAAATCCAGTAATTCCAAGAACCAAGAACTAGTTTATTTTAAAATGGCAATATTGTACAAATAAGACCTTGCATCTGGTCCTGGGGTCTGGAAAGTTTTAGCTACACCTGTAACAAACTTGGTAGCCAGTCGGAATGTTCACTAGTCACCATCCGATACGATATTATAAACAATATCAAGGTGCTGGTTCAATTAACACTGCAGTTGTACAAGTATCACGATCTACTTTAACATTTAACTTAGAATTAAATTAAGCAAAATAGCTTCTTTTTTTTTTTTTTTTTTTTTTACTGAGTTTCACATATCTCAGTCTTCCGCCATTATTTCTATAGGATTATAAAAAAACAGTGACGTTTTACCGACCTCAAATGCCTCCAAAGTCTCAGAACTCAACTTGACAGTGAGAGCACGGGTTGAGTGGCTGCAAGTGTTTTGAGACTTGTGGAAGTGTGTGTAATGAGTGGGTTTGAGCCTAATTCACACACAGTTTGGAGAAAAAGACAGATTGGATGCTTTTAACGTGCATGATTTTTGATAATGTAACACCATAAAGATGTGTTGCTGTTACGCCACTCACAAGCTTCTGTGCTCGGGACAGAATTGTTTATGTCTGAGGCTGATCGGCAGATCAAACTGAAAACCTGCCAATTCTGGCCACAGGCTGATCACCTGGTTTATCTCTATTATAAATATAAAAATTATTTTTAAAGAAATCTATGCTGGAGATCCATGAATCGCCACACAAAAGAACTGAATAACTGAATCGATATTCCACCAACACTAGTAGCCAGTAATGATAAAACAGGCTAAATTAAGAATAAAAACTACCTTTACTACCAATTAGCTAGCAGGCCAGCTTGCTGGGGTGTTTGGGGTCAGGGGTAGCTCAGTGTTTGGGGTCAGGGGTAGCTCAGTGGTTAAGGCATTGGTCTATGGTTTGGAAGGTCCCAGGTTCAAAACCCCACAACCACCAATTTGCCATTCTTGAGCCCTTGAGCACGGCAATTAATCCTCAACTGCTCAAGTGTATAATGAAATAAAAATGTAAGTTGCTCTGGATAAGGGCGTCTGTCAAATGTCGTAAATGTGACAAGTTTTACTATTGAAAATTTGCTAAAAAAAATGCTAATTTACACTGCACATACCAAATGTTGACTGTTACAAATAAATACTTATAGGTTTCCCTAGTGAGGAGTGAAAAAAAAAAAAAGTTTACTAGCTACTACTAATTATCGAGGAAGTTAATGATGAAAATGTGGAATTGTGATACATTCAGACAGGTTATAAAAAAAATTAATGCATAAAATTCTCTCTACGTTTCTACAAATGTGATCTAGATTGCTAGCAGTTTATTAACCCAACAGCTAACTGCTAATAAATCAGCTAGCTGGCTAGCTAACATACAGTATCAATGATGAGCCAAATGTCGACTGTTACAGTACATCCAGACAGCTTTGGCTCCTGAAAAATTAATCAGTGAGAAAATTGACAATATAAATCATTTATTTTTGTTACAATAATGAATGAGTTTATTAGCATTTAAAGCAGTAAACTGCTTGTAAACTAACCAGCTAGTTCTAAGTTGGCTAATGATTAACTGAAAGGCGAGTGTTATGGTCAGTATTCTCATAAAAGTGCCTATTTAAAATAAATCAGTACAAATCCTGAGCTAGGTTGCTACAAAAAAAAGTTGTTAATATATATAAGCTAACTTTACAAATCTACCATACTGTCATGACACATGAGCAAGTAAAGAGTAAGTAGAGAAAACCCAGCATCTGGCCAGCTTGCAGCCTCGGGTGACATTTTCGCAGAACGAAAGTGGCACAAGACGCCAGGCCTTACACTCTGAGGTTAACATAGCCTAAGCATCTAATCATGTGAAAGAATCTCATTGCATGAAAACATGTATGCTGTTTGAACTGATGAAAAACTACAAAGCTGGATAACAGCCGTTCACTGCAAACCACATGTAGAATCTGCAATCTCGCTGCAGCTGCACGTCAATATAAGGTGCACGTGAAGTAAACGTCAACGATCTGAGGACCGGAATAAAGGACGCACACTGGGCTCTGTCTCATTATCACAGGGGAATGTCAAAGGTGTAATTAGAGCTTTATTGTCAATGTTAATGTCTAGGAGGAGAACCACAGGCTCCTCGGTCACAGAAAGCTCAACACTCGAAGCCGACACTCAAAAGCCATTTAGTGTCACTTTCACACTTTCTCACAGGATCAGAGACTGAAGTGGTGCTGGTAAATGGCCATTCTCACACGGCGGTGTGAAGCCTTTAATTAGCATGCTAACACACACTAGCCTGTCCTATTCTAATAAACAAATACTTCTACTGCTCAATTAGTCAAGAGAACATGCAGCTAAAGTAAATGAATCGATTTGGCGAAATATCTGTTCCTCATCTGCCAGAGCATAATAAGGAAAAAAGTCACTCACACCAGGCAATTTGATAAGCTTAGACATCTTAACTCAATAAAAAAAAAAAAACACCAAAAAAAATTCCCAGCCTTTATTCACAGTAAAATTAGTTTTGATGTCTAAACCAAAAGGATGCCAGAACCAGGCGTACAAAATCTCTGTGCACACGTTTGCTTTCTCTGAAGAAAAGTTATACAGTTACGGTAATTGTCACTCAAGCAGAATTGAGTTCGGAATAGAAAGGTAAAACAAACTGGTGAGAGTTCTCTTTCTGACAAAACAAAAAGAGGAAGGATGTCCTTGGACAGGAAGCATAGTGTGAAGAGGCCGTGCACAGTCAGATGATTTCGGCGCAGCAGATCAGGCCACATGTGCACGAGCTCCTGCAGCTTTGAGCTTCTGTTGCATGGTCAGTGCGGTTGCACGACTTGGTGCAGTTTTATTTATAGGAGCTTGACAAAATGAATAAAGAGGTAAATAAATACGTAAACACTTTATAGAGTTCCACGGAATTCGATTTGGCTTTTTTTAATAGGTACTTAAAAAGACATGAAAAAACAAAAAGCAAAACCAACAACACCACCAACAACAACAACAAGGTTGTAAACTATGTTTAAACTGTGCAATTTCTGGCCTGGAGACAATGAGAATGTTTTTCTATCCATTAGCATATATAGGAGTAACTCTGTTGGAGCCTAATGACATTATCATAATTAATTTATGGCTATTAGTATTTTGAATGATTGATTTTTTTTTTTAATTAAACTTTAACACTGGTCCAAAATTTACTCATAGGAGTGTGGCATAATATTCCATGAACATTTAAACAATCAAACACTGAACTTGGTCATCAACCATTATGATGTAAATCTGAACTCATGACCAAAGAAACCCGTCATATGGTGCAAACCTGGCTTAGAAAATAAATACAATCTCTCAGACATATTACGTATTTACGATTACTTAGCCTGTTTAATCCATGTACGTATAACTGTCAGTGTATGTATTGTGTCTTCATATAATAACCCTTCTGATTTCACAACAGAGCTAATGAAATCAGACTGTTGGCCATATGTTGGGAGGAAAAAGCTTCCCGATCATGTCCCCGTGTTCCTGTCCTGCTCCAAATGTGGAGGGTGGCAGAAGGTTAGACATCGGTGACGAGCCTTTCGTTTGAAGTGAGCTGCTCAGGCAAGCGTGGTCAGGCGCAGTGAGGTAAAGACACCCAGACGGGCCATATGCTCTGCTAGACAGCACCCTTATCCAAGAAGACTCAGGGTCAAGGGCCTGCTGCCGTGACCTGCTGCCATCGGCACACCAACCACTCTACGGCTGACCAAGCAGCAAGGTTTACGCTCAGTAAGCAGTAAGCACCAGGTTTTGTATAATAAACCCATGAAAAAACGTTTTCTCACAGGGCGGTGTGTGGGACTTTGTTTTCTTGCGAGCAAAACTGACAGCTTAATTTGCGTGACTCAGTATGTCAGGCTATGTCAAGGGAATGTATTGCTTTTATTACTGTAAAGTTATATTTAAAAAAAAAAAAAAAAAAAAGAGCAGAGTCAGCTTGGGTTACGGTAAAAATTCAGAACGACCTATAGCTGCAGAATCCTCAAACACAGCTATTTTTGCTTGCTGTCATCATCATCATCAAACCCTGCCTCAAAGAGAAATGAAGAAAAATAATGTCTTGTTTACTTTTTTCCCCCCCACATTTTCCCTCAAAATTGTTTAATTGCTTGTCAAGAGTCTTAAAAACAATGAATGGCATTCAGACAGGATGAGATTTCCGCACATATGTCCATTAAGTCACGTTACCTTGGAGGATGTCGGTGGTAATTATGATTGATAATGATCATGAGGGATTACTGATCTCTGTAGATAACACAGAAATCACATTGCTGTCACACACACAAACACACTCACACACACCCCACAATACACCTCATATTAATACAAAGGCGTTAAAGGGCTTGTGATAGATCTGTGAGCTGTGCTTTAGCATTGGTTGGTCACATGACCACAACGTTTGCATGTTTTATTGATTGCTAGGAACTTAGGAACGCACCTAAAACCACTAGTTTGCTGCTTCTGTGACAAGCGCTTTTAAATTGCATCTTTAAAAACACAGACAAAACTTTTGTCTGAGGTCAAATAAAGAGCCTTCTTCCTGGAGTATCTTTGTACTGAGCACAGAATAGAGCCTAACGTCACGTTTACCAGCAGGTCGGATCGGACAGGATCCCATCACCTGAGGATATTCTGACAGGTCATTTTTAAAGACGGTTAAATACAGTGTAGGCTTTCCAGAAAAATCACTGACATGTCGAAATAATACAACAACACCTCCCCATGCAACACTAATTTAACCCAAACAGGCTTTTTATTTATTAATTATTTTTATCTTGGCTATAAACATGCATAAAATGTATTTACAATACAAATAATTTTATCTATTGCATTACTTTAAAGGTCCCATATTTTACTATTTCCCTAACAAGTTAAACTACACTAGGTCCCTGCAATTCCTCAAACTGCTATTACTTTAGCTGAAAAAAATATATAGATATTGCATTTTTTTTTTCACACCTCAAACTCACTTTATTTCACTCCTTTATTTTATACATCAAACTCATTTTATTTCACTCCTAAAAGAGCTACCGATGAGTCACGCCAATACAGAGAACAGCAATAGTGCTGAACAACAATCCGGGAGAGGGTTTCTTCTTATATGAGGTCACATTAAGAGGAAAATCTACTTGCCTCGTTTAAACCCTGGCCAAGGCAAAAATGGAAAACGGACAAAGAGCAGGAAATGTTTTTTCCCTCTGGTTTTTTTTTTCTTTTTATGTACACACGCACCTGGAGACCCATCTGAATGTCTAAAATGACTAAAAAGGGGAATTTGCATAATATGTCCCCTTAAAACACCTCCTCTGGCTTGACAAATAAAGGGATCACACAGGTTGTAAACTGACTATACAACTTTTCTAATAAAGTTTCTAATAAAATGGTCACAGCCATTTTGACCTTAACTGCCTCTTAAGGCTTTCCACTGTCTGCCGAGAGCGGAATTGTTCATTTTAAGAAACTGTGGACAAATCTGACTTATGCAATCACATGGCTTTGTAAAGGCCATGACCCAATTGTGAAAGTTTGGCAAAATAATGATCATATGAATACATACTGTATAAAACAGTACAAATGCTTCAGCATTACATTCAATCTTTTAAGCCAGTGAAGCTCTTATGAAGGACAACACGGCAAAGCTGTGAAACCTACTGCATTAGGGTGTGCATTAGCATAGCTCAGCAAAAAAAACCTGACAGACGAAGGACCCAAAAATGCAGAAGTGTAACATGCTCATGAACATTTTGTGCGACTAAAAACCTCAGCACGTGACCTCTGACGATCAGAAGAAAAAACAGAAGTGAGACATTTAAAGAGACTTCTGCACTGTCAGGCAATGTGGTGTGCCCTACTCAGTTGGCAGAATTTGTTTCAGCAACAGGACGCACATTTTGAGCCTTCTACTTAATCCTAACAGAGTCTATTAGACCATATCATATCTGAAGAACCTTGAGCATCATCTGATTTAAAAGAATGCATAAAAAATATCCAAAATAATCCCAAGAGCCACACCTCCTACTCCTGCTCATTCATGAAATTATTTAATCGTCCAATCACGAAGACGTGGTGCATTGTATAAAAGCATGCAGCTGGATGGAAAAACTGGATGAAGCATGCAGCTGGATGGAACTTTATGACTGTTTCATAGTGGTTGTTGGTGTCAGACAAGTCATTTTCATGCACAGATCACATTATAAAACCAACATGCCACTGTCTTTCGGTAACCATAAAAGAATTGCTGATGAGAGAGGTCAGGGAAGAATGGCCAGATTAATTTGAGGTTACCGTAAGTCTTCAGCAACCACTAGTTATAAAGGTTTCAAACAGAAAAGCATATCAACATGCATATCCTTCTAAACCTTAAAACAGAATCATAAGACCAAATCGAACTCCGCTGCTGCCATCCAAGAGTAGAGGAGTCTACAAAATCAAGAGGCCACAAGATTTGTGACCAACTTTGTCTGGTCTAATTTAACATGGGAATTCCAACCTTCTAGTCACTATGTCCAAACCACAGATGAACATGTGACTTCATTACATACTAGCTGATACCAAGGGTTCCCCCACCGACCTGTACACATAAAATTCCTCCAGGTTCTTTGGTTTCCTCCAAACTTTGTGTCTGTGTGTACAAATGGTGTACTGCCACCTCATATTCAGTGTTCTTGGCATCGTGAAATCATCAAAATACGACACATAACCGAATGCATGTTTCGATTTGCTGAAAAGATCTTTTATTATCTACTGCACAATCATGTACCCCTAACTAAGAAAGAACTAAAGCTTATTACATTAAGACTATTAAAAAAACCGCTGTCTTGATTTCTTTAGGAAAAAACACATTCTGTAGACAGTGTCAATCATCCTTCTGTCAGAATTAAGGATGTGTTACACATACGCTTGCTCATGAAATCATTCTAATAATCGTATGCAGCAATCGCTCCAACCCCACACCATGAACAAAAAAAGTCTGCGGAAGTGCTGAAAATTCACTTCACACCTAAAAAGCAGACGCTGCGCTTGCTTAACAGAGACAGTGAAAAGAAGGAACAATGCAAGAGCTCTTTAAATACACAACAATGCAGGGAACTCAAAGGGAGCTACTGAGAAACTGGGCCAATGCACAGTAAACAACAATTTAATACTGAAATTCTAAAAAAAAAAAAAAAATCAAGAAGTGTCAACAAAACGTTGGGTTTATTTGCCATCCAGGTTTTTTCCCCCTCGTCTTTGAAATCTGCATCTGTTTTCCTTGTTCAAAACACAAAAGCCATCTGATTCGATCCAGAAACACAGACCCGTGACCTGAACAATTTGAAATACTCTTTCAAATGCATCGTAATTAACTGGGGAACTCTTCAACAGCAAGGCATCAATCATTTAACATGCCTGCAGTTTACATCACTACTGGATATCACTTCACTGATGGCATTTTCAAATTGAAAGCAGGTGGAAAGCAGACGACAACAACAGAATTCAGTTTGGCATGAATTTTCTGAGTCATGCATTTCCAAGCTTTCCCCCCCCAGGGTCTTCCTAGTCAGAGATAAAATAGTTAAGGTTGTTGAGTAACAGCTGAGATGAGATGTTTAGGACAAAACGTCGAAGAAACTAAAGCCCTGCTCCCACCACTTTTCCCACTTTTGAGTACAAGCAAGGTGCCTGCTCAGGCCGATCTGTTTCCCACAACGTGAGCAACACCCAAAACTAACTGAACCTGAGACTCCCGTTCCCACCGAGCACTCGGATCAAAACGGGGCCAGCATTGCCGAAAAGGCCCTTTCATGGCCCTCTGTGAGAATGTGCCTTACTGCAAAAGAGTTCAGAGCCATTTTGGACACGAGGAAGGGGCCGTTTTGGCCGGCATGGCGTGAAATCGGATAAATAAAAAAACGAGCAAGGGGGGAGAAGAGAGAGGGGAAAATCCTCTCTTTGTGGCTGAGGCCCAGCAGACTGAGACAAAAGACCCAGTGGCAGGAGAACTGGAGGGATGAAAGAGGGGTGCTGAGCTCGGCCCTTTCTCCCCATCACTCTGATTCACTGTCTCCCCCCTCTGTTCTGTTCCCTTCAGCTATGCCCGCACATACAAAGTCTTCTTTGAGCTCGGCCCCTTGTCTCTCACTTCCGCTTTGTGGGGCTTCAGAGTGCAGGACTGTTCGAGACGCTTGCAGAAACGGAAACGGGCGCTTCTGCTAATGGTGTAAGATACACGAGTTTATCAATACATCATTTGGCAGGTATTGCCTAATAAAGTTGTGATAACCGTTAACGTGACCTTGCAACGAATATGAATAATCATGTGACCATTGTTTTGGTCAGAGTAATACAGTATGTTGTGTTTCCACACACAATACTACCTATAGGCACAATCATAGTTGTGCATCAACAGTAATATTGTTAGTTCATATTGGACTATTTTTGTGAGAAACGTCCCTCTAAAATTGGTGCAATTATGGTGAAAATACACACCAGAAAAATGAAAACAGTGCAACATATACTCTAGTCCAAGATTTAGCATTTTAACTCCTACTCAGACTCGTACTCCTTTACCTACTTCTTCTTTTTATTATTTATTTATTTATTTCTGAATTGCCGCCATCAGCATTCAAGCTCACCTATTTATTACCGAACAATCGACTTCTCGTCGAACTCTACCGCACCTCGATACCGACGCGATTCATGCAAACAAGCAGGCTGATGTCAGCAACAGTGGAAAGGAGTTCTCTGCACTGACATGTGGCGGGGCAGATAAGATCTGAGAGCAGATTGGAGGAGCCATCTGGAAGGCGTTTGGCCTTCCCTCCGTGGAAGAGCGATTGGACTCTCGTGGAGGAGCAACATGAGAACCCTGGGGTCACACACTGCAGGGGGTATAGGGGAGGGGAACAAATCCTTAAATGACCAGTCAGGCCACACACATCAGCCATGATAATGTCCGTATAAGTAATAATGAGGTTATTTTTTTCCTGACATGGACCAAAAGTGTTGTGAGTGTTAGGGAGACATGGAGGAAATGAGAATGAGTTTTGAGTCATTATTAATGACATCATTTAATTCATTCCTCGTTATCCCATCCTTCTGCGCAGTGACCAATTTCCATTACCAAATTGATTTGCAGTTTGCAGTAATTAGCCTGAGTGGATATGTGATCTCATCTGATGGTCCCTCAATGTGAGCGGTTGTAGATACTGATCTATTCAATCAATTATCTCTCCCTAATAAAGTTCCAATAAGCATAAAAACATTAGTAAGGATGTCAACACAGTAATGGTATTGGTATATCAGGTACACAATTGTTCAGTAACAACAGTGAAACCTTCTTTTAAACAAATGACTCATATTGGGAATTAAAACCTTGGTGGTAGATCAAGTCAAACCTTTAGGATCCTGCTCAGCAGAAGGACATTTTCTTTTGGGGTTGGACGAGAGGACGTTCCACACTCGCTATCAAAAAAAAACGGCATAACAAATACTGATCAATGTCAGCTGCATGACATTGCATTTCCAAACGTAACAATTTCATTACATTTTACCACAAGGACGAGGCTCAAAGTTCCTTCTAGTTGGATAGTTAGATCTTCCACTGGCTTCAAAACGTTTGAGCCAAAGTTGGTCAAATTTGTGGGTAAATTAGTGACGACCATAACCGTCCAAACTGGTACATCTGTGATCATGCCTGTGAAAGGCAGAGGTGGTTATGCTTCTTTTCAGGCGCAACAATGACAAGTGAACATCACTCAGTTTCGGGTTTCACCCTCAATTACAGTGACTTACACGCACACGGGGAACGGGAAAATCCCATCTATCTGTGGCCTGGTAAAGCCACCAGGATCTTAGGAGTCTGAGCTTCCGTGGGCAGCGTGTGGCCTTCAGAGTGCAGGGAGGAAAATTCCCTCAGGACAAGTCAGGAATTCCTGTCAGTGAAGAGGCCAATAGGTCAGAGGACTCTGATTTACTGCTGTCTCCTTTGCACAAGCCTTTCAGTGGCTACTGTCCGTGTGATAACTCTGAAAATCTCTGCTGCACTTATGATTACCTCACAATCGAGGCTGATTCTGAGATCACTCTGAGATCACTTAAGCATAAATAAACTCTGTTCCACATGAACAACTAAGCAGAAACTAAAGACAAACAGCATTACTTTCGACAGCCTGAGAAGCGAGGGGTGGAAAATGTACAAATATTTTAAATCCATGACTACAAATTACCGAGCATGGCCCCTTTATCACTGCTCTGTGTGCAGTCTGAAACCATTCATAATACACAACGTGTAGCACGAGCAGTTCAGCCTGTGTGCAAAAGGTGAGAAGGGACAGACAGGTGTGCCAATGCGGCGTGTGTCTGTGTGTACTGTGGCAGCCTGCCAGACAGATCTGATTCAGACACACCGGCATCCAGACGACTCACTTGGATAAGATCCCAGATGGTGAAATTCAGCCCAAACCTGAGAAGTTTGTATATTAAAAGATGAATGAAGGCATTCTTCTTTCCCGCTTATCTCCTACTCCTCGTCCTCAGCGTTATCAGGAGGCGTATAATACTTAATTAACACCTCCCAGCCCACTGACAAAGCAACAAGATATTGCAGACGTCTTTATCAGTCCCCTGCTGAGTGTTACTTCGCACTTAAAGAACAATGGATTAAAACAAGCCAGGCATTCAATTCAAATAAACGATACGGGCTCAGAACTTTTGCAGAACTTAAGCTCCCAAATTTGAAGGGAAACGTTTGACAAATCCTCCTATAGGAAAAAGAATACATGCTTGAAGTTAATCTTCCTAGATAAGGTTATGTCTCTCAGTCTTTAGGAAACATCCTGCCTGAATGCCATGAGAATATACAATCCAAAGATTGCTCTGAATTAGCAATCATCAAACAGCCTAGACATGTATGGAAATACATCAGTGTCAGAACTTGTCAACAGGGAAGGTTATGTAGCTTCAACGGAGACTATGCTGATTGTACTGTGCTTATGCCGTGCCAGCATATATTTATATACTAGCATGAATTACTAGTTGACTGTCAATTTTATTCTATTTAATTTTTTTTATGGCTGTGTGATTTTTAATTCAATTTGATTTGATAGCACTAAAGTTTATTGTTTGATTTGTCTCAAGCACCACCATTTCTTACAGATTATGAAGAATTAAAACATACACAAACTCTCTAAGAATTTTTCCCGCCAATCTTCGTTCTACACACCAGTCTAGCAGGTAGCAGTATCGCACCAAGGCACATATACTCGAGGATGAAGAAGCAATACTCTCGCAAAATGTGGTTTGTATTTTCTGCAGAAAGTTGCTTATAGTATAAATCAACATTATACCTTTGCATATATGTAAATTTACTTAAAGAATTAAAAAAGCGTAAATCTATTAAGAATCGAAAACTGACCTATCCATTCTATTAACTAACCTGACCAAGTAAAGATCAATTGAATTGTGAAATCCATTAGGTCACACAGCTCTAGTAGTTAGGAAATATTGATTCAGTGATGTATCACGATTCTTTCTCTGTGGAAATACGTTTGCCACCACACTGACCCCAAATTCGTTTTCTTTTTTTTTCTTTTTTTTATTGGTATACGTTTGCATTTTAGGTAATATTGTTGCACAAGTGATGTGCTTTAAATTATACACACATTGGCAGGCAGTACATTATCATTTGCTATGATCTGAATATATATATTTTTTTATTCGGATTTCGTTTATGAACTCATCAAACAAATCAAATCGGCACCTCGGTATCGTGATAATATCGTATCAGGAGATCCCTGGAGATTCCCATCCCTAATAGTAACCATCACACAGTGGATTATTGTCCCCCAACAACATGTCCTGAAACTTTTTATTCATTTTATACACTATTCTCCTAGCAGCTGTAATTTAATTTGAATAATGACATCATCACATCATGCCGTGATGCCACGTGTAGGTTTATCTAACGTCATAAAACATCTGTAAACTAGTTAGAACCTGTTTTGAGAAGCTATAAATAGTTGTTCCCAATCCAGCATCTCTTTTTTCTCTTTATAAATTGCTGAAACAACAAAAGTCTATCATTATTGTTAAAATAACAACACATTTTAAATCCACTAATTACCCTTTAACTATTTATTACAGTAGATTATGTGAAAGGTTTGCCATACAAGTCCCTGTGCATGTCTTGTTGCTATAGAAACGATAAGGTACAAGATGTAAGATTGTATTAATAGAACATCTGTGATTTAAATTAGAGCCAGATGTGTTCTGTTATAGAACATAAGCAGATAGTAATTGGTGAGAAGTAGAGTTCGACTGGATGGTGAGAATTCTGGAGTGACTAAGCAATGCGGCGTTTGCAAGAATTCTGACTGAGACCACCATGTAAATGTCAATGGAAAGATTATCTTGAACTAATGATGGAAGTTTGATTGAGTTTATGCCAATAGCCAATCAATTAAGGGGTGTAAGCTATAAGTGCTTCAACAATTAACGTAACCTTAACGTGGTCTTCCAAATCATTACGCGTTACTATACAAGTGTATAACTTACAGACAAGCTTAGGTCTTAAAGAAGAAAGTGTCTGCTTGGTAATATGCATTCCAAAGATCCATGGCAGTGAGGTAATTACTTACAAAGGACAGAGGTTTGTGGTAAAATAGTCTATAAAAAGTCACAGTTTAGTACATTAGCTTGGCCACAGTTGACCTGGAAGTTGCAAATTATCCATTGAACTCTGATTCATTCATTACACACTACTACACAGCTGGATTTAAAACAAAACAAAACAATCCTAACAACAATAAGGGTCACTGCAGCTTTCCACCAACACGTGAAAAACGGATTAGATTAGCTATTTATAAACCTGAAACCCAACACTGGTTCTTCCTGAGCAGGGAAGCAGAGAGCAGGAAGCCACAGGTTAACTTCCTCCTTCTTCTATTGCCATCCTGTTTGGGCATCCGCTCTATCCCTGTTAAAGCGCACAGCTGGAATTGAGGAGTCAACACCAGCGGGATTAAAAGGACGTCTGGGTCGACGCTCAGCTACTAACACACAGGCAACTGGTGCACAGTAAAACAACTGGGGGTCTGGAGAGCCAATGACCGCTTGGATTAGGTGCATATGCAAACTAAAGATAAATCACTGGCTGCAAAGTTCTGCTCAGTGTATGGCACCAGACAACTGGGCTGGACTGGGTTTTTGGTTTTCAACCATGGATAAGGTCATAGGTTAGATTATTTAAAAAGATCACACACTGTGTTCTAAATGGACACAAATACAAGTTCAGTGCCAATCCCAAGCCCGGAGAAATTGGGTGGGTTGCGACAAGAACAGAATCTGGAACAAAAAAATTATCCGATGTGACAAACTCTAGAATAAATGAACAAAGCCAAAGAAGAAATGAAAAAAAAGTGTTGTATGAAAAGGGCACAGCAAAGTTTTCACTTACAGGTTCATAACCCTAGTTCTCTCTTGTTAATTAAGAGCTGTTGAAGTGGATGTCTCAGAGCAGGGAAAACGTGACATGAGATAGTCCAAGAGCAGGATTGGAAACGTGGGTCTTGACCTTTTCAAACCCCTAGGGTTAATGTGTCAAAAGACAAAGAATAAGACTTAGCACTAACTCTGGATAAAAATGCTAACTTGAAAAGGAACTGGTGGGTTAGTACTGTATGACATTTGACTTTACTCGATTATGTCACCTACTTCCAGCGTTCCGGTGTACATCTAGTGTGCACATGCCTTATTGCTCAACTCCAATCAGAAACCCTCGATGCAGCAATGAACACATTCAGTCAACTTTCATACATTATGTAACTCCTTCCCATTTCTTTCTCTATGTAATAATAATGTACCACTTCTCACAATGCATGATGATTAAAAAGTGAAAACTATCTCCAAAATCTCTCTCAAATATCTTTAAAGCTCAATAAGAAGGTTATTAGATCCTTGGGAAATGTTTTAGGCCACCCAGTTCCCAAAATATATAGCATAGTGCACAGTGTTTATCTAAAGCATGAACAAAATTCCAGCATTGTGGTTTTCCTTCGAATTGAGAGACAGCCTTCCATTAGCCATGGCATTGGTTTGCTATGTGTAAAGTGAGACAAACAGCTGGATTTCAGACCCAAACAATCAGAGGCAAAGCGATAAGCAAGAGCATTACCATGTAAGATGGATATGATGGCTTTCTTTCGATGTGTGAACAGGTGTCTCACTTAATCTGTCATCACAAGTGCAAGATGAGAGGCTGACAGAATAATCAGAGGAAAGGAATTGGTTTGGATGTTCACCCTTTAATACCCAAACTGCAAGGTTGTATCAGTGCAGGAGCGCCTGATCTACCAAAGAAGTACAGTATGTGTATGCACACTTAACAGTAACAACATTTATAACATACCTACACTACAAGTACAGTTTCTGATCCTGTATTAAAAAAATAGAATGGTTACTAGCGTCACTTTTTTCTTGGATGACATTTTAATTCAAAAGGATTTTGCTAGACAATACACAGGACATCCTTCAACACTGTATATTCACACTTTTGTGCTTTAAATCAGAACCTTAAGTTTGACAGCTTCACAATATCATGTACATCACATATACATCAACGTATGTCATATTCGCATATTGACCAGGATTTGGTTTAAAAAATACATTTAAATCCCAGACCAGCAGCTCACATCTGACACAACTTCATCCTGAAACATCTACAGCCATTGAGCTTGACAGACAAATGAGCTTATGTACCGGGCCAAAACTGAGAATTTATGACTGCAGGACAGCTAACATCTTGCCGACACGTTCTTTGAGACAAAAAAAAAACAAAGTCTTTGTGTTTGTTCATCCTCGCATGGAGGTTTTTTTTACACCAAGTGCTGGAGTGTGAGTCACGTTCAAAACACACCGAGGAATGTAAAGCACCGTGCATCCTATAATTCACTCAATTGACTTACAGCTGACTGAGCGAGTGTCGCTTGCGTTCGGGATCATGATTCTTCTGTCCTCGAATCCAGACAAGCTGTGTTACGATGTGATGCAAATCAAAACAAGAAAATACATGTCAGTTTTCGGGCACGAGATTCCAACCACAGCAGCAGTTTTTATTCATTAAAACAGAATTCAGCCGAGTTGCTATATTACAGCTCCTGCTTTGGGCTGCACTTAAACACATATCGTCAACATAGTAGTACTTAAACATATACTACGGTACAGGGCTGCTCAATCTTGACAAAATCCCAGGACAGCACCGACTGACCAGACATGCATTATGGTCCAAATTTAAACTGGCTCGTAGAAAGATGTTCCATATTGTTCCGAGTCAGCCCTGGTTAACTAAATATACACTTTTTTTAAACCTATATTATTCTTTTTTTGCTTGGTTTTACAATAGCCACCTTTTGTAAAACATTTTTAAAAACTTTCACTTTGTGAAAACGATCACCAACGACGGGATTGTGTCAATGCCATGATTCATGGAAACACCCACAGAAACACTCATCTAGTTAGTGATGCGATCAGTACAGTGATCTTTCCCAAAACCGTGACCTTCTGCGGTGATTGGTGTTGATCAGCAAGCGATTATTGCCATAGCATTTACGAAATGATATGCCATATACAGTATACCAGGGAGAATCAAATACATTCAGACATCATCCAGATGGATCCTTAAACGATCCTGTTGTTGATCCTACTATCAAGAGAACAAAAAAAGCAAACGCACTCCACTGATAAATTGGGACTGTGGCACGACGGGTACCGATGCCAGCTCACAGCGCCGATCCAGAGGGTGCATTAAAGTCTGTTACATGTTCTTATGTTTGCACGTGTTTCCTCCTGTACAGTAGCTACATACCCATGAGTGTATTAACTACATGCCTTTATAAGTGAATGAGTGCAATCCCTTGGGATTGGTTTTAGATCATGAGGTGGTTACTAAAGATGAATGTGATGATTTCCATATCCACCATATGACGGTTGTAGGCAAATATGAGCAAATGATCCTGTGTTATAATGGTGTCTTTTGGGTAGAAAGATAGGTGTGGGTTAAACACTGGGTAAATGGGGAACTAGAACATGTGAATTATTTAGCTAACGTGGTGCATATCCGGTAACACAGATTACACACTGCATCGACACATATGTGCGAGACTTATCATTTCGTAAAATAAATGGGGAAATGTATTTATATATATATTTAAAAATAAATAAATAAATAAATACGCGCGTGCGCGAATGAATGAAATAAGCGTGCAAGTAATTGGTGGGAAACTGGGTGAACTCTTAAGCAAGGACGGTAGCTGTCAGTTGAAGCGCTTGTTTCTATTGATTAAAGGCAAAGCGTGATTAATGTCGCGTGTCATTCATTAAATACAGAAGAACGTAACATGTCACCCTGCAGTGTCGCAGGAGTTTCAGAGCAGCAGTATATGAAACTCACCGACTGCAGGAAGGAGAGCGTGCGCACATAATCTCGCTCGGTGTTGAGCAGCTCGTTAAGCACACACAGCCGCAGGCGAAGCTGGCGCTCCGAGTCTCTGCACTGCTGCTCGGCGTGTTCCCGAGCGCTGTCCTCCTCCATGTTCCCCCGAGATAATCCTCCCCGAAAACCGATGCCACACTTGCCAAGCGTGCAAGATTTTAATGCTGATGTAGATGTCTCGTGCTTGTTTTGTTTAGCTTTTTTTTCTAGTCCATTCCACCGCGCATCTCAAAACACCAGCGCGCGCACACACACACAAAACCCAGTGAGTTTTAATTTAATTAGTTAAAGTTCGCTAAAACATATTCCGTGTTGTAGAGACACCCAGGCGAGTGAAGTCCTGTTTAACCGGCGTCCTGGAGAGAAACAAGTGAGGAGGAACTGAAGAGCTCCTGAACACGCCGCGCGTGTGTGTGTGGAGGCAGAAAGTGACACGCTGTTGTAGTTACACTGAGCAGTAAAGCTGAGGAGACCAAACCGTCTGCTCTCTCTCTCTCTGTCTGTCTCTCTCAGTCCCGTCTCATGTTCGCACTCACAACACACTACGACTTTCTCTTTCAAAATGTAACACAACTCTAATAAACTGGCTCTGCTTTGCTTACAGTCTTTGCAACAATAATGTGCTCATAAAATTGTGAGAGAAAGTTGTTTTCCCTTTGGGGGGGGACTTTTACCAACTGTACATTTCCCTTTTTCAGGACAATTCCCAAGCTATTCTCTAGCCTTGTGTAGAACCTTCCAGAAACCATTTGTTTAATTAGGTGTACAGACGAAAGGGATTCTACCATCATCCTTAAACACACTTTCGTCTGTACAGATCTGTACACTTTCATCTGTTTCTTATATACTCAGCAAAAAAAGAAACGTCCCTTTTTCAGGACTGTGTATTTCAACAATAATGTTGTAAAAATCCAAAT
>JAQMYJ010000040.1:13546067-13562184 GCA_030014305.1 Clarias laeviceps | reverse complement strand
TTTTACTTGAGTAGATTTTTATAATGGTAACTTTACTTGTACTTCAGTAAAAATTCACAGAAGTAACAGTACTTTTATTGAGTACAAAAATTGATTACTCTTTCCACCTGAGTCTCCTTAATAAAAGCTTATTGTTTGCTGGAAGCTGAAATAACGTACTGTGTCGTCTGGGTCGCCTCCAATATCTACTTAGCCAAGTGATCAAGTAGGGTTGGGAATCACCATTCAATAACTGACTCAATTTCACGATACACACGTGGTAAATCAATTAATATTGCAATTCTGTACGTACCGCGATTTTATAAACATCCCAATTTGATATCAAATTTTACAATTTTATGATTTTAAGACTTTGAACCTTAAAAAAAAAAAAAAGAAAAACTCGAAAGGTTTATACCTTAGCTTTATTCAACAGCTTCACAACTGTATTAAACATGAGTAATTAAATGTAGTCCGTTCTTTATAGCATTCGTTTTCTCCCTTAAAACTGAGTAAAGCATTTAAACAATACAAACTAACTCCATACAAGAGTTTAGCATAGAACTTGAAATAAAACAAAAAGCAAAATTTGTATTGAGCAGCACATATCTCGGTGATACGCCATAATTGTTACTTTTAAATAAAGAGCAAATAATTCACTTCTACCACATGGAATGCCAATGAGTGAGTTTAGAGTGTACTTCCTGTAGGTTTATAAAGAAACTGAAATTTTACCGCTCAAATGCCTCCCGAGCCCTGAGCAAGTGTTGAGCAATTGTGAGCACATGCACAGCTTCTAATGCGAGAATGTCCGGCTTCTAACACGCGTGTTTCAAAACTAATTAGCGCTTGCAACGTTTTGAGACTGGTGTAAGAGTGTGTATTGAGTGGATTTGAGCGTGTTTGGAGAAAGTGTGTGATTGGAAGCTTTTTAACATGTGCGAATTTTAACAATGTAACACCATAAAAATGCATTTCTGTTGTACCATTCAGAAACTTATTATTGACTATGTCGAATGTGATCCGTCATGGCTGAAAAGCTGAAAAACAACCAATTCCGTTCACTAGCTGATCAACTGCTGCATCTCTATTATAAATGTAATAAATCACTTAAAAATTTGATTTTGCAGTCAATGTGACAACATGTGAATCGACACACAAAAACATCCAGATTCATAATTGAATCAATGATTCCCCTCATCTCTATGGTCAAATGTTATTCGGCTTAATGTAAATCCACAAAAGTGACTCTGTGATTGCGTAAATCACCAGCAAACAAGGATCACATATTAAACCGCTGGAAGACTAGAGTAACCGCAACGTCTCAGTGCGATTCCATGCAACCAAACAGCAGCATGTGTTTTTGCAGAACTGCACATAAATCATTGACCAGCCTGGTAACTGATCCATATAACAAGGGTGATGAATCTAGAATGAAGGTAGGTATTTGGGACTTGGGACACCGTTAATCTTGTTCAGGTAAGCACACACAGTCGAGGGTCTACTGGAAATACTATGAGAACAACAAAAAGTAAAACAAATGAGAGGGGAGGAAGAAAAAAAAAAAAAAAAGAACCCGTTGATCTTTAGGGAAGATGGCCAAAAGGATATCAAATCAGTATTGTAATATATTAGAAATTACCAGACACGATTACCATGATGTGAGCTCATTCCAAGTCCACAAATCATAAACAGACAGTAAACACCATGTTCATTCCTGATTATGAGATCGCCAGACAGCTGAACCAGTTTAATCATTAATCATGGGTCTAATAATGAAGTAGGTTTGATCAATGGAATATACTTAATGAAGCTTTGACACTTTCACAAAATACTGCCACAGACCAGCAAAGAACAAATACATTATTTTCTTCTACAATGCACCTTATTTATAGTGCAGCTGCTAGATTTTCAATCTGATTTGTTGAAGAATTTTCTATAACTGCAGACACTTTGACACTTTGTTGTTCAAATCACAGCTCTATTGTATCGTGATCATTACAGTTTTTATTAACAAAGATAGTACATGCTACAGATAATCTATGCCTAAAACCAACAAACTTTAAAATAAGCAAACAAACAAAAATACAACAAAGCATTATTCAGAACTTTACTGTACACTAAGCATTACAGCACTGTGAAATGGTGAAGCTTGCTGCTAGATGAGGCTTATTTAACATTTATGGACGGAGTATCCAATTCTTTGTGGTTTCTTGGTGACATGCCAAGCTGCAATTTTTATGCTTAAACAAAGAAAAAAAGAAAGGAAATTTCTAAGGGAACAACTGTTTGAAGCTGCTATAATACAAGTTATAACAAGAAAATGGTTTCACAGATATTCCACAAAGTTATTTGTAAATCGTTGTTCGATATACATTGATCAATCATAACACTAACACCACTGCCAGGTGAACTAAACAACACTGATCACCAACTATAACTTTCAAATTTCCTGGATCCCAATCTGATCGAGCACCCATGGAATGCACCGGACAAATAAACCCATCCACTAAGACTCCACCTCACATCACCCAAAGGATCTACTGCCAAAAGCCTGGTGCTAGACAACACAGCACCTGTAAACACCCCCCAAGTGATCTTGCAGGGCTACACCCCGAGCCATGTTGGCACGAGAGGAACTCAAATCCTAGTTGGTTTTAATGTTATGTCTGATCGTTCTACAATGAGATCAATAATATTTTTTGCATAGCAATTAAAGAATTATTATATAGCGAAATAATCAAAAGTAAGGGGGCTTTCCCATATTTCCTGAATATGATCCTAAACCAGTGCAATGTCGAGGTGGTAGAAAACTGTGCATGGTGAAAACCCAGGTGGGAAAATATTTCTACCTTTCTAATTTGAAATGTAGTCACCAATCTAATAAAATTAATAAACTGGAAAAGTGGAAAATTTTAAAAAGTGAATTGGTTTGAAGACTTTGATTTTTATTTGTATAGACAAATAAAAACACTTTAAACACTGGACTTTGGACAAAGCAGGTTCACAGACAGACAAATTCAGGATATAAGTAAAAAAATAAATGAAGAAAGAAAATAAAAATATATTTTTAGCTTCATCAGTTTGTCCCTGACGAGCACGCCAGAGGCGACGGCATCAAATGAACAACATCAGGAAGAGACATTCAGAGGAACCAGACTCAAAAGCGAATCTTGCCTCATTTGGGTAGGTGTTTTGTGCTTCTTCGTAACGGCTTGTAGAATTCACAAATATCCTGAATTCCTCGCTCAGTGTTAACGCAGATGGCCGTGACCCATTAATACTAACACGAACATCAGGTCACATCACATAATCCCATTCACAGTGAAAAAAATACTTGCCCTTTTCTTTCTTTTTTATATTTGCAATACTTAAATGAATCAGATCATTAAACAAACTTTAACGTTACACAAGGATAACCCCAATCAACACAAAATGCATTTTTTTAATGATGATTTCATTTATTAAAGGGAAAAAAGCTGTCCAAACCTGCCTGGCTCTATGTGAAAAAGCAATTACCACCTAAACCTAATAACTGGTTGTGTCACCATTGGAAGTAACAACTGCAATCAAGCCTTTGTGATAATTAGCAATAAGTCCAACTTTCTGTGGATAAATTTTGGCCCACTATTCTTTGCAGAACTGTTTTAATTCAGAAGCATTGGAAGGGATTTCAGGCACGAACAAAATCTGTTTAAAGTCATGCCACAGCATCTCAATGGAATTTAAAGCTGGACTTTGATAAGGCCACTCCAAAACATTAATTTTGTTGTTGTTTTTAATCATTCAGAGGCTTGCTGGTGTGTTTCAGATCATTCTCTTCAGATTGTACTGCATATTCAAAGTACGCTTGAACTTGGGGTCACAAACTGGTGGCCGGACATTTTCCATCAGGAATTTCTAATAGAGCGCAGAATTCATAGTTCCATCAATTATGGCAAAGCAGACCCAAGCCATCGCACTACTACCACCACTATGTTTGACTGTTATGATGTTCTTTTTATGAAATGCTGTGTTGATTTCATGCCAGATGTAATGGGACGCACACCTTCCAAAAAGTTCAACTTGAGTCTGATCAGTCTACAGGATATTTTCCCAAAAGCCTTGGGAATAATCAAAATGTTTTTTGGCTTTTGTGTTCATTTTGCTCAGCAGTGGCTTTGCCATGGAACTCTCCTATGGAACTCTCCTATGGAACTCTCCTATGGAACTCTCCTATGGAACTCTCCTATGGAACTCTCCTATGCCTTTTTTTCCCTTAATAAATGAAATCATCATTTAAAAACTAAATTTTGTAGTTACTGGTTGTAGTTACTGGTTTTTTTGTAGTTACTGGTTTTGCAAAATTTAAATTTGTTTGATTATCTGTTTGGATATATTTAAGTATAACACATGCAAAAAAAAAAAAAGTATATATACACACACTATTTCAACACATATACCTTGTCACAACACTGTACATAAATACATACATACACACTAATATATATATAACATTTCTCAGTCTTTTCCTTAACACATACTGTATATAAACACACACACACACACACACACACACAATAGACTTCATAAACTATCATTTCTGGACATTGTTTAGTATCAGTGACCTCGAAACTTCACTTAATTTACCATAAAATCTATTTTCACTTTAGACATTTAGATATAGTTCATTTACAATTATAAATAAGTCTTGTACATACATTATATGCTTTTGTATGGCGTCATTATTTTGTTAGCAGAACACAAACACAGATAGCGCTGTCGCCAGTACAGTACAGTCTTTCTGCTCCCTTATTGTCACTCGCCTTATCAGCGCTCTCTATCTGCCCTTCCCAAACACACCTCCACTGCCTAGACACGCGCCCTGACCTGGCTGAGAGTATAATAAACTACCTAGTGCACTGTGCCTCTGGCGCAAAGGTATTTAGGATACAGCCTTGTGGATATTTCCTGAAACCGAAAAAAGCCTTCAACTCCAGTGTTTGGCAACTCGACAGCCAGCTAGCAGCACCGCTAACTTCAGACTAGCCCGCTGGCTGGGTTTCAAGAAAAACACCGGGTATTATGCCGAAGTTTAAACGCGACTTCCTCGAGAAACATACACATATTTCACAGGCAGGAGCGCTTTACAGTCTGAGAAACATTATTAAAAAACTACCGCTCTCTAAGAAGAGCATGACATCATCGTCCAGCTGTAGAGCTCGCGCTAACGCTAACGCTGCGTGTGTGAGTTAAGTAAGTTAACGTAAAACCTGCACTTTCCCCATCTACACTACTACTAACTACAGCTCCTCCACACCGCCATCTTCTACAACCAACCCGAGTCAAATCTCCCCATTTGCCCCATCATCTACTGCTCAACTGTTATACCTCCAACTTTTAATGACTTACCTTCTACGCGACCTCAGACTGATTGCAGTCTACTTGTAGACACGGCTCATTATTTCCTTCTTCCGAATGTGAATCAGGAGCGACACTCCAAAATAAGAGTCTGACTCACGCGCCATGACAGTGAGCACGAATAAAAGTCGGCAGATGTGTAAATTATTGGAAGGAGGTTAGGAATAAATGTACTGTATTACCCGAGATTCCTGATTGATTATCCAAAACTTAATCAAAGGGACGTTCGATTGATTAATGCGTTTTGTGCATGTTTACATAAGTATGAATAATATATTTTATTAATAAGACCGACAATCATTAGATTCAGATCTAGAATCTAAATAAGACTTGGTAAAACTATACCCAGTATATTAATAATTATAAATTTATATTTAGGCAAAGGGCTATATAAGGAAGTAGAATTTATCTCGTGTCACAAGCAAATCCATAACAAACTATTTACTATATGATATATTATTCGGATTCTTTCATACCCAAAATACATCCAAGATGGTCAATTCCATAATGCACTGTAATTGGTTAGTGTTAGCAGAATATCCCTGATGCATAATTTAGTCTTTTTTTTTTCTTTTCTTTTTTTACTTCTGTCATATAGTACTTACACTTAAAATTTATCGTAAATACACTGACTTAATTCATCCACCAGATGGCAACAGAGTTTCATTCTTATCTATCTATCTAATCCAAGTGTTAAGGTCCCAATGTGTTTTGTTGGCTTGTAAAATATGGACATTTGTATTGCCAAAGTTCAGAAATAAGTTAGAAGAAAATAACAGGAATTTTAATAGAAATGAATAGATCAAAAAAGAAATAAAAAAGTTAAAAAAAAAAATACATAGAATTCTCTCTCTCGCGCGCGCACTCTGTGTGTGTGTGTGTGTGTGTGTGTGTGTGCGCTCTGAGATGGATTTGCACTTTGTCCAGTGTGTACCCCGCCTCGTCCTATAAGTCTCGGCCCATAAGTGATCTCTGCAACCTTGTTTACAGGATAAAACGGTATAGACGATGAGTGAGTGAATGTGTCATATATCTGCTTATTAATATATTTAAGGTGAATATAACAGTTTCCATAGTTAAAGGTTGAATAAAAAAATGAATACTCTCAATATAAAATGAACCTGCCAAATTCCTTGAATGTATTCAAGTCATCTGCTGAATTAACAAAATCTTTATATATAAAATATTGCTTTTTTAATTGTCATTTCAGACATCATGAAAAAGGGATTATGAAAGAAACAGAGCTGACTTTACATAATAGAGGAAACAGAGGAAGCTATTGACGGATGTTCTGTTTTGAAATAGAAAGGGCATTTTGAAATAGAAAGGGCATTTTGAAAAAAAAAACCAGCTAAATAAAATACAATAAATAGCTAAATAAAAAAAACTTTAATACTAATAATAATAACTTTAGTACTATCAATTATCCCTTTATTACTGAAAATGTCTGACTTGCTTTAATTTTTTTCAGTTTTGAGTCCAGCAGTTACTGTACTGATATGTAGTCCCGAAAGATGGATTTATGTGTTTTATTGTGTTACGTTTAAATATCAAACATTTAATCTGGCTAATAATTAAAAATCATTTCCACAACTCTTATGCTGCAGTCACACTACAGTATATTTCAGAAAAGCTTGGTCAGCCTATAGTACTTATCTATCCGGTTATCTTTAGAAAAAATGCTGCCCAGAATCTGTCTTCCTCTTTAGAATGTGTAAAGCGGTAGTGATACGTTCTCCTCACTGCACAGGGCACTTCGTATATGTGTTTTTGCATGAAAAGTTTGTAGGTGATTAGGAACCTTTGGGAGTTTTTCAGAAAACAAGTTAATTTAATTAGTTCATGCAAGTGTTAAAAGAGATTATAAGCAATGTAGTTTTATAGATAGTTACACTACTTGGCCAAATATTTGTGGACACCTGACATTACACACATATGTAAGTATTCCCCAAATTGATTTTGTCACAAAGGTGACAGCACACACTTGTATGGAATGTTTTTGCTTTAGGATTACAAATTCCTTTTTTTTACTGAAACTGAGCAGCCCAAGACAATGTAGCCAGCATGATAATTCCCCTGTGCAAAAAACAAGACTTTATTATTTATTTATTAAGGTTTATTGGTGTGAAAGATCTTGAGTGGACTGAACCTCACTGAACACTTAAATAGGAACCATGTGGGGGAGCCCACGATCAGGGTGACCTAGCATCATTTAAAAATGAATCTGTAAAATAGTTATTCAGCATTGAATCTAATAAAATGTATACCACTCATCCTGTATAGGGTCACATCAGGCCCATTAGCATTAACATTAATCTTAATGTTTCAGCACCAACACATCTTGGACAATGGTATACTTCCAACTTTGTGCCAACAGTTTGGGGAAGGCCCTTTTCTATTCCAACATGGTTGTGCCCCAGTGCACAAAGACATGGTTTGATAAATTTGGAGTAGAAGAACTTGACTGGCCCGTACAGAGCTCTGACCTCAACCCCATCAAGCACCTTTGGGATGAGCTGGAATGGAGATTGTGAGCCAGACCTTGTTGTCCAACATCAGTGTCTGACCTCATAAATTATCTACAGAATTAATGGAAATGAATTTCTACAGAAACACTCCAAAATCTTGTAAACAGCCAAATACATATTTGTCCATATAGTGCATCTTTCTCTCTCTCTCTCTCTCTCTCGCTCTCTCTCTCTCTCTCTCATATATTGCACCTACAACAGCTTTAACTCTTATGAGAAGGTTTTCCACGAGGTTTAGGAGTATGTGGGAATTATGGGAATTTTTTACCATTCTTCCATAATGCATTTGTGAGGTCAGACACCGATGTTGGACAGAAGGCCTGGCTTGCAGTCTCCGCTCATCCCAAAGGTGTTCTTGCGGCCAGGACTACAAGTCAAGTCAAGTCAAGTTCTTCCACACCAAACTCGCTCATCCATGTCTTTATGGACCTTGCTTTGTGCACTGGTCATATTTGGAACTCATGTGGGCTTGTTTTTCTAGAGTTGGCCTCAGACCCTTACTTCCAGTGGAAGGAACTCTTAATGCTTCAGAATCCCAAACTGTTCCCACAATGTTGGGAGCATGAAATTGTCCAAAATACAATTAAATGCTCCCAACATTGTGGGAACAGTTTGGGAATGGTCCCTTTCTGTTCCAAGCACATTAATGGAAAGTTGAATAAAAGGACACATGTGGTAGAAAAAGGTGCTCAAGCAAACGGGGATAATCGCAGCCTTGAGAGGACTGTAAAAAGGAACCCCATTCAAGTATTTAGGGGGAGATTTACAAGGAGTGGGCTGCAGCTGGAGTCAATGCTTCATGAGCCACCATGCACAGACATATACAAGACATGGGCTACAACTGTCGCATTAATTGGGTGAGCCACTCTTGAACCAGAGACAACGTCAGAGGCATTTTATTTGGAAATCAAGGTCTCGGTGTCTGGAGGCAAAGAAGAGAGGCACAGAATCCAAATTGCTTGGGGTCCATTGTAAAGTTTGCACAGTCAGTGGTAGTTTTGGGAGCCATATCATCTGGTGGTGTGTTTTTAACAGGTCCAAGGTCCAAGATACGAGACACCAGACCCAACACTGCAGAAGAACTTTAAGGCCACAATCAGAGCATCCTGGGCTTCCATAACACCTCAGCAGTATCACAGACTGATCGCCTTCATGCCATGCAGCATTGCTACAGTAATTCATGCAAATGGAGCCCTGACCAAGGATTGATTGCTATACATGTTCATACGTTTCAGTAGTCCAACATTTCTCTGTTAAAAATAATAATAATAATAATAATTAGTGGTCTTAAGTAATATTCTTCTGTGATACTAAATTTTGGGTTTTCATTAGCTGTAAGCCATAACCATGAAAATGAAAAGACATCTATGTAATATATGAGTTTCATATATTGTGCACGCAATGTGTATTTCTTTTTTTCCTCATTATTCCTTTACTTTATATATAATGAAGTATGTTATTTGGGTAACAATGATGTATTGTAAAGGGACCTTGTAAGTAAGTATCACTGTATTACCGAACGTAAAGGATTCATTAGGACCAAAAAAAGAGAACTTGTTTTTCTTCAAATAATTTAGATATTCAATTCCTGGTGAACACGTGACCTGGTGGAACGTTCCACGTATATAACCAGATCAAGTTTGTTTAGTTTACAGCACTGGGGGGGAGGGGTATGGGGGGGGGTCATAATCTGCACTAGAGGGACTGGTGGAAAATGATGGTTAAAGTTTGAAACGTTAAAGTATGAAAAGTGTCATAATTGTGTTTCAGTGTAAAGTGTAGTTATTTTACTTAAACAGAACAGACATTATTTATGGTTAAAACATATACAGAGGTTGTTATGAGGAGCACTTTAGCTACAGTATGTTTGAGATGTGTACGTTTACTTTCCATCCATATTTGTATATTGATTCACAGGGCGTGGGAAAACCCAGAATGCTGTACAGGGTACTTCCGAGAACAGACTAAACACACTGCAGCTGTATCTGAACATAAAACGCAGCAGAAACTGGCGTAATATAGTAGGTGTTTCTAAGCAACAGAGCTATGACCGAAGCAGGAAGTTCAGGCTTTCGCGGGCTTTTAGGGGCGGAGCTTAAATCTTAATTTTCACCGCGTGGTTCATCGCCGGTCAAGTTCATTCTCGTTGTCTCTTTCTCCATCCATCCGTCCATCCACTCTGGTCCAGCTGGTCCAAAAAGGTTATCCAAACACACAGGACGCCATCAGACATCACCTTCAGACGTGTTATATGAAAGGTAAGGACCGTGTGTTAATACATTCACATAACAGGATAGCAAAGTGTACAAAAGCAACATTTTATTATAGTTGGTTTTCTTTTTTCTTCTTCTTACAATCGTTGTGTAAATTCTCATGCTTTTTCGCTTGTATTTTACTATACTGTTAATGTTAAATACATTTAAAGAGCACACACACACACACACACACCTCTCTCAGCCTCTAGTTGGACACGTACTTTATCGTACTTAAGCTAGAGTACTCTTTCTGCTTCTTTCTGCACGCGCTTAAGTCAGTTACTTCATTAGAAATAGCATACAGTAGCACGTGCGCACGTGTAATATTTCACACGTTACAGGACGCGCGCGTCCATCTTCCTGTCCTTATGAGGACATTTCACTGACATTAATATTGTCCTTAGTATAACTTAACCTTACTGTCAGCAACCGAAATGAACCTTTTTTTTTTTGGTTTGCTTTCAAAAACTGCATTTTTTGGTAAAGGTCAAATGCTTGTACAAGGTCAAAACTGTTCACCCTGTAAAGACATTTGATATTAAATCATGTCCATACACGTACATGTTTGTAAGCCATTATGATACATATAGGATCATTTTTCTTGTGAATGCACTCTAACTTACTACACCTAGTTACTTTTCAGGGAATTCCTCCAGCAGTTAGCATTTGGCTTGTCTTGAGAGTCTGTGAATTTCCCATGAATTTTCTGATAATTCTGGGCAGAGTTGAGTGGGACAAACAAACAAACAAACACTTAACATTTGTTCTGTTTAATTATTTAGATATGTAATGTGTGTGAAACTTTGGACTATAGCTATTCTGCTTACAGTTATATACACATAAACCATGTGCACACGGTGGCCCCAAAATCTGACCATGTAACATTGCCAGTTCTGATCCATTCTCATATTCAGCGTATACAATATACAAGTGTCATGACATCACAGGCTGTCAATTTGAGCATTTGCTGTAATTTCGGTCTTTTTTTACATACATTATCCCAAATCATAGATTCTATATAAAGTTTTAAAAGAATACATTCAAAAATCGTAGCTTACATTGTATATTTTATAATGTTTCCAGTAAATAAATCAATAAAAAAACAAGTTAAAACAGTTGTAAAGAATCCAGTCATTCTGTTGTAGAAACATTATCTTCTTTTCCGCATGAAAGCCACGTGTGCTTAGTGAGATAGTCTACTGTTTCCGCGTTGACTCATTGGTAAACCGGCATCCACATCCTGCTCTCTGACAACATTTAAAAACCATTCCGTCGTGCAGTTCCTGATTAAAAAGTACACATGTGCTCCGCTCTTTACAGCCTATGATGCAAACAGCCTCCACCTCAATTTCTCACACAAAATGTGTGTCAGAATTTATATCCAGGATGATGCCTCTAAGTGTAGATTTAACAGACGCAGATCCTCAGTCAGTGTATTCTGTCTGTGTATTCTGTTTCGCTATTGTTCTGTCAACAATATAAACGTATTTAAATTTAAAGCCTGTAAATAATGAATGGTGGAAAAACTAACAATGTATAACATATGTGGTATATAAGGGTGTAAGGACAGGCCTCCAACAAGCTACCTTTGCAAAAATAATAAAGAATGCACTGTTGTACACCAAAGTATTAAATTATACACTACGCATTTTAATAGAACTGGCCAAAAGGGCTGCACACTTACTCTCACTCACTCACTTATTGTCTACAGTACGTATATCGCTTTATCCTGTATATATTGTCGCTCGGGGTCTGGAGCCTATCCAAAGAGACTAATCTTATTTCTGAATGATTTCACTGTGTTCAGATCACACTGCATTCACATGTTCACTTATTTACTTGACAACAATCTCAGATTGCTACATCATCATGCAACATCATGCTCACAAAACACTATTAATTCACCGGAGATTAGCAAATAATTCAGTCATATAACTTGATTACGTCTCTCATCGCTCTTTCTCCTTTATGGCAGGTGGAGGTGGCCCTAAACAAACTCATCAGTTTACTTGGTGGAGTTGGAGCATAAAACTGTATTGTGCTCAGATTATATTTTTATTAGAAAAAAATCTTCACTTGAATTCTCACATGCGTTCGCGCAAACTCTATTTCTCCACTCTTTTGTGCGTGCTCAACATTCTGATATTTCAGCCAATCAGAGGCTACAGGAGGGACAGTACCAGCCAATCAGATGCTGGAGGGTGGAGGGTACGTACTGATGACCTGTTTCTGATTGGCTCCTGCATGGTCTCTGTGTCGCTCATGCGCATGTGTCAAACCATTACATTTTCTTCTGATGTTGCGTTTATCATTAATCAACGTAGCGACTAGAATAGACACAAAACCCAGTTGCATGAAAGCACTGGAAACACTCAAAGCATTCTTTGATAAATAAAAAAAAAGTTAGCCCATAGTGTATGATGAGGCATGTGAGTGCATGTATGTGTGCTTGTGCGCTGCAGTGAGTTGGAACCCCATCCAAGGTGTCCTTGTGCCTTGAGTTCCCTAGGATAGGATCCAGAGCCCTGCGACCCTACACAGGATAAGATCTACAGAAAATGGATGTATATTACAGTATGACTACACTGAGGACTGGTAACATTTCCTTATAAACACGGAGCACTGCTGGTGTGCGTCTGTGTGTTTGTGTGTGCGTACGTGGCACCTGAACAAAATGTACAAAGAGAGCCACGTCTACACACTCAGTTGACAATCCATAGAAACCCCACAATCATTTATAACTTTCATATAACCACTAATTATACACTTCACACAAGGCTTGTCAAGGCTTCACAAGATAGGCGTTCACTTTAAAGTCATAGATGTATAATATATGCAGTAGAGAATTTTTGCAACACTGAGATAAATCATGCTAATCGATTATCCATTACAATGTTGCTTTTTACTTAATAATAAATATGTTGTATAATAGTGATCTGGATTACATCAGAGTGTCGTGCATGAATGCATGTAAGCTATGTTTTAATACGAGTTGGCAGTATTTTGCTACGTCGGATAAGGAAGGATTAGTATGTGGTTAGGGTTACTGTAGGGTTTGCTGCTGTAATTTTTTTTTTTTTTACAGTAAGGAAAGTATGGTGCGGTGTGGTATGGTGTGGTGTGGTGTCTTACCATTTTAAAGCTGTGTTCAGAAAAGGTCTTGTACCATCAGACATATCTTTTATTAACAACCAACAAGCACTTCCACCAGAATCGTCATACACACATGTACATAATTCACAGATGAACAACAGATGTACAATCAGTTTTACAGCTTAATTCATGAGAAATTTCATCACAAGTCCCGGGTTGACTTGAACACCCCTCCTATATATATATATATATATATATATATATATATATATTAGTGCGGTCAATTGATTAAAAACTTTTATTTAGTTAATCAAACTCAAAGATTAATCACGATTAATCAGAATGTTAAAATACTATAAAAGATTATATACATGTATTATAACCGTGCAATGTTCGAATGAAGAAATGTATAACAAACTGGTTAGTGGACACATAATGCAGTTTTATAATATATCAAACATTAACATTTAACAAATTAAATTTAATTCCCTCGAATGATAAACTCCTTGTAGCAGTCAAATTGTGAGCCCTGTTTGCTCCTATAATGATAACCAAGTATGTTATCTTCGTTTTAACTTGGCTAGCCAAAAAAAGGCTAACACATGCCTCCGGAAAATGTCTTTCTTATGGTTTAACACACCCAGAGTGAATGATTGCAGTTGTCATTTGTCATCGATTAGGTGTGCTGTTACTCTGAGGCAGTTGTGATTACTTACTAATGTCCAGTGGTCTCTATTAAGTACAATAAAAGTAGCTTCTGCCAACTGCCTCACTTTCACAGCCTTTCTCAGTGTCCTATTTTTGTATTTTTGTACTAATAGTTCCCCTTGAAGGTAGCATGAGTAAATAATTTACATCTAGAAGCTTTTTTTATCCAAACGTCCATCTAGAAGCTTTTTTATAATAAAAACTGCCATTCAGCGCACCTGGTGATGTTTCCTCAATCATCTTGTTATCCTCGTTAAAAGTGCCCTTATCACACACACTGGGTTACCACAGTGCGATTATGGAAAGCCATTATGGTCAAAATTGGTCATGTGATTAATTTGCATAAAAATTTTATCAGGCATAAAAATTTCTGAATTATATATCTAGAATATTATATAATTGTTTGTTTAGTTTGTTTGTTTCTTATGTAATAATTTGTTAAAAAAAATACTGGTAGTTAAAGGTGTGTTTCCGATTGCAGTGTACCAGGTGCACATGGTAACCTTCAAAATGTCTGATCTCTTAAGCTCATTACAAATGCTCAACAATGAACCAGGATGGAATCTTACACACACACACGCACACACACACAGGGATACATACCACAAAACACACATATCACTTTATTTTTTTCTCACACTCATTCACAGAAAAAAAAAATCACGTACATGTACACACATGCTTTGATGGCTATCGTTTGTTTGAGTGTCTAGTAACAGACATGCGCACACACATACATACACACACACGCTTGTATTAATCCCACTCCCTCTTCCACGTATGCGTAAAGACAGATATGAGGTGAAACACTAAACTGCTGTATAGAGTGTGTGACAGATGGCTCAGCACAGTCCAGAGGATTTGAATTGAACCCTTTGAAACACCGAATCGAAAGGAAGGAGTGTAGCTCTCAGCTGTGAGACGGTCTTTCACTCTTGCATGAATCAGTTGTTCCTGGCAGGAGCACTAGGAGTGGTAGGAGTGGTAGAGCAAGCATCAATAGTGACTGAGTCTTGCATCAGACAGGAGCCACGCGCATTCGAGACGGAACTGCTGCTACAGGCTCTCGACGTGTAGTGGGGTTAGTTGGTGTTTTCTTGTTATATATTTTATCTGAATAGTAGATTTGAGGAAGGAAGAGCACCTAGGAATGAGCCTGTTGTTAAAAAAATAAAAGAAGAATAATAAGAATAGTAATGAATAGTCTCATCTTGTAACTGTATTTGGATCTGTTTTAATGACATTGTAGTCTGTTAATTATTCAAATATGTCCATGACAGCTACTTTTGCCGAAATCCGCAACTGAGTAATCTGCTTTAATGAATTGTCATACAAATATTGTCTTTGGGTATAATAGTTGATCAATCTCTGCTGGTAATAATGGAGTTTCATATCCTTTATGAGTGGTTTTCTATAGTAGAAACCAAGATTTGTTGCTGTTATTCTAAACACGTCACATCTGAGTTTCGCTCATACGTTTATTGAGTCTCAAAATAAATCTCCTTCTTTGGTGTCTCGGTGAAATTATACATGGAATGCAGTCTGACGCTCCAAAAAACCCCTGAGTCATACACTGTAAACAGAAAGGAACGAATGAGAACCTAAGACCAAGGGCAATGTTCTGCCAAAAGCTGATTAATTCTGTCTGAAATTCCTGCCCCTCAACCTCACAGTTGCTCTGTAAGTTCTCATCATGTGAACCGAGTCAATTCCAGCAGGCCAGTTTCTATGCCCTGATCTTTATTTGTGCGTAAAGGAGTATATTGCTTTGTGTTTATTTTCACACACCAGGATACACACTCATACGTTTAAGGAGGCGGAGCCACGTCCACCTGTATTTGCAAAGCCGGTAGTGCTTTCAGTCTTCTTAGTGTTTACAAATGGATAGGTGTTAATATTTATTCAGGCTCGAGCAAAAATTAAAAAAGTGTCTTTTATGGAAATGGACTTTCAGCTGCGTTAAAAAGCTATATAACGTTTAAATAAAGCTGTATAAAATGTGTAATTAACATTCAGTTACAGGAGGTTCAGAAAGCAAAAACAATGAGAAGTATCCAGCATGTATGGAAATCTCTGAAAAACACACATTGACTGGCTTATATATATATATATATATATATATATATATATATATATATATATATATAAAAAAAC
>JAQMYJ010000040.1:13527250-13545967 GCA_030014305.1 Clarias laeviceps | reverse complement strand
TATATATATATATATATATATATATATATATAAAAACATACAGTACCAGTCAAAAGTTTGGACACATGTTTGGGTTTATTTTTCTATATGCTTAAACAATACAGGTGATATCAAAACTATGAAATAACACATATGGCATTACGTAATTAAATAACAACCCCAACAACAACACCAACAGTCAGTTGTTATTTTAAGACAAGTAGGTCATCTGATCTGGTATAGATCTTGCAAGACCAGTATTGTCAAGTGCATTTGCAAAACTTGTCGAGCCCCATGACAAGCACAAAACTCGCTTCCCTGAAGACCATCCCAAAAACGCAAGAACAAAATTGACCTCTGCTGCAGAGGAGTGGTTTATCTCGAGTTACCAGCCTCACAAATCACCAGATTTACAGCAGCTCATATTAGAGCCTTAATGAAGGCTTTACAGAGAATACATAGTGGATGCATCTCAATATCAATTGTTCAAAGGAGATTATTCCATATTTTGGGTGCCTTTAGTCGTGCTTTGTAATGTACAAGGAAATAAAGACTGTGAAATTAAGCTGTACATGTATGTCCAAACGTTTGACTGGTAGAGTACGTTATTTTGATTGCACTTTCAGTTTTCAAATGCTCACACTAAGCATTCATTTTGAGCTTTTGTTTACTTTTCATTTTAACACTGATCCACTGTTCAACTGGTCAGTCCAGGTGTGATCACAACCCCCTTCACTCTGTGCACTAAGGATATTACATGTATTTGTGAATGAGCACATAGTACTCTGGCTGAGAGAGAACATTGAGCATGTGTTTAAGCATCCTGTGTAAGCCTTAAAACCTGTACTAAATATCTGGGTTTGTTTTGGATTTCAATGTTTTCCAGATATCATTTGCAGAGTTTGTCTTTAGAGGAGCGTGTTTACAGCTAAAGCATTTCCGTTCTTCCACTACACCATGGAACTCGACAAGATGGTGAACGGCCACTATAAGCAACGAAGCGAGGAGGATGGGTATGTCTCTTACGTCCTGCTTAGAACATAAAGATCTCCTTCTTAATTTCATTTCTAAACAATGTCAAGACTGTTTCATAATTTGATCTCAACACTTTTACCTCAAATCTAACTTGACGTAACGTAAAGCATCTCTGAATTTGTGAAGTATTTTTTGTACAGCAAATCAAAACACGCAAAGACTTCAAAGAACCACAACTATAACTCACATAAATTTAGAAAGACTCTACCAAGCATGACTGTGCACATGATACAAATAGGCAGCTGGTTAACGAGTTTCACCTGAGGCTAATTAGGTAACCTAGTATTTTAGTCATTCTGACCCCTGGTGGACAGGTTGAGTTGATTTTACTTTGTAGGCATGACTCAGCTAAAGCCTTACTGTTGCTTATAGGCCAAAGGTTTGTATTAGGGAAATTAATCCCAAAACTCATATTGTAATCTGTCAAAAGACATGTAAGCCAGTTATAGTACTGTTTTTAAAGAGCAGTTTGTTGTTTTATGGTGTATTATTCTATACCACCCTACTGACAGAAGGACTATTATCTGCTTGTAGTTATCTGCAGTCTTATGTTCATTGCTTCTCCAACTAAATATACTCTGTGGGTGGACAATAAAAAAACCATTTCACTTTGAGTCGAAAGTAGATTTCACAAAATAGAAAGTAAAAAAAAGTTAAATAGTTACTAAAAGTAATTATCTGTTACTTTGTTAAAATACTTAATGTAATTTATTATTTCTTCCTTTTTTATGTTTTGTCTCAGTAGCACTTGTTGGGTTTCATTTATTAGATTTATGCTAATTTGCATAAAAGTTAAAAAGGTTAAGTAAATAAATAATTAATAGTAATAAACATTATTAAATTTGTTATTACTTAATTTAATTCCATTAAATTAATTAACAAGAAAAGGAAAGAAATGTTGTTGTGGACAAATGATAAACCAATAGCGGTTAACCTGTAAATAAATTGGGTAACAAAAACCTTGCCATGGTCAGAAACTATTGTCTATTTGGAAAGAAAATGAATGGAAAGGGCATTACAGTTTAGAAACACTTGTAATTATTTTATATGACATAACATTATTCTCATCGATTGTAATTAAAATTTATCCAGGAAAATAATTGGGAAAGACTTATAAACTCTGTCATATTATATAGTCATATTTCAATATAGAAAATACCACCAGGGTCTAATAGGTGTAAGTAAGCTAAATGAATTTATAAAAAATGTTATGGGGTGGGTTGAGGTTATAGGGTTAGATAAGCTAGTTTATCTAAAGCACTTTCCTGACTAACATCAAATTATCATTGAGCAAGTAATCTGTATTTGAATTTATGGTTGTAATGTGTGTTTTGTGTGTGTATACACATGTCACTGTTTGCTTTCCCTGTTTTTGTTGAAACAGTTTCAGATTAGAGTGACCGACCTGAACAAATGAATGTTAAAATGAGAAACAGAGCCTGATAAAACACTTTAGGTTAGAAAGTTCACATTTGCAATAAGATTTGCGGTAATAATTTTTAAGAGAGACATACCAGTAAAGATAACTAGATAATTACTTACATTTAAATACATACATCTTTCTTTTAGCCAAAGATTCTACATACATTGGTGTCCAAAAGTATCGAGACAGAAGTAAAATTTAATCTTTTAATGACATTCTTATTTTTTTTTTTTAATAATGACAATCAGGATAATAAAAATGTGTTATTTATGCAATTAAACTGTTATATAACAATCCATATTTAGTATGAAGGCATTTATTCTTCAAAACCTGCTGGATCCGGTTGAACATAGAGCTTTTACAACTAAATTAGACTACACTAATTGATGCATTTACAGCAGTTCTTGACTAGGTAGAAAGATCATTTAGCTGGCTAGTTAATGTTAATAGCTAGATCCCTGCTGATTTTGGTGATATCGTGTATTAAGACGACATGACTAGCAAGTACATATAAAAGCTGTACGATGATGAAGCCTGGTGGTGGCAGCATCATGCTATAGGGTGCGTCTCATCGGTGGGGATGGGGAGACTGGTCAGAATTGAGAAAAGGAGGGTGAGAACCTTTATTGTAGCTATAGCGTGCATACAACCTAAGAGTGGAGCGACTGTTGACCTTTCAGTACAATGAGATGAAGCATACAGCCACAACAAAACAGCAGAGCTTCAGGACAAGTGATTGTTGGATGTTGGCGCAGTCAGCGCCTTAAATGGCTACTTAATAAAATTATCATTAAATCTATAACAATAAAATGATGGGGTTAAAAAACTTTCCGAAGCCACTGTGAAAAAAAAGTGCATGAAGTGTCCACTACTCCTCTATACGCTTCCATCTGGCTTTCTGGCACGCATGCATGATGTGTCTGAATGTTCTCTCTGGTTTATTCACAGACAAAGTGATATTTAAGCACTAATCCATTTTCTGATTCTCCTACATAAATCGTATTTGCATGTTATAAAGAAATGCAAGCCATAGGAAGTAATCACCATATTTGTAATGAGGAAGCGCAATCAGGGGGCTGTTTTATTATGGGCATAAAAAAAGATGTATTAGATAGAGGCATGGGAAAGACGCATGATGTCAGAAAACCCTACCAGGCACATTATCAAAAAAAAAAAAAAAACTATGTAGTGGTAAATACTTTCTAAACATTGTGAAGTATGATCCTGGTATTAAGGAATATTTGGTAGGTTGTACTTGTCTCGAGGTTCTATCTTCACGTCCTTTCTTTTTCGGAGCACTGAAAATGCATGCATATTTTTGTTTGATTAATAGATTTGATCCCCTGGAGAACATGCCAGAAAAAGAAGAGTTTCTACCCAAGCAGACTGGAGGGAAGAAGGCTGAGTTTACAGATGTAGGTATTACATCAGCCCCTGTGAGCCAAAAAAAAAAAAATGGTACCTGTACAATGTGTTTCTAGTCGACTAACCGGTTGTTCAGTGAGGTGTAGGGAGGAACATAATAGTTCCTTTCAATATATTTCATAGGGTCTACTTAATTTTTTTTATTTATTGAGGTATATTGTGTTTTTGTGTTTTGTTTGTTTCCTTTCATGTTTCCACTATAATAAGTCATGCAGATATGCTCTTTTTGTAACACTAAGCTTATATAGTCAACTAGTTACTTGGTAACTAAGGTGAATAATTCACAAAAGTCTTGAGCCACCACTCATTTCTTTATATTTTGCTCCCAAAGAGATTTACAGACCTACTTGTATTTTTAATGTAGTCTTGAGGATTAGTTCTCCAGACTTCCTGAAGGAGTTTTTTGACTCCAGTCCCTGTAACTGACCAGTTATAACTGACCAACATTCAAGGATAAAAAACATCTAACTTTAGACGTGAACCAGTGAGAAACAGGTTAAGACGATGATAGATGATCAGGCCAGTGTATACTGCTGAGTGGCTGGAACAGATGAGAGGGGAAATGAGGTTGCTGCTGACGTTACATAGCCCAGCAATTTTTTTATTTGTATCTTTAGGGATTTATGGATTTTATTGAACATAATTAAATCAAATTTAATTTAATATGACGAAATGAGGGAAGGGTCAGGACCCTAAATTTCATACTAATGCTTTACAAAACAATGTGTTTTTTTTCCCAGCAGTAAATGTTGAAATACTATGTAATATTTTTGTCTTACTGTGGGATATTTGTCCCTAAAATAGACAGACCTGATCTTTCTATTCGTAATGAGACTTTTTGGAGGTCAAGTGTGAGTAATGTAATTGTAGTAGTGACACTGCTGATATGCTTAAATATGCCTTGTGATTTTGTGATGTCATTTAAAAAATAATTAAGTTGGCAAAGCAGGCACATTACCCGTTCTGGTATTAATATGTTCTATGTTTTTTTTTAACAGTTTGTAGGGAAGACATCGTTTGGGATGTCCATCTTTAACCTCAGTAATGCTATCATGGGCAGCGGAATTCTGGGTCTAGCATATGCCATGTCCAACACCGGCATCCTCCTCTTTCTGTGAGTAATGATGTTGTTTACCATGTGTTTGCCATGTGTGGTATATTCTTATACATTTGTATTAAATAATAATTGGCCAGAATACTGAAAGAGTGTAAAGGCTTGAATATTGGCTGGAACAGGAAGAAAAATCACCGCTACTTTGTGTTATACAGTTTGTCCAAATGTTGCATCAGAAAATGAGAACATATTTATTTTCCCACTGCAGTGAAAGAATGTTCGTGTCTGGAATTGGGGTGCTTTTAAATTTAGCCCAGCTAAGTGTTCCCATACCATCAAATTTGAGTCCCAGTTAAATAAAGGTTGGATATAATTGTGTTTGTGTGTGAGAGAGAGAAAAAGAGAGAGAAGGGAGCAGGAGGGAGGGAGAATAATGTGGGTTCTCTCCATGAAACAGTATCGCACGGATTTAGTTCAGACTGTGTGTGACGTGTCGTTTCACACAATCTAGTTAAAAGATTTACAAGATTTCTTTTTTTAAAGGAAAATGCAAAAAAGCTAAAAAGGTGCTTTTGATGAGAAAAGAAAGAAGGACGTGTTTCTGATTTCATAAGATCTGTAAGATCACAACAAAACAGTTCACAATACAGTATGTGAACTTGCACTGGGTTTACATACATTTTCATTTTAGTGGCTATGGGCTGCTAGCAGACAGCTGTGTAATCCAGAGCAGAGTGTGGCTCAGGAAACAGCTCAGTTTCGGATGATGCCTAATGCTGCTAATGAGATTACAGAGCAGATTTATCCCTCACAGTGCTGGTACATTTCTTACTGAGAAAATCTAATGCCAAATAGATCACATACAGAAAGACACTATGGCTGGTGAACTCTGGAAATTGACAGACTGGTTTCTCTTGTTTGTTGCTATTGCTGTAGAGTCCTAATCATCCTCATTGCTATTTTGTCTGCGTACTCCATCCACCTGCTGCTGAAGAGTGCAGGAGTAGTCGGTAAGAGATAAGTCCTGGATAAGCATGTACACCATGCTTATGCATTATGCTTATCATCATTTGAATGTTTTGACATTTTCCAGTGATTTTTTTTAATTGAATTATACAATATCATTATAGCATAAACAAAAAATATTTTTTTTTTTTTTTTTTTAGGGATCCGTGCCTATGAACAGTTGGGCTTTCGTGCATTTGGATCTGTTGGCAAAGTTATAGCAGCCTGCGTTATCACCATTCATAACATTGGCGGTAAGACTGAACAAAAAATATATTTAGAATTGTCAACCTACCTAAGTTGTGATACCTTTATATTTTATTACATGATGGTGCTTTATTTTGTTGTTGTTGTTGTTGTGTTGCAGCCATGTCCAGCTACCTCTTTATTGTGAAGATGGAGTTGCCGGCTGTTATAATAGGCCTGTTGGACAGAGAAACAAGCTCGTAGGAAGTTTTCTTTCTTCTATTTCTTATTCACATCCTTACCGTAAAAACAGTATGTTTAGATTTTAATGATGTTATCTTAAAGCGTGCAGTTTCACATTACTGTTTGATGAAGGGAATTTTAGCCAATGTGTTATGTTTGTTTGTTCAGTTTCGAAAAATTGTCTGAAATCATTTCTAAAAAAAAACTTTCACTCATTGGCAAAAATACAGACTGAAAAAGTTCAACAGACGTTTGCCATGTGTATATTAAAGGTGCACTGATTTGGAATTTCATTAAATTTATGATTTAATAAATGTTAATGAATCCTCTTATTGTGCATTTGGATATTCAGTTTTTAAAAGGATGTATGTGTTTGCTTGTTTATGTGTGTCCTGTTAGAGAGTGGTATGTGAATGGAAGCTATCTCATCATCATCGTCAGTATCTGTATAATCTTTCCGCTTGCCCTAATGCGCCACCTTGGTACGTCCAACCTGTTTCCTTTTTTCTTCTTTTACATTTTTTAACTCCCATCATCATATTTCATTGTCATTCACATTTACAGAGTGTTTTAAATACTTTTACAGAAGAGTTATCATAATCAACTATTAATATTAGTTGTTGGTGCTGTTATTTGTGTATTTATGTCATGCTGTAATATATTTTTTCAGGATATCTTGGTTACACCAGTGGTTTCTCACTCTCATGCATGTTTTTCTTCCTCATATCTGTGAGTCCAGTTCATTTATCCATTCATCTCTCCATTTCTCCACCACAATCCAATAAAGAACTATTCTGGAAAAGTCTTGAAAGTAAAAATTATTGTTAGTTTTATACATGTGTATACACCATACATACTATAATAATAATCTTCTTTTATGGTCCATTAGGTCATCTATAAGAAGTTTGTCACTGCGTGTTCATTTAAACACTCCAGTTTCAGCAACAACATCACCACTACACCTTCTTTTACCATTACACCCCCCCCTGCTGATTTCACTCACAACAGCACCTGTGAGGCGAAACTGATCACACTCACCCCGCAAGTAAGAAACCCTGCTTTCCGTCTTGTACAAAAATGAAAGAGAAATAAGCATTACATGTTTCTAAGTCTTAGTGGTTTAAGTATTAGGAATAGTAAATGGAAGAAGGAGGAGGAGTAGAAGTAGTAGTGTTTGTGGCAGTGGTTTAATTAGTTAGACTAGTAAGCATTTTGACTAGATAACTAGTGCATCCCAGTGGTCACCTAATTGATAAGAATGTGTTTGACATTAGCGACATCTAAATAAATTTTCAATGCTTGCAGTACAGTGGCAGTAGTAGGAATAGTAGCAATAGGAATAGTAGTAGTGGTGGTGGTGGTAATAGTATTACTAGAAGTTGTTCAAGTAGGAACAAGCTACAACAAGTAACAAGTATGTTAGTAGGAATACTAATGAAAACAGTAGAAGTAGTAGTTCTAGCAGTAGTAATCATAATAGTGGTTGGTGTCATAGTAGCAATGGTAGTGATTATAAATATGGTAGAAGTACAGTAGTTGTCATAGTAGCAGGTGTTGTATTGTTTGTGCTGATGAACTTCTGATGAACTCTTAACTCTGTGTATTTCAGGCAGCGTATACAATTCCTATTCTGGCTTTCGCTTTTGTGTGTCACCCTGAAGTGCTGCCCATCTACACGGAACTGAAAAAGTAAGTCTTTATTTATAGGTCACATATGCACACATTTTAACTACTTACCAATTCACCGAAGACATGTACTGTATTAAATACCACTTTACATGAAGCTTCTCTATGCTAGCATTCTTTAATGTGTTACTTAACATTATCAAGTGTTAAAACTATCATGAATAAAGCATAAGTAATGTTAACAAAGGTTGTTAAAACATTTATTAATTTATTGCCATGTGTTTAAATGTTAATGAAGTGTATGACTAAACATAAGACCACACAGTGATTTAAAGGTTAATAAGAGCATATTGTGAAATGCTGAGAAGTTAATGAATTCTGGTCTACTAATCTAATCTGACTATTGAGGCGGCTTAGTGGTTACAGTGTGCATGGAGTTTGCATGTTCTCCCCGTGCTTGGTGGGTTTTCTCCAGTTCCCTCCCACAGTCCAAATACATGCACATTAGGCTAACTAGCGTTTCCAAATTTTTCCAGTTACCAAAAATGTTACTTAAGGGTGAATTGGTTATATTAGTCATTGTGGGCTTAATTTTATTAATTGGTGCTATGGACATTAATGAATTACGTGCCTTATTCATGTAATTCATGAAAATCTTAAATAATATCAATAAGTGCAACCTTAGTTACTTTTTTTAAACATTTAACAGATTATCTAATGAATATCTTTGATTTTTGCCTGTGTGTGTGTGTGTGTGTGTGTCCTGTCATTCATCTACACCAGTGCGTCTAAGAAGCGCATGCAGAAAGTGGCTAACATTTCCATACTGGCCATGTTTGTCATGTACCTGCTAACCGCCATCTTTGGGTACCTCACTTTCTATGGTAAGGATGTGCTAGAGGTACAAGATAAAATGTTTATATTCAGTGTTTATGCATGAATGTAGTCTTTAAATGTGATGTATACACTCTGAGATCTGTGTGCGTGTGTGTGTATGGTGTGTAGGTTCTGTGAATGATGAACTCCTGAAGAGTTACAGCACCAACGACACACTGATGCTGTGTGTGCGCCTGGCAGTGCTGGTGGCCGTCACCCTCACAGTGCCCGTCGTTCTCTTCCCGGTAAAATACACAAACTCACACATGAGTTCTTCTTGTTTTCAGTTCTTGAATCAGTTGTAGTCAGGAATGTAGAACACAGTCTGTAGATTTCTTTTTGTTAAACAGCCGTGTGCATTGTGTGTGTTTTCAGATCCGCCGTGCTGTGCAGCAGCTGCTCTTCCCTGAAAAACCTTTCAACTGGGTTCGCCACATCATTATCGCTGTAGTTCTCCTTACCTTTGTCAATATACTCGTCATCTTTGTCCCTGACATCAGAGACATCTTCGGCGTCATTGGTGAGCTTCCCAATCAGTTAGAACTAATACAAAATTGGGGTGGTAAAGAGCTCGCCCTATCATCCGGAGACCGCAAGTTCGATTCCCGGGTGATGCTGTAACTTCTCGCAGCCGGAGGCCTAGAGAGAACTGATTGGCTGAGCTCTTTTAGAGGGGAGGGATGAGAGGTACTTAGTGCTCCCACATTAATCACGGCTCTACAGCCAATCAGGGGCGTCTGTGAGCTCACGGAAGCGGAAGGAGTGGATAGCGTTGACCTCCGAGTGTGTTACGCTGGTGAGCGAGCAGTTCGAAAAGATGCAGTTGACTGGCGTCATGTGGTTCCGAGGAAACACGTGATAGTCTTCAGCCCTCCCAACTGACTAGTAGTAGTAGTAGCAGCCTTAATGTGGGATCCCCTTAGTGACTGGGAGGAATTGGACAAAAAAAAAAAGAACTAAAACAAAATCAACAACAATAATGGTGCAGACCTAACTTGCGGAAAACCTTTGTCTTTTCAGGAGCCACATCAGCACCCACTCTTATTTTCATACTACCTGGTATATTTTACATTCGCATCATACCTAAAGAGCAGGAGCCACTAAAATCTCGGCCAAAGATCCAGGTAAATTTGCTATACTATCATCTTGAACATGAATGATGAATGTTTATGTAACTTATGTGTTGGTCAAATGCTCACATTTTACCCAAGTTATTATTATTTTGAACATAAAATGTTAAACTATAAACTGGCAAAAGAAGAGAAAAAATGTATTAAAAAGAATTATTCAAGCTGCTATTCATCATGCTATGCATCTGGTTAAGTGGATTTGAAGAACAAGCATACACACTTTTTACTCCTTAGAATCAAACACACATCTGGTCATATTCATTTCAGCTCTTTATAACAGCTTGACAAAATGTTTTCATTTACAGTTCAGTATAAAATCACTAATTATAGCAAGTATAATGTGTAGCGAAGTAATCTGTAACTATTAACAATAAAAATTTTATCATCTGGGAACATTGGAGGCAAATACATGGAGGTTTATCAGCTAATTAGTTTTAATTGCATAATAGACATTTAAATACAAGTGGCAGCCTGAAGTGATAATGCTTGGACATCATCTCTTCTTTTACAGTTATTATATTATTTCATATCACCACTAAAACACTCCAGGCAGGATTCGTAGTCTAATGTCCAGTTGTTTATACAATTTTTTATATTTGTTTATTGCTTTGGATAGAAACCCGACTTCAATTAAATCTGACATCTAGATTTAATCTGAATCTGAATACTAAAAAATAATTTGTTATGAAACAGATTTTCTACTCGATTTTGGTCAGGTATCTAACTGCTAATTTTAAAAAGGGTTGTAAAAGACAAAATTCTTGGACCATAACACGTTTCTCAAAACCATGTTTTGTTTTCACCAACGTCTGAGACATGCATCTTTAATTCCATTTCTACTAACATTCCCCTCTCTGAAACTTCTTCTATCCAACTCTTGGATAACTCCAGACAACTTTGAATTTATTGCCTCTATTTATACACCAGCATCAATTAAGGTGCATTTAACATAATTTGATTATGAGCATATATAAGCGCAAATTGGGATGTGATGACCTCATGACATATTCTTACGTTTCAATTCCAAAATCTTTACAGCTTCAAAAGCCTCACATATGATCATAAAATCTAAAGCCTGATTCATGCTTCTGCATCAAGTCTAAGTGGACCGCAGGTTGTGAGTATTTATGCGCAGGCTCTGCAGTTACACCACCGAAACTTTAGTTGGCAGCGGAGATTCCGTGCCACTGTGCTGAGTTTCTTCACCGCTCTCTGCTGAACAGAAATCCCAACTTTATTAACCTAATCTTCTCTCAAACAAAACTGCAATAAACAAATATTTCTGTACTTTTCTGTCTTTTGGGGTAATATTACATCTTTACATTACATTTAGAAAATGTAAATCAGCATTGCCAGGCTGTTTTTTATAATTTTTTTATTTAATCGTAACGCTACGTATTTACGATTTAAAGAGACCTGTTGTGTAGTATTGATGCTGAAACATAAACCAGCCTTTAATGTTAGCTTTGGCCTGGAAAAACATCACTTCACCTGTTGGACAAGTCAAAAAAATGACAACATGCATCTACTGTATACTTGTGTATAGTTAATACGCAATGCTAATCTTCTCACTCACCTGAGTTGTAACTGTTTACATTTCTTTTATTTGTTGTCCTTCAGGCAGCACTGTTTGCATCTCTCGGGTTCCTCTTCATGGTGATGAGCATTACCTCCATTATCATACAGTGGGTGAGTGGGGACCATGCAGTCGGAGGACACTAACAGACATCAGCAGAGCAGTAAGGATGCACACAGAAACACACATTTCCATAATTAACTATAAAGCTCACGGACCTCTAAAACTGACCACGGTGCATCAGATGGAAAAGGAAGTGAGACTTTGCTTTGTGAAGACCAAAAACCCCATAATCTACCACCTCTATAAATAAATACTGGACCTGACACCTGCTGGATGGATGGTTGGATGGATGACAACAGAACGGGCCTTTGTATTATTTTTTAAAGCGTTGTTTATGTGTATATGTTTAACATTGGATTTAATTGGAACTGTGAGGAGAAACAACACTGATAAAGTGCTCTAACATTGCAACACCCTTATAGTAAACATGTTCTTTCTCTTAACTCATTTCTTCTCATCCTGGAGTAATTTGCACTGCAGTCTACATGGCTTACTTAATTGGCTTTAATTTTATTTTATAAGTAACTTTTTTGTACCAAAGACAAATACTGAAGATAACAAGAAATGTTTAAATAGAAAAACGTTTTCCTAAAAGACTTCAAAACTTTCTGAAGTAAAAGATGAAACTTGATTGAGCTTTCAAATTTTTTTTACTAAAAATAGTATTGTAACTATTAATGATGTGAAGTTTTGTAGAGAGAGTATACTTTTACAGTCAAAGATTGTATATAATATTAGGGGTATAAAACAATACAGAATTACAACAATACAAATATTTGTTAAACAGGAAATATCAGCAGATATAGATACTGTATATAATCCTCATTGTAGGGCTGCACGATTAATCAAAACAACAAATCACTATCTTGATTCATACATGCATTCACAAGTTCACTTATTTACTAGACAACAATCTCAGATGCTATATCGGTTACACTCGTTGCTCACACTCACCGTGTGACACAAAACACTATTAATTCACCAATCAGGCCAGCAAATCAGTCATAAAACTCGATCACTTCTCTCTTTCAGTATTCCCCTGTCACTCATGTGACATGTAACACAGACTAGTCATTTTATTGCCATGAACTATGTGAAGCTCGAGCAGTAAAACCTTTGTCAGCTCTAAATTCTATACTGAAAAGTATGTATTTACTTTCAGACTACTTAACAAACACCGTGACATATAGCTTATGCTGATAAAAGTAATAATGAGATAAACGCCTGTGATGATATGCTGTAGTTAGATTGTAAAGGGTCCAAAATGCACAGGTTCTACTTGTTAGTTATTTTTATTTAAAGATCATGTTCAACGGGACCCTAACAATAATGTTCAACTTCATTTTAAGGGCTTTAAATTATGGAAAAACATCTTTTAAATTTTTTTATTAAATTTTTTAAACATTTTTACAGGAGTGTCCTGTGTAGACAGCAAGTCTTTTTTTTAATTGTGTGCAATAATTGTTGTGCTTGAAAAATTTTTTAATCATGCGATAGAATTGTAATCTCAATTCCCACAGAGAAAAATCGGATTCGTGCAGCCCTACTACTTGCCAAAAGTGTGTTTTATATCATTGCGGATTGTTGAAAGAGAAGTTTGTCATAATATTTGACATTAGATTGTTTTGTTGAGTTGCATACATAAATAAGCAGGTATTTTTTACACTGCCTGGCCAAAATTAAAAGTCATACACTTTTCAACACAATATGGTAGGGCAGTTCATGTGTGAAATGATTCCTCATGCTCCCTGAACTACACTTTCTCAGTTTGAGTCCTGAAATATGTCTGTGCCATCAGGGAAGAAAAACTCCACCTGGATGTGATAACCTGGTCATTCAATACATTCAGACCATCAGCTGTCTTCATGTTATTGCCACATAACGGCACTGAGCCCAGACCTGACCAATTGTAGCAACTCCAGATCATAACACTGCCTCCAGAGGCTTGTACAGTAGGCACTGATGTGCAGTTCATGCGCTTCCCTTTTTACCCTGACACACCATTCACTCAAGACTCTTGTCAATTTGAACTTATCAGACCACATGACCAATCTTTTTTTTTTGTGCTCCCTACAGTAGCAAATTCAAACCTTTTTTCTGATTAGTCTCATTACCACATCTGTTTATTCCCAATCCTGTCAGTTCTCATGTGTATGGAAATGTTCTTACTTTCACTATTAAACATATCTGCGATTTTTACTGTCCATTTTTTTTTTATGATGCAACTTCTCCAAGTGTTTATGTAATCCAGATTTTTTTCCAACTGCATTTCTTGCACATAGCTGACGGTTCAGCGCTATCCTTCCAGGTTTTGATAATATGCTGAAAGGTTCTTAATCCGGTTTAAGTTATTTTAAATCTCCTTAGTTGTTTTCCAATAATTTGGTCCTTTTAAAAGGTGACTTTTTTTGTCCAGACAGTGTATGATGTGTGTGTTTTTACATCTTTATGTTCAAATTGGTTGCCAAGCTAATTTGAAGCAGAGTTTAACTTTATAAGTGCATGCAATTCTATTTACAGAAAAATTAAGTACAGAAACAAAGATTTACACATTTTTGTTTGTTTTTAATAATTCTGATTAGTTTCACTGTTACATTGCAAAATTTTTGTCTTCATCTCGTGTTTTACAAATTTTTGCTCTTTTTGCTCTAATTGCTTTAGATTGTCTACTTGGTGATAAAATTATTCTTACACAATGTTTCAATTAACCCTCCATCACACTGAGCCATGTCCCAACTACATGCATAAGCAAGGAAATTAGTGACAGCATGACAGATGTGTCTAGAACCTGACAGGGACGCTAGGAAGTAGTATGTTTGATATATAGTTTGATATATGCATATATTTTTTCATTCTGGCCCTGTTCTTAAAAATATAGAAGACTATTTCCATAAAAATATTGATCCTGTAGGAGAGGCAATGATGTGTAATGATTTGTGAAGGACACATGACCACAATGTAATGTAGTAAACCACAAATAGTTTTTCCGCGGTGGCTTGGAAAACCACCTTAACATCATAAAAATATATTAATTTTCTAGTATATAAGGTTAATTTGAAACCAGTAAAAAAGTTACATAACAAAATCTAGTTATTTCCAAAAATTCTAATTTAAATAATTGTATTTAATTAATAACATAGATTTTAGCTATCGCTACCTGACAGCATGATCAAAGCATGCCTATCAGACAATTCTCACCTTGTATGATCTTGGCGAAAATTAAAGCATATTGAAGATTTAATGATGAACATTACCCTTTTTCATGTCATATTAGTGAAATATATATTTATTTCTATAAAAATTTTCTTAAAAAAAAAGAAAAGCTTTGGCAGAATTCAACATCTGAGTTTTTATTTTATTTTAACCATCACAACTTCACAACTTTTCAATGACAAATAGGTATTACACTTGTAAAAAAAAATGTGTGCACTTTTATCTTTTTGTTTCTGGTTATTTTGATTCTTATTCTTATTATTTTGACATTGATTCTTCATGTCTTCATTTATGTTTGCTTTAACCAGCTTTGGAAGTGCTGTATCCTGTGGGTTACATGTACAGTATTGACATGTTCGACCAAAGTGTTGCCAAAGCGTCACGACTAAGAACATTTTATGTAATTTTTTTTTTTTATAAATTTGTGACATGGACCAAACTTCTGTTGCATGAAATTGTACAAAAATATGAAAATAAAGATAAGTTATTTGTACATATTTTGTCATGTGGTGGGTCTACATTTTATATCTAAATAAAAATGATTTTACAGAGGATCAATCAAAAATACCACATGATTGTTAACCGTGCATGATTGAAATTCATTTATGTAAATGTTAATGTACATAATTACATTTATTTGGGGTAAAAAAAACTGTGTGCATTTAGTTGATTTTGTCCGTTGGTTCAATAAACGAACTGAAAGAAATATAAATAAGCTTTGTATTTATTTAGATTGGACAGTTTCTCCTTTTTAACTTTAATATTCCACTAGTGTTAAATATAGGGCTTAATTTATAAAGAGAAGGTGTGTACTAGTTTTCACATAAACTCATAGTTTACATGATTTAAAATATACATAGATATCATGAATGATAGAGGTCACTGTTAAGGTTCATGTTAAACATTAAAATAAACAAAATATGTCATCACTCTGACTTAAATAATGGCTTGGTTGTTGGTCCCAGATGGGCTGGTTTGAGTATTTCAGAAACCGTTGGTTGATCTCTGGAATTTTCACCAAAACAGTTTCAAGTTTACACAGATAAAAATGTTGATTGAGAAACAGTTTTGTGTGGAAACGCTCTTGTTAATAATACCAGTCAGGGGAACATAACCAGATTGGTTGGAGATACCAGGAAGGATATAGTAACTCAGTAATCTCATTACAACCATGGTGAGCAGAACTGCAACTCACCATGTACAATCTTAGGGTGGATGGGCTACAACAGTAGAAGGCCACATCGAGTTCTGCTTCTGTAACCTAACAATACAAATCTGAGGCTATCATGATCACAGACTCACTCAAACCCAACGATTGAAGATTAGGAAAAAACATCATCTGTTTTTTTTTTTTCCTGATCTTCAACTTACCAGTTTGGGTGAAGCCATGATAGCCTCAGATTTTGGCTAATATGCTTTTCTTCTGTTTCTGAAATACTCAAATCTGCCCTTCTGGCATCAACAATCATGCCATGCAGAGATTACACTAATTCCCTATTCTGATGTTTGATGTGAACATTAACTAAAGCTCTTGACTTGTATCTGTATGATGTTTTGGCATCATGGTCCTGCCACATTATTGAATGATTAGGTGGTGCAGGTGTGCAGTTGTTCTTTAAATCTATGGACAGTAAGTGTACTGTACATCTCTTGTAAAAAGGCAGAAAGGGGAAACAGCAAGCCAAACTAGAGGAAGTGTATTGTTAGCAAACTCATTAGACTGTACATCCTTGTTTCTTTCTGTTGCATTTTACTCAGTTGACTGTATTTACAGTGTGAGAAAGGGCAGAAGGGACTTTTTTCTTTTTACTATATTAAAAAATAGAGTGATCAATGTCGTAGTCCAACATAAATGGCATTAAAAAAAAAGAGGAAAAAAAAGGTCTGCGCATGTTAGTGCTTTTATAAAAGAGGTGTTCAAGTCAAATCAGGACTTTTGACTGTGCATAATAACAAAAGAGTAAAAACTCCCTTTATTTTTCTGTATAATCCCCTGCTACACTAATGCACTTATTCGTAATGCTTGGAAACCATTAAGGTAGAAAGTTTTCTCAGTACGTCAGAGCCATGATTGGACTGCCTCCTGGACATTACTGGCCTCCCAGGAACTTCTTTAATGGTCAAACATGTGGAGTGAGGCTATGACTGTAAGTGGGATGTGGCAATAACTCCCAGCTGAGTTCTTGTAATGTGTAAGTGGTGTTTGTGAATGATTGTGTGAACAGTTCCCACAGACTGATCTGCACGTTGACGACAAGATGTTTGTAGATTGTTACGGATCAGGCGTTCTACTCCCTGAATGGTCCCAGGAACGATTCTGGTGGGCTTTGAGCCACCTCAACTGAGATCGTCATTCACGGACTTACGGCCTTCTTTAAAATGTTTGCAATTCAAATGTTTTACTGCGGCTAAAAGTCTCATCACTATACTGTGCTTAACGTCTTTTGTAATTTCTCACAAGAAATTTCAACACAAGTCCTGGATCCAACTCGAACAGCACCTAGTTCGTACAAAATGTCTTTTCTCATCTCAGTGAACAAAAAAAGGTGAAGATGAAAGGTGTTGCAGTTTCTTTACATATGCATCATCACGATCCATTTTAAACATGTACAGTATCACATGTGCAGAGAAGTGTGCAGGTTTTTAAAGGCTACTTCCAAACAGTAGTTGTTACTATATATGAGTTTGTACCTGCTCGCAATACTTTATAATATATAAAAGCTACAGTAGTTGTGGTCCACTGTGTTTGGTGGAGCACCATTCCCGAGTGTGCTTATATTTAGTATAACAGCACTGAGATGCTTCACTGTGTATTACTCCAGTCATCTGTGAGAAACTCAAAATTTTACTTATATAGTCAGCGGACATGCTTGAGTATAACGTTTGCTTTAAACATGAACACCCATCAGAAGTAAAAAAGAAAGAAGCATTGCCAGTTTCACTGGAAGCATCATTAGCAGTATTGGTGTTAGCCAACCAACTACAATCCATTTTCACTAGCGGTGCTTAAATTGACAGCCATATTGTATCTGAAATAGAGCTGTTATATACACATATCATCCATAACATTAAAAGAGCTGAAGTGAAAAACATTGATTATCTTGTTTCTATGACACTGGCAAGGGGGTGTGATGTATTAGGCAGCAAGTGGGCAGTCAGAGTTGAAATTTGATATGTTGGAAGCAAGAAAAATGGGTAAAGAGTAAAGATCTGAGTGACTGGCAAGGGCCAGATCAGAATGGCTGGATGACTGGGTCAGAGCAACTTTAATACCAGCAGGGTTTGTGGGGTCTTTCTGGTGGGACCAATAGTGGTCCAAGGTATAACCACTGATGAACCGACAGAGTCATGGTTCCTGTTGGCGAGTCCATCTGGTCCGATCCCATAGAAGAGCAACTTGCTGAAGTTAAAGCATCACCGCTTGCTGCAGAGTGGGGCTAGATCTGCTGCTGACGACTTGGTGCCAGATCAAACAATGTGTGCAATCCATGCTTTGATGGGTCACAGCAGTATCAGCTGCACATGGGGAACTTGCACAGTATTAGGTATGTATTTTAATCTCATGGCTGATTAGTTTAAAAGCAGTGTTGCACTCAATCATGCAGTTATACAGTAGAGTATGTGTCAATATTCCGTATTGCCACACATTTGCATGTGCAAATTTGCTTAAATGAAGTCCCTGTCATCCTCTGGCCTGTGTTGAGTTTTATCATTGTTCTAAATTTTATGAGACCTCAAAAAGACATTGTTTTCTGCTAAAAGGTGCTAAAGCTGTCCTCAGTGTAATGACCACAGATTGAGTGTACATTCAATTCAATTTTATTTGTATAGCGCTTTTAACAATTGGCATTGTCCCAAAGCAGCTTAACACAATCAAAAGAAT
>JAQMYJ010000040.1:13475862-13512719 GCA_030014305.1 Clarias laeviceps | reverse complement strand
TAAAAAGTAGAAGTACACAAAAAATCTACTCAATTACAGTAATGCGAGTAAATGTAATCAACTACTTTCCACCTCTGGAAACCACAACACCCTACATTATAAAAACTCCTTTAGTTGTTGGAAAATCTGAAGTTATAGCTTTAACTCTCACTGTTACAAAGTACTGACACTGGATTTCAAAAATGCTGAAAAAAACTATGGACATATAATTTGTTTTTACACATGGACATATTTTTTGTACCCTTCCATTAAAGAAAAAAAAAACCAAAACACAATGGTCACTGAAATAACATGAAACTGACAAAAGTAATAACAAATTATAATTTATGAAGATATGGATTCTTCTTCTTATTAATATTATTATTCTTATTAGTGAACATTATATTAATAATAATAATAATAATAATTATTATTATTAGAGAATTTAACACTGCTGACCTTTAGCATTGAATCCTCGACACTGACGTAGAGGGTCACCATGTTTTACATCCTGCCTTCTGCTCCTCCTAAAAAAAATACAAATAAATGTTAAAAAGTTTTATTAAACAGCATTAGTAGGGAACTTCCATGAACCTTTTACAAACCTTTTAGTAGCCTGTGTGAATGGAGTACAGCTCTCCCCATCCCATGCACAGTAGGGGTCACGGGCCAGGCAGCAGTCGGAGCAAGCCTTACCATACACCCCACAGCGATGCAGGGACACCTGGGTAAGACCTACATCTGACGACACGTACAGCTGTTGCTATAGAGATGAGAAAATAAATACTGCATGTTAAATTCAACAATTCTATGTCATAAAACATTATACCACAGCACTATCGAATTTCTGAATCTGATTAGTTAGAACGTTTATATTAATTACTAATGTAAACATGTTTGTAAAAAACAATAAAACAGTTTGGGGCATTTTAACAGTATATTTTCCACTACAGAAAACTCTACAGATTTCTGTGATTTCTGGCTTCTTAAAAAACAAAAAAATAGCATTTTTTTGTCCTATCATATGCAAAAATGTAATATATGGACAATGTGTTTCATATATGGTTAATATACTATATTGCTTATTTTTATATATGGGATGCTTATGTAGTATGTATACAAACAACACGTTTAGTATTAGTGTGGATATAGTATATACAAATATTCATGTATATGTGTATGTCTTGGTTGAACCATCTGGTTTAAATCATTTGCTGATATGTAAGAAATATATGCTGTTTTCTTATAGTAACAAGTATGGGTAACATGTAAGTTTAATATTTAAAGAGCATCAAAGGGCAACTACTGCTTCTAAAACTGAGTCCTATGCAAATACCAAAGCGTGCAGTTCCTCAACCGACCACTATTCGTTGGCCCCAAAAGTGACTCAATCCCATGTTAAAATGCCTGGATTTTACAACAGAAGAAAAAAGTTTACAGCCTGGTGCAAAAAATAAAAACTATTTTCTTTTAATGCAACTCATAAGTTAAAATTTTATTAAGCTATATTTTTGTATAATTAAGAGTATGGGCGATTTGAGTGACAGCTACATTGCATTTGTCAAACCGTTAGCTGTCTGCTATGCATCACTTTAGCTAACCAGCTAAATGTTTAAATGTTGTCGTTTAACTTACCACAAGAAATGCAGGGGTTGACATGATATGACATGTAGGGTATGGATGATGGCGGTCAATCAATTGGAAATTAACGTTACCATATAAAGTAATGTTAGCCATCTTAACATTTTAGCTAAGCTAGCTAGCTTGAGGCAACTGAGGTAAATAAGCATGTTCCTACAACCAATACCTACTGTAGGTCCCGTTTGTTTTGCCCATATGCCCAGTTATCACTCCACCGTCATTGATCATTTCTCTAGAACATGTCCTGTCAGTTCTTTACTTCTTCCACTTAAAACTGTTTAAAATGTTACTACAATGTTACTTTTAGATGTTTTACCCTTTTAGCAGATATCCTCATTGTTTTAACGGGAACCGGTGTCTGTAAAACAAGGAGAAGGCAATGCAAATTATACACTCGGACTAAGCATAGTGGCATTTCTTAGCATCAAGCTAGCTGTTGGCTTCATTACCCTAAAAACTTCCACTTCCTCTAATGTCAGCTCTTCCATAGTGGTTGGATCTTTGGGAAGAACTATAACCTTTTGTACCGTTCCACGATCTGTAAAGGCAGGGGAAAAATATAAAAATATCGGATTGTTTCACCTTGTTAGTAAGAGGAGAAATCGAAATGGATAAATTAATTCAAGATTGAATAAACCGTAGCCAGATTACTCACCTGTGCCTAGAAAAAACACCTCATACCTCCCATCCACAGCATCCACCTGGTCCACGGCGATGGTGGTGAACCTGTAGTCTACGCCTGAGCGCACCACCAGGGGGCGCTTGTGTATAGGGTACACAGGGTGATACATGAGCGGGTGCGCACGGATGAAGTTCACAGCCTCGTCTGAGAACGACTTAGAAGACTGCAAATTCGGTGTAAACGTACCTCCAGGACACTAGAGGAAAACCCAGAGCTACATTACTTGACGAATACCAATGGAGCCAGTAATTCTCCTGAGAAATGCAGTAGATGTAGACAAAGTAACCATTATAATTTTTCTACATATGCATAAATGTGTGCAACTCACAGTTCCAGGTCGAGGGTAGGGGATCTTTCCGGTGTACATTGTCCATTGGTAGTTGTGTCCATGTTTGTGGGCAAAAGGCCCATTGAATACATTACGTATATCAGCCATGGAGTACACACATACAGCTGATCCCTTAAAAACAGATCTGAGGCAGATATAAGACAATTAAGTTCAGGATATGTGACCATATTATATTTTCATTTGGAGTAAAAATCCATCCTTACCCTGCAGTGGAGAAAACGGCATACACCATAGGGTTTCTCTCATCCTGGGTGGACTGAATAAAGACATCCCCTGAAAACAAGAAGCAACAGTAACTGTTTTGGTATTCTGGTTGGCCTGTTCATCTTCTGGTCTGTTAAAACTAGCCTTTCTTTCTCTTCAAGAATGACTCCCACCAGAATTAACCTGACGAACCCAAAGTAGCCTAACCTGATAGAACCACCCAGTAAGTGTCCAAAACCACAAAAACGTCAACTAATATTACCAGTTGTAACCAGCCTTAGATTTAGCCTGACCAGGTAGACCCAGCCTAACCAGTTAGAACCAGCCTAATCAATTAGAACCAGCCTGACCAGGTAGAACCAGCCTAACCAGTTAGAACCAGCCTAATCAATTAGAACCAGCCTGACCAGGTAGAACCAGCCTAACCAGGTAGAACCAGCCTAACCAGGTAGACACAGCCTGATCAATTAGAACCAGCCTGACCAGGTAGAACCAGCCTAACCAGTTAGAACGAGCCTGATCAATTAGAACGAGCCTGATCAATTAGAACCAGCCTGACCAGGTAGACCCAGCCTAATCAGTTAGAACCAGCTTGACAAGTTGGAACCATCCTGACCAGTTAGAACCAGCCTGATCAATGAGAATTAGACTGACCAGCAAGAATCAATCTGAAAGTGTTCAAAAACATCAATCCTGAACAGCAAGTACCAGCTCATAGTATGGCCAAATAGAAACTAGTTGACAATTTTTTTGCAATGTATGTTCAAATTCCCTGAACATACATTGCAAAATGAATACATCAAACCTGACTGGATAGAACCAGCATGCAAGTGCCAAAAAGTCTGCTAGAACCAATCTGACCAGATAGAACCCATCTATTTGTGTTCATAAGGCCTCAAATTATAAAATGAAACCAGTTAGACTTGATTTGTACAACTGTCGCTGAACCAGAGAAACCTGACTAGCTGAGACTAGTGACCAGCTAAAACCATCATACTGGACCAGGTTATTTTTGCATTGTACTAAATGGATGCACTATACAATGAATTATGAAGTGTGTTAAATTTACTCACTCAGCTCATCAAAGAACGTCTCCACACCATCCTCACCCATCACGGAGCACACCAGCCTGGCTTTTAGGAACGTTGTCCACTTGTTAACCAGAGACTTCTGGCCTCCCTCGTCATTCTGGTAACACAATCATGTTCACAATCACTTTATTCTGCTGTAATAAAATGCTGATGTTTGAGAACTCTAACTAATGATCTGTCCATTCCAGGCAACATGTAAAGCAACAAGTTGCATAAAGCAATATGCTATCTTTTTTGTATATTTTATATAATGAACAAGAATCTATTGGTTATAAGCTAAATTATTTCTTCCTGCCATTAAAAAGTTATTTATAAATTCCAGATGGGCAGTATATCTATCTTTATTACAATTCAGGTTTTATTAATGTTCTGTGCTCCATTAATAAATAATTGTGAATTTTATCCTTAACCACCGGGATAAGTTTTTTTAAAAGGACCGTACCAGACACACTCGTCCCACCCTGGCCAACACGCTGGGGCTCGCTGATCCTCCAGAGTCCTGACTCTTCTCCCGGAAGAAAAAGTAAAGTTTGTCATCATTCGCCTCGGAGCTGTCAGGAATCTGCTTTATTTGGATGAACACTGGTTCTAAAATTCAGACAGAGAGGAATAAAAAAAAAGTAAAGAAAGGCAAGGTATTTAATTTTTTACATTTATAATAATAATAAAAATATATAATAATAATAATACAATGTTACATTTATAACAATGCACCAGATGTTTGATTTACATTTTACATTTTTATTTATTCCTCACATTTTATTTTATATTTATTTATTTATGGATAAAACAATTCTCTCAGTTTTGGGATATAGCCAAGAGTTAATACATTCTTCAGATTAAACAGATAATGTGTTCTACTCATATAAAAATTCTGGTATGAATAGAAGTACTATTTTAATTTGTTACTACTACATTGTTTTTGATTATTTGTGACCCTTACAAAAAAGGTTCAGGATCAGTTCGATCATCCGTCTTTAGCTTTGATTAAGTTGCACAATGTACTGGTCAATTAATATGTAAATGTAAATGATTCCTCATGCCCCAAGAACACTCTCACAGTTTGAGTCCTGGAATATGCCTTTGGCAATAGAGAAGAAATAATCAGATAGCCAGCTGACTTCATTTTATTCAATGTCATTCAATATTATTGGTACATCGCTTTTAACATTGTCACAAAGGAGCTTTACAGAAATAAAAATTCTGGATCTAACGTTTACAAAAATATATATATATTTAAACCTTTACCAATTTGTCCCTAATGAGCAAGCTAGAAGCAACGATGGAAGGAAAAACTCCCTGAAATAACATGAAGAAGAACCTTACAAGGAAGCAGCTTTAAAAGGGAACACATTCTTACCTTTCTATTCAACATTACACAGTTTGTTTGGAAATCCTGTTACTTTCACTATTAAACATTGCTGATTTAATTTCCCCAAGCGTTTAAGTGATCTCTGATCACATTCGTTCATGGTTTGTTTTCCTTCCAGGTTTCAGTAATGTGTTTGACAGTTCTTAATCCAGTTCCAGTAGTTGTAATGTTTTCTTTGCTTGATGCCAAGAATTTGACCCTTTTCAACTTTTGTTGGCCAGGCAGGTTATATTCTAATTTCATTAGAATATATTGCAGCCAGATAAAAAACAAAGCTGATACATGCAGGAGCAGGATTAGTTGAGAGCAATTATGGACACGTATTCTATAACTGAAGTCAAACTGTCAGGGCCATAATATGCACGCCAAGCCGACAGAGCTGGCATTTCTATCATGAGGTTTCCCTCCAAGGTTTCTGGCAGCTTAGTGGTAGGGTTTAGTCTACGCCCAATTGGTTTTGATCCAAATATCACTCACTCTCACTCATTCATCTTCTTTACCGCTTTATCCTGTATTCAGGGTCGCGTAATCCAAATCTATATATGGATATTTGAAGTAATAAAGACATAGAGATATAGACCGTTTCAATGTGTTACATCCCTAATAAGTTGTATTTAGTTAACAGGTAAGTGAGGCAGACAATTCTTATTAAAGAGTAAATAGTTTATACCTAGAGCAGAACTTTGAGTTCAACAATGGGGAGTTGAGGTCTTCACTCATGTAGTTTGTACATGGATGGAGATCTGGCTTATTTGTACTGTAAATTATTCCTATGATTTACACCAAGAATCCATGTAATATGACTTAACCAAATACTTACCATTGAGCCACCTAGAGTCAGACTGCTCTGTTCTAATAGCTGGCCTGGACCCCATCATCCTAAAGATAGCTGGGTCAGCGCCCATAAAGTCCACATGCACACCAGCATACAGGTTGCCATCTGAAATAAGGAGGATAGCAGGGAAAGATAAGGAGGACACCTGACATTAACTTTGTGTATAGTTCAGAGTATTTGAAACTGTTAAAATGTAGTTGTACTTTGCTTGGATATACTCACTGATGAGAGCAGCCACATCTTCGTGATTTGGATCGTAGGAGCATTTACCCTTTCCTGAATCCACATATCCAGAGACCAGCCTAAAGAGGTAGTCCTACAGTACACACATAAAGGGAGCAGGGGCATTGCTGGGGATTTTACTCTTAGCTATGAGCTATGCATGTCTGGGAATATGTATGTAACCTTGTTAATAGGTGTGTACCTCAGCTTTCCAGCCTCTATTTATGAACGTACAGATGGGTCTGTAAGCTCCAGTGCCACATGTGTACAGATGAGTCCTGTTCCATGGCTCGATCATACGCACAAAGTTGGCACACTCTCCCTGGAAAACAAGCACACACAAACATACATGCTTTTACATTAGATAATATTTAACTTATACAGTATGGGTAATTTATAACAGAGTGTAAAAGTTTGCATACGCTTGGTATAAAATGAATAAACTTAATGTATAGGATCAGAATATTGTGGGATAGCTGTACATATATCAGGAGATGCTGAGCAAATGACGACTGATAATGGGATTATAAACTTAGTTCTTACTAAATGAAGGCTTATGTGTCAGAGCAAATAAATTGCATGGAGGCCATTAATGTACAGTACCATTTATTTAACCGTTGATTTGAAACTGTTGTAAAAACATTCACTAAGACATTATGGATACATTATGGAGGCCCTACAAAAATCTTATACTATTACAGATTTAATCATCCAGTTAAATCTTCTGTAAAAGTAATACAAATCTATGTGCTAACAATTTATGAGTAGCCCAGTTTTGCAGGAAAACCAAACCCCTGGCAGAGTGGCCTATAAAGCTTACAGAATAACACACATAACCCTAATTTACAAAATAGAGACTGGCACAACTAAACACGAATTCAGCAACTAGTAATTTTCCAAAGTTTAGTACAGAACAGAATATGTAATTCATTTCCTCATTCATTTCCAACTTTGATTTTATGCCAACTTGCTTTTTCCTACCTTAACTGCACATGCATGAGGAAAAGAGGAGAAGTTGCGTGTTGCAGCATGCATGTTGCTTAGTTTGTTTTGTAGGTCAGTTTCCTACATGAAACACAACATTTTTCTTTGCAAAGAGAAAACTAATTCTGCGTAAAACAGGCAATGTACAGCTGGCCTGTTGCATTCAGAGGTGTGTTGGGAGATAATGGTGAAATATATATATACAGTGGAACCTCGGATTGCGAATAACACAGTTTGCGAGTGTTCCGCAAGACGGGCAAAGATTTTAAATAAATTTTGACTTGAAAAACGAGCAAGTCTTGGTTTACATATCATGTATCACGCATGCGCTTCTTGTTTTGACACCGAGCGTCACGTGATCACAACTGAGCCAATGTTTTTTCTCTCTCTTGTGCTGCAGAATTGTGGGTAATCTTCTCCCCTGCTCGCTCTTAGTGCGTGTCTCTTACTGGTATAATCAACATCTGTGCACGCGTGTACTGTTTACTATAACACTGTGACCACGTGTGTGTGCGTAAAACATCTTTTATTTTGTGTTTGTGTGCGTGTGTGTACAGCACTAGAACACTAAAGGGGAGAGTGTGTGTGTGCAAAGCAAAAGAAAGTTTCATTGGAGAGGTTAAAGATCCATTTTCTCCCTCTCTGTATCGGCCTGTCGTTATGTGTGTGCGTGCGCGTAAGTTGACAACGTGCCCCTTCACACACACATACTCTCGCCTTTAGTGTTCTAATAATCGTTAATTACACTGTTAGTCTAATTAACTAACGTTAATTACACTGTTAGTCTCCAGCATGGGTAACAGTAGGTCGGTATGGTCCACAGCACTGGAAAGAGGGGAAAACAGCTGCCTGCCATAACCCTCACAGAAGCACTTTCAGCACAAAACCATCTGATATCATTATGTCATCTTAGACAACGTTTTGTTTCCTTAGTGTTGTTTGTCGTTTATGGCTAACATGAGCTACAAAGCTAACTAGCTTCGACTTCAAGGTTGAATCCAAAATCCCTCTCTAACCCCTTATCAATGGCGCTACTTGATGTGTTCAACAAGGATTGTACCACCTACAAAGTGGAAAGGAAGTATAAAGTAAATCTGGTATGTTTCTCAGGACTATGTATCACTCTCTACACTGTCTACTGTCGAAGTTAAGTATTTAAAACACGTTTCACTGCTGTTAATTACACTCACTTTTGGTCACCAGCTCCGCCAGGCTGTGTGTTGGATATAGGTTGGCGGAGTTAAATTACTGGTTAAAACAAACAAGTCATAATCTGTTGATGATAAATAGTTGTTGTGGAACTGTTGCATAAACGCAATGTCACGTTAGAGGTTGTGCTGTTGTGCTGAATATCTGCTCGGCTGTGATATCTGTTACAGTTATATTCAGTACAACAGCACTCCCTTCCTGTGTTATATTGCTTAATTGCGTAATTTTTATCATTTTGGATTATTTTTTTGGACATGCTACACTTATTCATGAAATACCATTGCGAATGCAAATCTTCGCACTTTATATACAGTATAATCAAGACCAAAATAAAATGTAGGTTTATAAATAAAATAATAAACTATCACATAAATAAAGAAACATCATAGTGTACTAGGTTTGGACATAGACAGACTCACATGCTTTCCTTTGCCCGTCATCTGACACTCCCCCTTTCTCTGTGTTGGAGCAGGCCAATGAATCTGTAAAAGAAGAATAGAGAAAATTTTATCTTTAAATAAACAGATCTGATGTAGGAGATTTTCTTTCTTAGTTTTCAAGATGATTGTAGACTAGTAAGCATGGAACTCTTGACAACCATGTTTCATGAACAAGATCAATATAATAGGTAATACATCTCTATAATATTATCCCAGATAGTAGATATCTGCATGAGTACATGCACCAGCTCTCCTTACAATGAGAGGCTCCTTGTTGACGTTCTGCATGTCGAGGGAGACGAGGTACTCTCGGCTGCCCAGGTAAAGACGACCCTGATCCTGGTCCATGTGGAGGATCCGGTAATCGCTGGTGTTGAAGGACAAGCTGAATGGTCTTGCTGTCCGCGTGTCCATCAGATCTGCCGAGGAATAGAGAGACAGACACTCCATTAAACATGACAGCATTATGGGTTAATGAGGCTTTCGGAATATAACATGAGGAAAAACAGTAGTTACAGTTTGTTGGTTTAAGCAATTTGTCATTAAAATCATGAGAACACACGCAAGATGGGGAATTGAATCTAATACTGTATATACATTTCTAGATTAGATTAAATACTTGTAATAGATTATCATTTCATATTTCAACCACCAGTTGGGAGGTCAGTTGGCAGTTTTTATATCCACAGTGCATTAGAGTCTTGTGTGGTAAATACAGGTCTGTGAGCTTCTTGTCCTTGGGATCGCAAAGCTTAAGCAAGACACTTGTTATTCTTAAGCTGCTGCCTCTGGGAACTCTCCTCCTTCAGCAACAAATCAATTTTTGAGAGCATGAAGCAGAAATTCTGGGGGGCAAAGTTCACTTAACTGAGCAATAATTTGTCTGGCTGCAGCTATCACAGTTGCGGGAAAGAAAACACTTAAAAATACATTGGATGCCTGTTTCAGAGATTCTCTTTTAGACATGCATCACTATTCTTGACATTCAGGCCTGTAGTATAATCACTAAGGTTATCGAAAGGTCTTAACAACAAAATACCAATAGTTCAGAGTGTTTTAACCATTTCAGATAACTGTCAGCACTTTGGCTACCAACTCAACACACATATATCAGGAAAAGGTTAAAAATTAAATACTTCCTGTTACTTTTTTCCCCTTCATACAAACTCATCTTTTAAAAAATGACATGACTACATGATCTAACAATGCTCATTTTCCACCAGAGTATTTTAAATTAAGAGATTTACCTAAGCATAAACATGGTTAAGTGTAGCCTTTCCGTCACTACTGTTCTCATCTTACATGTGTTTATATGCTTAAGGGCTTCAGTCACACCCCATATACACAAACCAGAAACACTGCACAGAACCTTGCATCATTGTTCCTTTCTGTCTCTTCCTGAACACAGTGTTCATTAAGTAACAGAAATAAATCTACAAGTGGGTTAAAGTTGATCTTTGCTTCATTCACGAGACCAGATTAGCTGATATAAGTTGCTATGGTACTTTCTTTTGTCTTGCTCTAAACACAAAGGTGCATTCTACAGTGATGCTACAGTAAATGAAAAGGGGACAATAAAAGACGTCCACACATCTGGCAGTAATTAAACAGATGATACATGTGTAACCAACAGTGCTTTTAAACTAATGTAACCTAATTTTAATAAAAAACATTAATCTCATTTAACTAGTATATAAATTCCTTCTTGTATATAAATGCAGTTGCTTAAAATAGACAAGGCGTCACTGAATCCATGTTTTGTTAGTTTCCCTTTCCTTTACTGGTCATCACTAACTAATCCGAAAGGATGTTTGTTTTACAGAGAAGTCAGGAAATGCGTGTACGACTTGACACCATAAATGCTCTAAAAAGACATGAGGGTTTTTTGCTGCACGACATGGAGATGCCAGCAGAATAAGAGGACCGGATCTTTGGGCAGGCAGGACGCCCTGAGATAGAGGGAGGGTAAGAGAGACAGAGAGAGAGAAAGAGAGAGAGAAAGAGAGAGAGAAAGGAGGCTCCTAAACAAGCTGCTTCCATTCTACTTCCTTTACCATAAACACAGGACATGCAAATACTGGCAAAACCCATGTAGTTGAAAGTGGACACTGCTCAAAGTTCAGCAGAAAAGCACAACCATGTACGGATATGTCGAACAAAAAGGTTCAACAGAGACATGGGCGATGGAACAGAAACTTGGTAGACAGTTAGGAGAGGAAAAGGTAATTGCCTCAAAACAGAATGAATTCAGTTTTAGTTATAGCATGTCTGCAAAAATCATATTTGCATATCTTCAACTCCATCAGTGCTAGCTCTAGAATGATGCAAAGAACAAAATCTAAGAACATCTTAAGCACATCAAAGAAAATCAAAGAACATCTTATACAAGTGTAGAAAATGTGGAAACAATATTTTTTTAAGGTTTAGGTCATGGTGCGTTTACTTTAATTAGATTGACTTGCAAGCAACGTGCAGATTGTCCCAGTACTCGGTGCTCGCAGAAATGAAGTGCTCTCATGCGTGACACTTTCTCTGCACGCTCACTTTACAATGCTATTCAATACCTCGCTCTCATTGTACTGAGCACTCTCTGAGATGCCCTATTGCTCTGCATGCTCATGCCACAGCCAGAGTGTTGAAAACTGAGAAAGATTCATGTTGTCAAACCGTTCTCATATCCTTGGCTGCTAGGTGATTCATGTATACAATAGGCGTGTCATGGGCAGTCCCCCGCTTTCTCGAGAACTTTGAGCCAGTGAGGCTAAACATCTCACCAAGTTAAAAGAATGTGGTATTAATGTACCCAAGTAAAAAAAGTAGAGTAGTTTCTATTTGGGATCACTCAGGGCTCCGGTTTCTTTTACCAGTGTGTAAATTTGGCAACGTATTTATATGTATCATATAACCGTGCCTTGTAACCAGCATCCTGTGTTTGAGTTTGTTTAGGTAGTTTCGCTCTCTCTGTATATTATAGACTTCCACTAAGCGCATTCACTCGAGTTTAGCAAATAGCCCTCCTCCTCTTCAGGCGCCTTTGAGACAAAGGCCATCCCTGTGGCGAACAATGAACAATCCATCTCTGAGAACACAGAACACTCAAGAGCCAAGAAGAGAATTGGTCTTTTCCGGCCCACTGTTCTTGCTCCAGGGAAGGAGAGTACACAGGGTGAGGAGGTTAGAAGGGGAGGTGTGGGCAATCGATCCTAGAAAGATTGTTCTCATGAAGCTGGGAATATAGCAGGCTGGGCAAGAACAGTGTGAGTGGATGAGATAAGAAAGAAGTCAAAGGCCACAGACGAGTTTCAGCTGAATTATATGTACTGGTGATGAAGGATAGAGGAATCAAACAGTCGATACTGAGCCAATTCCACTGAGCGACAGTAACTCATGCATGTTTCATGAAGTTGTGGCGTACCAACTGCACAAACAATGTGATTTGAAGAAATGTCACGTATCTTTCTCAATAACTGCACAAACATTCACATCAGTTTCCTGTAAATCCAATGGTCTGCATTGTGGTTTGACAAGAACTCAAAACATGAGAATTGGGTCAGAGGCACTAATATTTCCGTGCTGTGTTGCAGCTTATTTCTCGAAGTTGCTGACAATTCAGTGAAATTAAACACATTTTTGCTATTGAAAGCACTTTACTAACCTGAACTGTTTATTTTTGAAGGAAGCAACTTATTCATCCTTCACCTATCTTTTTCAAGTCTCTCCAAATCATTAGTGTTCATTTACACTATGTTGGCCAAAACTGTGTACAGTATTTCAAAAACTGAACTCCAACCGCAACTAGTATCAACATTATACCACAACATAAGCAGCTAAATTACACTGAAAATAAGTTTATTAGTGAGGGGACTGGGAATATGTTTTTCTGAGCCACACAGTAATGCTTTATTGTCTAAACAGTTACTGGAAGGTTTGACAGCATGTGTTGCTCGTGTGCACCCAAAATCATTTCACAGTTCTGACAAAATCCAGATGATTCTGTTGGAGCAAACTTTAGCATTAATCTAACTGAATAATCAGCAAGCCACTTTAAAAAAAGTATACATTGCCGTTGCAGATGGTTTGTTGATTGATTCGTTCATCTTCAGTATCTGCTTGATCCTGGTCATGGTTGGGTTGGATCCGGAGACTATCCCAGGAACAATGGAAATACACAATGAAATGGATACCAGAGAGATGTCACAGGGCATTATTCACACATCCATTCAAATGCTCATTCACCTTGGGGCAACTTAGCGTCATCATTCCACCCCCTAGCATGGTTTTGGAAGTGGGTGAATACCGGAGAACCCATTTGGCGTACATACAAAACTCTGTACAGAAAGAAACCCAAGCTCTAATCAGGGAGACCTGCGCTGCTGCTGACATACAGTATTCTACACTACACTCACACAACACACTCAGTCACCAGTTTATTGGCAACCTCAAGTTGTAGGTGTTCTTTCCATGGTACACAATGACTGACAGTAGTTAATCTGTTTCCATACACACATTACTTTAACACAATGCTCAGAAATGCTCTTGTTGATGAGGTCTAGAGGAAATAATGATAAACTCACACTAGGCACAGTACCACCTTGATAGAAGTATTCTCGCATAGCACAGTGCACTACACGATTTTATTTACCTTGGGGGTTATTTTTGAGTTCCTTTTGGGTGCCGAGAGAATTGATGCCTTATCACGTACGGCTTTTTAAATTGCGCTAGATACAAAGAATATTGAGTAAATAATAATCATCTAGCTGCGTTGCGAGTTGAACTGGACCATGCCCGAGCCCACTATTTGTTTGTGTTTATTTTAAGTGACCAGTAAGAGTCCATTGAGTTGGGAACCCTAGAAACACTGCTATGCCTGATCCTCTTGTACTTGCACTACATGCTACCCAGTGAGTGTTACTGCTGTGCTGAAAATGATCCACCAGAATAATATGTGGACACATAATGGTCTCTTTTCACAAATGGGGTAGAGTGGGCCTGGCACATTGTGCACTGCAGCAGATGGGTTTCATCCAGTCAGTGGTCACTAAGTGTGATTGTGTGTAGGTTGGGGAAAATCTGCTGGGTGTTAGTGTTGCTAAATTCTGGCAAACAGCCATAAACAGGTGGGAAAAAGACAGTTTTTGTTTTAGTCATGAACTGGGGGATGTGAAGATATGAAGACCCAGCAAAATATTTCAACAGGAAATAAAATCTTAAATACTGTAGCAAAACTGATTAACATATGGGAAAATACCATAGTGCAGCTTCTTTTGTTATAACATACATCATACAATCACATGGATTAATGTATTGAGCTAGATGCCTTATTCGCAAATTTATAATACTTTCTATTTAAAAAAGTTGACAAGAGTCCACATCTACCAAAACAAGTCTTTTCCGTGGTGTCCGTTAATCAAAAGTATGAATATGTACGGCTGACAAGTGCTAAATTATCAAACAAAACTTATTTATAGCATTAAACATTTTATTGTAATTTTTTTGTGATAATTTTGCATGTGGTCGAGACACATACAAAAGGGAAACATTTAATTTGCTGAGTCTGTACTGTTCAGTACTATATATAGTAGAAAACGTCAAAATCAATAATCCTCCATGTGCAGGGTTTTCCCAGGTCACCTCACACATACAGTAACAGTGATCTCGAGTTCTAGTGGAAAAAGTTCGTAATATAATTGATTTAAATGGTCGTTGGCACTGATTAATTGATAACTGACGGGCGTGACATTTAGTTTCATACAAGTGATAACCTTGATTTCAGGGTAGGCCTGTTTTCTTATTCACACATGTTGTAACATCTCTGATATAATTGTGAAGCTTTGAAGCGGTAGCAACGTATTCGTTTCCCTTCGGTGGCAGAATGAAATGTTAGAAACGGAGTAAGTCAAAGAGATTCCTCTTTTGTGATTCATGCACATAATTCTTATTTACACAGTAGTTTACATTTAAACGCACTCATCTGTCTCTCTTTTTATATTGTGCTAATCAGAGGACTTTGCGCATTGTCTGTGTACGTGTGTGTGTGCGGGACTGGTTGTCCATGCTGACAAGTTAATGACTATAATAACTGTAATTGTTTGGGATCAAAGCTTTACTTACACTGTAAAAGACTGTTAGCTGTGATTTTTTTTTTTTTTTGAGAAACCATGAAATTCATCAACATAAAATTAGATCTACAGCGGGTACGACTCATAGATTAACAATTAAGCAGCAAAAAAGAGCAAGCACCTGGGAAAAATAGGATGCAGGAAATAAATAATAACAATAATAGCATGCGTTTCAGTCGCATAGTGATGCAAGGAAGAAAAAAAAACTTTTATTGCCACACATATTGCTGGATCCTGGGCAAAATAAAATTGTAGTTAAGGAAACACAAGTCAAAGTTTCCAGATTCCATACTGTATCTCGCCTCATATCGCATATTGCTATTATTATAATTTCCTTGGATCTTTGACAATCAGCCCAGACAGAGTGTGTTACGCTGTGAATATCCGTCACAAGTCTTGGTGATAACATCCACCTTTTGTTCTCTTCTAGCAACAGTCCAGTAACTTACAGGAACTACGTTATATTACGGCATGTGCATCAATTTGTGTGTGTGTGTGTGTGTTTGCGCATGGGTGTGGGTGTGTCTGTATGCGTGCGTGCACGCCTGCAGGTGTGTGAATGAATGACTCTGAATGAAAAAGCCAGAGAACAGTAGCTGTTTTACAATAGTACAGGTGTGTGCCTGTTTATTAAAGGTTTATGTATGTGCGTGCTCCTACCTTTAAAAGCTAAAGCCACTCTGGGAGCTGAACGCAGGATGCAGGATACACCGCAAACACACAGTACCAACAGCAACAGGATGACTCTGGTTCCCATAATGCCCATGTGACTCAGAGGTCCTATAGAGTCCTAAACAAAAGAGAGAGGCTAAATATATCATTAGGGCACAGAAAGGAAAACACTGCTCAGGGACATTGAGAGGACTTACACAGGATATGAGAAGTCAAAAAATCCGAGGAAGGAACAAGACTCTGAGATGACACCAAAAAACTGCTGTGACTGTGAAGGAAGCTCGTCACAATCATCTTGCAAACGCAAAGCATCATCGGGTTCATATTTCGATTTGGGTTCTTATTAGCAGACGGACACACTGGCACTGATTTGTGCCTGCAGGTGAAAAACGGATCAGACTGTAATAGTGGCATTACAAGCACCACGTACCTATGGAGCAGAGCTTTGAGCAGCACGTGCCTCGGAAATAACAGCACTGTCAAAGCGGGTTAAGCTGCTGTAAAGCCCTGTCACACTGCGCCACGTTATAACTTCTAGCAGGAGATCCCTGCAAGCCCAGTTTAGATCTGTTTCCCCTAGTTACTGATCCATGCCAATGGTGTATGACATCATGGGATTTGGACACAGAGGTGATGTGACTGGGGCAGCCGTGCAGGGTGCGCATTTCTGCTCTCTTTCTCAGCTTATAAAAACTAATGATGGATTATTAAGTGGCAGCAGTGAGCGGCAGCTGACTTGGAAACGTGTTTAAACTCGTTACATTCTCAGAACAAACGCAAGAGCTTTGGAAGTTGTCCTTTGCTCCCATAACAAACGCAGCATCCTGTCATGCTGTGTTAAAGTGTTACACGACTACAGGTCAATTCAGCTGTTGTTGGGTGCACGTGCATATGCTGGAGCTGATTGAAGGAATTGAGAATGATGCTGTATAAAATGAATTGATTATAAGAATGATAATAATAATAATACAAAAAACTTCAGATTACAAACACATGCACATTATCACACATTGTCATTTTCAGAAATACTGGCAACCCTTTATAAAATTAAGCTAAATAGTGGTTCTAGACTGTTTCAGAATCAGCTGTTCTGCAGGAGGATTTCTTAAATTAAACTTCATATATGCATTATGCACAAATAACACATATCACAGTTTATTTAAACAAGAACACTAAAATAAATGCATATGGACAATTTAACAGAAAGTCAAAAATTAAAAAAAAAAATACATGATTTTCCTTAGAAATTAATTTAATTACCACAGACATTACATTACATTACATTACATCTACGTGCATTATAGAGTACAAAAGAAATAATGGTATAAATCAAACTATGTATTATTTTTCATTTAAAAAGATTCCCTCTGGTTTTTCTTAACAGCTTAATTTTTTTCTCTACAAAACCTATTGCTTGCATTACTACAGTCTTGAGTCACCCCCATTTCTTCATAGTTTGCTTCCAAAGAGAAGACTTTCTTGTATTATAATGTAGTCTTGAGGAATAGTTCTTCAGGCTTCCTAAAAATCTTGTTTGTCTCTAATTTTTAGTCCAGCCCCTGTACCTGACCAGTTTCAGGGATAAGCCACACAGTGACCTATGAATCACACTCACTTTTCATCTGTACCGCTTTATCCCTTATACAGGGTCATGGGGCCTATCCCAGGAGATTTAATGCATGAGACGGGGTACACCCTGGACAGGGTGTCAATCCATCACAGGAAACACTCATTCACACACTAAGGGCAATTTTGGGGAAAGCTAATCAGCCTAATCTACCCGGATGAAACCCACCAAGCACTGGGAGAACATGAAAACTCCATGCACAGAGAGGCGGGAGTCAAACCTGGGCGGAAATCGAGCCCGAACCCTGGAAGTACTAGGCAACAGTGCTGACCACTAAGCCACCATACCACTGACCTATGAATCTATCAAGCTTAAATCTAAGCTTAAGGCAGCATAAACCAGTGAGAAACAGGTGCAGATGATGAGGCCAATGATTAGTATACTGGTGACGCTAAATTCTGAGTGGTTGGAACAGACAAAATGGGAAAGTTGCTGCTCAGGTTGTTACATAAAAATACTATTTTTTAACTGGATTATTACATACTTTGCATCCTTTTGCGGTAAAACATTTGTTCCTATTTCTTTAATTTTATCTGTCATTTAATTTCATTTAATATGAAGAAGTGTGGGGTTGCTCAATACTTTTTAACAGATTTTTTTGGAGATTTTTTTGTGGCGATTTTTTTTTGCAGATACAGTTCAGAAAAATAATCAAATCTGCCTTATATATGCACACCAAAACTTTCATGTTGGAGAAGTATGTATGCGTTTTAAAACACTGACACAAACACAGCAAAGTTAATGAAATAGAGAGGACTTCTGACTTTTGGCAGCTGCCTGCAACATTGAAGTTCACGTACTAATTCTAGAAAGCCTACACCTGGCTAATGTGTGCATGGCCTATACAGTACAACACTTCAGTGCTCAAAAGACGGATACATGAGTGGAGTGGCATAAATACAGTAAGCTTCGCCACCCAACCTGCCTTCAAACTCTGTAAGTGATCTGTGATCTGTACAGAACTACTGGATCATATATCACTCATGTGGGGTTAAACATTTATTGTATTATACTGTTGTAGGTACTTTGAGTATGAGGAACTATAAAGCTGATTCAGTAACCATGTTGTATGGCTCTTTATTTTGCACCAATGTGCAAATTAGACAGTAGGCCAATACAGAAAACATTGCCCTATACATCATTAGGTAGTTCAATTTCTCCATAGTTACTGCACTTTTCTGTGCCATTCTGTGCCACGGTATGTCCAAAATCCTTGAGATTCACTCCACACAAGCACTCCAAAGTAAAAACAATCCATGCATATTTTACTTTAATAAATAATTTAACATTTAACTATTTTTGTAGTCGTATTACTTGTGTCTGAGTTGTACACAGTGCACTCCACTGAAATGTACAACTCACCACAGAGAAATTCCATGTTCACTTCTTACTGTTCACATTGACATGTATGTTAAACCAGTTTCATATCAATAATACTTTTACGATGTACAGTACGATGTCAAGCATATTGTATTAAAAAGAGGTATAGTGTTAAAGGTTCTAAAACAGAATTTCACCTAAGTCACATAATTTAAGAAAATGTTTAAAATTATTGGCCAAGGATAGACATATTCCATTTTAGTGTTGATTCAGATTCACATTTGTTTGTTGGCATAGTCATGTTAAAACATTTGTTACCCCCTGACAGAAGCAATCAGCTTTCGATTCAAATATCCCAGTACTTTTTAGAGAATCCTGGAACCTCCAGATTCCAGATGGCCCAAAACATCAAATTATCATATTTTGCAGCAGGTGTGGGGACTTTTCATAATAACTAGTTTTTGATCTTTTAGTTGTAATCAGTCTTCTATTTTGCTTTTATCTGAACTTACTTACATGATTCAAAATGTAACAGCAAAGTTAAGGTATTGCATTTTAGAATTCTCTTAGGAAGGACAGCATTTTATTACATTCTGTTTCTATTTCCAATCTATTACCCAAATTATGCAGCTTAACAACCATTTTCAACCGCCACGGTGATGCCTAGGGATGGTAATTAATTTGCATTTAACTTTAATGGTGCTTATAAGCTTGTCCTTGCCTTTTCAGATAAACTATTATTATTTAGGAAAAGACATTCTAATTCAAAGGAAGCATTAACCTCAAGTAAAAATGTCTAATAACATGTTAACTCTTGCCCATTGTTTTAAAGGCTGCCAATAATTTTAGAGTCGGCATTATATATGCTTATCTCAATACCTGACTTGCTAAACAACCTCCACCTAATAAATTAAGTCCTCTCTGGAAATGTCTGTCTGTAAATCTTTCTATGCACCAGCCTTGAGTTCACATTCAACGCATCTAGAGGCTTGTCTCGGAATGCACTACATGCCCAAACCAAAGGATAGAAGGAAAGAGCAATGGGTGAAGAAAGAGGGGACATGTGAATGAGTAATGGTGTGAAAGAGCAGAGTTAGGAGAAAAAGAAGACTGAAAGCGTGAGGAAATGATCTGATAATAATCTCTCGGCACCGTCCTAAGAGATGGAAACGCCTATAGCGCAGGAGAGATGGAAATCACAGCAGGTCAGGAATTCCTGCGGCGGGCCCGAAGCGAGCTGCAAAGAAGTTCATAAGCGCAGGAGAATTGAAGTGTGGTGGAAATTACACTGATGAAAGCAAAAAAAGATAAAAAAAAAAAACTAACAGCGTTTCGGGTCAGTGACTCATCCTGTGAGGGGGTTAAGCGTGCGACAGGGCTTTCTCGCTGCCTATTTTTATCTCACATCATTTTATTTGTCTTTTTCATCTCCTCACCTCACCTTTTCTCTTTTCTTGAGTGCTCCTCTGGCTGAAGATCAGACTTGGGCTGCTTTCTGATCAGATCTGGCTTCTTCTCACTCAGTGTTTGTGAGCACAGGTTGTGCGTTCAGGTGTTTTCACATGTTGATTCTGGCACTGCTTCTGTGGGAAGGTGTGGCAGACACACATACATAGGTTCAGAACAAACATACGGCTCAGCTCAACTATTCAACCGCAAGAGCATATAAACAGAATCAGAAACAGATAGACAGACAGTCTCACACACACACACACACACGCACAGGTGTCTTCCTATCCTAGTGAGGACCTTTCAAAGAAGCAGCACCCACACGGTCAAAACTGTCAGATATTCCTATCCTTTGAGACACACACCCACCCACACACACACACACACACACACACGCACGCATGCAGAAGTAAACTGACATATGTCTATAGAAACAAGCCCGGGGCTGGGAAAATAAGGTCGATGTGGGTCATGTTTCCACCTGCTGAGGTGCCGAGGTAAAAATCTCAATCCCCATGTAATTAGCCAAGATTTCTATCTTTCTCTTTCTCTCTTTCACTCTCTCTCTCTGAGAGAAATTTAGAGCTGCCACTTAATAAACCCAAGTATTGAGAACAGGTTTTCTATAAAAGGACTTCACACCCTGCGGGAATTTAAAAGCGATTTTTCAGGACACAACAAGAACGTCTTTTAATTATGTGAGTGCTAGACACCACATGTAGAGAAGCTGTTTTGCTCATTCAGTGCTCATTATTGAAGTAATCTATATGTATATTATGTACTGTGTGCATGTTAGCCTGTTTATGAATAATATATACTGTTTACTGTCCTAACAACTGAACACTAAAGCACAAAATTACAATTGTAACTTGTCCTGATGCTTTAGTAAAATAAATTCTCCTCTAACTGTATTAACACACATATAGACATTTACATTATCTGTCACAGATGTTGAAGGTGCACCCCAAAGAACATATATACATATTTGCATGTACTAATCAACAATACACACACACAGACAAATTACAGTATAAGTATTGATTGGTTTGATGGTAACAACCCCCTCTGTGTGCACTAACGCCATGCAATATGCAACCAGACGAGTCTGAAGTTAAAGCCTTGTTAAGCGGCCCATTTGCTGCTTCAACAGTTCCCAAAGTGGAAACTGACAGGTACAGACTGTTATATTTTCAAGTTCGCATACATTATAGATGATAGCACTCTACTGGAATGGATGGCGTATGAATTATGAATACTAAAAGCTGAAATCTATGACTTCCATTACATCCTGCTCCACATTTATACATTTATTCCCAATTTTTTTCTAACTTATACCTGGGACTGAATCATTAAAAAGGGTGTTCATCTCCTGCCTTAATATGAGCCTATTTTTACAGCACTGTATCTATTTAGTAAAGATTACATTCCTTTGAGGCCTGATAAGAAATCAGGTTTATCTACAGTACATAAATTGTGGCGCTGAATGAGGGTTATCTTTAAATAACCCGATGGCGCGCAGACTAGCCATCAGGTATTTAGATGTCAGAAGTATTTTGGGTCAGCAGTATATTACTAATTGCTCTGTGAAGCCCCCCTTACAGCAGGTTTAGTAGGAGGCTTGAAATTAGTCATGTAGATGACTGGGGTGTGAACATCAGGGGTTAAATGGGTCCTATTATAGATCCACAATAGATTTTAGGTTTGTTTGGTTTTGAAGATGTCCTGCTGTCCTATATGTGCCCCATGGGAATGTATACCTTATACAGTACATACATACAGAGGGCCCAAAAAATTTATATACATTTCAACAGTTGTTATCTATGGCAGAAATGTGTAGTATTATGTTTCCTCTAAAAGTGTCAATTATTGCACTATTATTGATGTTCAAGTGTGTATAAATTTTGTGTCGTATAGATCATCTCTCACCTTTACTTATCATAACAATTTATATCTTGTCATTGGAGTTCTTCTTGCTTGTGTGTGTGTGTGTGTGTGTGTGTGTGTGTGTGACTTATATGTACTATGATAGATATCATATTAATATAATATTAATAATATTATAAAATTGTTATCATATATCAATATATAACAGTTAGCAATAAATTTAGTAATAAAATTCCTATACAAGTTTTTCTTTGTGTACACATATTTGTGGCTGTCTCTGTATATATTCATCACATTATATTGAATCCTCCCCCAGGGAAAACAAAACAAAACACTAAAAAGGGTCATGATGGCTGAAAGTGATCTTTTAACTTCATTTAACACACTTAGTGTAAGTGTTCAGCTCTAGTCCCTGTTCCCCTCCCGTTCTAGATGTGGTTGCGTGTTAAAGAGTGGAAACATTGCTGTGCTGCTGTGGTCCTGTATTACAACACTAATGACGAAACCACTGAAGTCAAGTGACAACTATTTTTCCAAGAAAACCACTGAAATGACAAGAAAGACAGAATGAAAGACTGTCCAACCCCAAAGTGGCCTAAAGAAAGAAAGGAAATAAATCTTACCCAGTATATGTGTGTGTGTGTGTGTATATTCGTTGCCTCCAAGCCTTCTGTCAGGAGTCAGGGCTGTAAAGAGCTCAGCGCGCGGACTTTCTTTTTTGGCGCAGGTGAGATTTTTATCACCACATTCCTTTTAGTCTCGATGTGATAGCTATTCCTCAGTCTGGGAAAGAAAGAAAAAAAAACACCACCAACAAACAAAAAAAGATGCTATATTCCGTCCAATAGTAGCTCACTTTTGAAAAATGAAAGCGCTCCAGTGATTTGGACTTATTTTCAGTGAACGCTTTGCTCTCGGCGATCGATGCGGCGTTGCGTCTCCTGTGAGAGGAGAAGAGATAAAGCAGAGAGAGAGAGGGATTGCTTCTCTCTCTCTCTCTCTCTCTCTCTCTCACACACACACACACACACACACTCTTATCTCCCAAACCCCGACAAAAGCAACAATTCTCACAAACTGGAGTGTTTCACTGCTTTCGTGACTGTCTGAGGAGAGATAACTCTACCGGGTCCAGCAGAAAGAAAACAAGCTGCTGTGTCACGTAAGCTGTACTCCAACCTCCCGGGGTTTCTTCCCCTTTTTTCACAGCCAAGGCAGGTGTTCACTGCTGGATCCATGTAACGTCTCCCTGTCTGTCCCACTCCCACTCCCAGCACACACACACACACACACACAATTAACTCATTCCACACCGAGCAGTGACACGTTTTTTAAACTAATAAAGAATAACAGGAATAATACACAATCAGAACTAATAACAGACACTACTGCAAGAATAGGAACTGTATTTACTGGCAAAAGCATTTGCAAGTTCAACCGTAATGGCAAATGATACACACACACACACACACACACACACAAACGATTATCAAAATGTCCAACCATATCAACGTGAAACTTTGGACTGAATAACTGTCATAAGCATAGGGTTATGTTTTGGTATCTATTGACATAGTGCAAACCATTGTATAACTGAAACAAAGATAGATAGATAGATAGATAGATAGATAGATAGACACACAGACCAACACAGACCAACACAGACAGACAAAACAGACAAACAGAGTAAATAGCTGGCATATGCATAGGCTTATGTTTTGATATTTATCAACATAGTACAATCAATTGTATAACTGAAAAAAGATAGATAGATAGATAGATAGATAGATAGACCTATATATTGACAGATAGATAGACAGATGTATAGACTGACAGATAGATAATCAGATATACTGTATACACAGACAGATACAGTATATAGACAGACAGTCAAACTAATAGATAGATAGATAGATAGATAGATAGATAGATAGATAGATAGGCAGTAAAATTGCTCCCCACTGTTTATTTAACACTTTAAGAGATAACATAAATTCAACTCTACCTACAATATATTGTAGGGTGTTAATTTAACACTGGGATTTTTGCTGCACAGGCAGACAGACAGACAGACAGACAGATAGATAGATAGATAGATAGATAGATAGATAGATAAAACTTTTGAAGGTAATGGAAATTATTCATTCATTCATCTTTACTACTCTAACACTTTACCCTGGTCGGACAGATATACACCCGGGATTGGATGCCAGTCTATCACAAAACACCATGCGTACACTCATTAACACACTTAGATAGATAGGGTATTTTATTAATCCCAAAGGGAAATTGTATACTTTTGCATTGTATGCATTTTTTGTAATTTTTCTGTAATTGCATTATTTACACTCATGGACATTGTGGGCACTGGTGGCACTGGTGGTAGGTGTTTCGCCTGCCAATGCGGAAGGCCCGGGTTCGATTCCCAGCCAGTGCCCAAACCCCCCAGCCACTGGATGCAGTGCCGGTCCCAAGCCCGGATAAAATGGGAGGGTTGCGTCAGGAAGGGCATCCGGCGTAAAACCTGTGCCAAGTTGTTGTGCGGACTGGATATTCTGCTGTGGCGACCCCTTGCCGGGAGCAGCCGAAAGACTAACAACAACACTCATGGACATTACAGTAAAGTTGGAAAGTGGGACTAAATCAGAACAACAGGTAAACTCCAGTACCCTAAGTTCATTATTATGTAATCTCCAGTACCCCAAGACAATTATTATAAATAATAGTAATATACTAGCATACTTAAAAAAGGTATAAACTAAAAATGCTAAATTACTTATCCTTTACTCTTGTTTGGCTATTTTATTTATCTATTTATTTATTTTAAAATTTTTGAAATTTTCAGCATTTTCAATATGATGTGCTTTTGGCTTTTTTAAGCATATACACCGGATGAAAATAAAGAGCATCTTATATGTAAATAATTCAACATTAAAAACAATGGGTAGCCTCTTTTTAAGCAGAATCAAATACTTCTACATTGGTGTGATCATCTCTAGGAAAATAAATGCAATAAATGATATAAATAATATAAAATAATCGTATAAAATAATATAAAAAGTTTTATTCTTTTATGATATTGAGATGTACAGTTATGATTTTGTTACATACATTTATACAATTTTATCCCATATTCTGCCAAACTTGTGTCATTTCATTGCTGGCTTATATGTTTATCACTTGTCATTTGGATCATATATAATAATTATTCTTTTGACTTTAACATATATTATTATGTTGCTTCTTAAAATGACGTCTTTTATACAGTCTGGTTGATCTTGAACAAGCTCTTGTGTGACCGACAAATGTCTGTCACCTGTCACATTTCGAACAAGAGGCCCCTGTAGAGGGGTTACACTTAGAAAAGAGCACCAAAGGGCACCAAAGGGCACCAAAGGGCAATGAAGTGTTAGAAAATTCCCCAGATTCTTCGCTTGGCATTTGTGCCGCTAACGACAACGGAGACAAAAAGAATCACCAGGGGGTAAAAAGGGGTGCTGCTGAAAAGGCATTTCTCCTGCACAGAAAATTGTCTCAGTGCAGTCATGTAGGCCTCAAAGAGTGCTTAACCATTTGTGTGTACTTCTGTGTGTGTGTGTGTGTGTGTGTGTGTGCATGCATATTTACTTTGAGAATGGGTGAGACAGTCCAGTGTATTAACATCTCCACTGTGTCAAATTCAAAGGATCACATTTTTCTTAAGCCACATTCACACAGTGCTCCATGTCAAAACAGTATGCCACGTATACACAGACTTCTGTTTAGACATGGTCTGCTATTTTGTGCGGCAGTTTGTGAATTTGGACGTAGCTTTGCTGGTCCATGTGAATATAATCATAGGTAGTGTACAGCTTTGACAAAGCTTACTATTTAAGAAGGTAGTATGTTATTATGGCCACATCCCTATTGGGACTTATATGAAGACCACAGGATAGTTAAAGTGATAATTCACCACTTGGGAATTAGGTATAGTTCCTCTTTATATCCTTCACACAGTACAGTATATTGTACTTGTTCATTCGATAGCCGTCTTTAGTATTTGTTCAGTAGACCATTTTCGTTAGCTTTCTTTTTCTTCATTTTGTCCTTAAAGCTGACCTTCAGCGACTGTTTGAACAGTGAAGTCTTCTTTTCCACCGCCTGCTTTGAGGTGTGCCATATAACTCTCTTTCTTCCTTTTGTAGTGCAGTGCGGATGTGGAGGTGGTTTCTTGTCTTTCTCTCTCCTTGTGGGAGGCATCCTTTAGTTCCCTCTCTGAGGAAGTGACTCAAATGTGAGCTTTATGTTCAGGTTTCTGTGCCTCATTCACCCACTGCGGCCCTGAGCTCCAGGACCAAGCTCCTCTTCCATTCACTCCCTGCAGTATTCAGTTTATGTCAAAGGCCAAACACTATGACCGATCCTTCATGTGGTCTGTGAACAAAACAAATTGAAGAGTTTATGTGTTCATACAGTATGTAGTCAGACCTTATTATAAGATACTGAATGTTGGCTCTGAGATGACATGTGGCCTGACACAACTGCAGACCATTTGTTCATAACCACACTTGGTGAATGGTGGTTCCTGGAAACGTGCACGCATATAAAAGACAATGTCCTGGATGGTTAGAGTGACACAGTTTTGTGTTTTTTCACCTCCTGCACATCAAAATTTTATATGTTGTTCATTATTAACCATTAACCCTTTTTAAGCTTTATAAGCTTTGATCTTTTTGAAGCTTTTGGATCAGGGTCTTGATTAGATTTCTGGAACATTGGGCATGAGGTGAGAATACATCCTTGATGCTAGTACATTCAAAGCTAACTTAAACACACACATACACACTCTGTCACACTTAGGGACAATTTTATTTAGCCATTCTACGACTAGCATGTTTTTGGTAGATTGGAGGAAAGCAGAAAACCAGTAGGAAACCCACCAGACAACAAGAGAACATACAGACAGTAGCATGTGCAAACTGGGGACAGTGAAACCATTTTCTGTGCTGCCCTGCTGGGAATTATCTGTGGGAAATAAAGCAGTGTGGACTGTGGAGTACTACGAACGCTCCTTAGGTTAAATGGTAAATTGTTCACAGTGCACTCAAGGGAGCAGGTTTACACAGTATAACTGTATCTGGTTTCGATCTTGCTCGGTTGGAGAAAGTCCTGGATTATCGTTGTGTGAGGTGTCTTACAGGTGGTAGCTCTAAGGATCAAGTTTTAAGCTAGTAAGACTGAGTTCAGGGTTGACAGAGAACCACTGTAAGCTATTTATATAAGACTCTTAACCTTTAACTGCTCAGGTATTTGGATTTTTTACCCTCTCACTTACAGCACAAGCAACGGTTGAAAAGGTACAAAAAACTAACCTGAATAAAAGGAGTAAATAACTGAGCTGATAAAAAAATTATAAATGAGTAATTATTTTATATATGTTTGTACATTTGACAGAACTACTCTGAACATTTTTTATGTCTGAGGAATGCATCTTTTAACAATTACAGTATGTAACGAACCAAGTGATAGAAAAAGTGAACACCAAGTTTATTATCAATGTTAGGCAACATTACCTAAATTAGACACAATCTGATGGGGTTTAGTAGCTTGCTAGTGCATTAAATAGATAGATACAGTACCAGTCAAAATTTGGGATTTATTTTCTACATTCTAGAACAATACTTTTTTTAAATTTTTTTTATGAAATAACACATATACCTATTTTACGACATGAAGGTCAGCTGTTCTGGAATAGTTCTAGCAAGGACAGTATTGTCAAGTGCATTTGCAAAACCCATCAATCACCATGATGAAACTGGCTCTCATGAAGACCCTCCCAGGAAAGCAAAACCAAAACTTAATTTAGAGTTACCAGCTTTAAAAAACACAAATTTACAGCAGATAAGATTAGAGCTTTATGAAGGCTTTACAGTAGCAGACACATCTTAATATCAACGGTTCAAATGGGATTATTGCACATTTTGGATGCCTTGAGCATTATTTTGCAATGTAGAAAGAATGAAAAATTAGAAAAGACCATGGAGTTAGAAGGTGTGTTCTAACTTTTGACTGGCTGATAGTTACCATATTACCAATAAACTGTATCAAAATCTAGATATATTTAAGACAACAGGCACCTGCTACTGAACGCTAAAGTGATTTATTATTAACACAGAGCTTTCATACAGTAAAACATCAAAAGGTCAAACTAGTCTATCTTACCGAGTTAACTAATGGCATACTTGTACATGTTCTTGCAGATTTGGATGCTGAACTGTAAAATGCCAATATCTCCCAGGTTTTGGCATGTGCAATTTGCAGATTATGAAACTGAATAAATCTGATAAACTCAGCCCAGGGATGTTCATGAGTTTCCACTGGTTCAGGCATTGCTGCCATTGTTTAAACATTCTGTGCCTGAAGTGTAGACATTTTGCCAGGAAGGTTCTACTAGGGTAAAAAGCATTACTCTTTATTTACGCTGTTATGGTTAATTATCAAAAATCAATGTAATGAGGCGGAATATTTCATTTAAATATATGATTAAAAACTTTGATTTTATTGTAAAAAGCACAGTTAACCAAGATCTCAGGTACTGTAAAAAGGACATATAATTTATCACTTTAAACACTTTTTAAGTCCCATTGATTATAAACATCTGCCTAAGTGTAAATTTAAATGCCCATATATGTTCCAAACTTGGCTACATGGCTATGGCTATGTTTTAATGGCTTTGTTAAATGCACTGGTGTGAACCATCAGATATGCGTATACATCTAGTCAATAGATGTATATACTGTACATGTCACACATTGGTGGGAATGAAGGTACAGACCCTAAGATGAATACGATACCTAGAGCTTGATAAAAGATCAAAGGCATAAGAGGTATGAAAACATGCTTCTGTCACATGACCTCTAGGTGCGCAACCAAGGCATTGTATAGATCTGCACAAGAATGTGTATGTGCCTTCATGCATGTAAGAGCGTGTGCTTGTGTGCCCTGGCTCACCTTAAAGCAGTAACTTCAAAAACACAGCATAACCACATTCCTTTATCCTGGTCCTTCAGTCTCCGGTAGTTCCGTCCAACAATAACCAGTAAGGAAATCCTTTTAGCTTATGAGCAAACTTGAGAAAAGTCAGAACAAACATGAAGGATCCATGTGAATGTGAAAATGCGTGACGTGCAGAAGTGTCCTGCACATCTGTCTATGGCAATAAATCTGTCAGCATTTTAGCATTAGCCTGGAGGGGGCCAGAATGGAGTAGTGTGATAATGCCATGTCTTATGAAAGATGGATGCACTACTGGAAGGTTCGGGGCTGCTAAAAGCTCTGCCGAGGTATATGTGCGTATGTGTGTGTGCTGCTCTGTTTAGCATGAGGTCGAGTTCGGCTATTCAGCTCTGTGAAGGTTCCTCTTTTCAGGAGGCCCAGTGCAAATGTAACACACACATGCTTGTTTTAGTACAGTCATAAGGACCTTCTAGTGACATCATTATTAATGTTTATAGTAAATGTAATAACTGTATGTTAAGTCTCATGTTAACTTATATCTCTCTTTCTCTCTCTGCATATATATAGTATATATACTGTATATACTGTATCGATCTCTCTCTCTGTTTATGGACAGGATGTTGCTTTTGTTTTTCATATGCTCTGATGATTATGCATTAACAGTTAACACAGAAGCATTGAGCATATTCTCCGTTCTTTAAAGTCCTTCCTGTTCTTGTACACTCACTGAACAGTACAGAAAAATACAGCAATAGGCCGCATGGAGGGAGCACAGAGGAAACGCCGAAGTGGCTGCGTATACTTTACATTAGTAACCAGATTGTTTACCTGTTCAACAACACATTCACATTCAGGAATGCCTGGCCACTCACTCTTTTCCTACTGTTCTTTCCTACTCTTGCCATCATATTTCATTCTTTGTTTCTCTTCTCTTTAACCATGTGTTTTCACTTTCAACTTTCTGAGCAAAAACAAAACTTTATCAATTAACATTTCTGGTCCCTATACACAGTACGATAGAACAAGCATAATTACAATTCCCTAAAAGAATGGTAATAGGTTATATACTTAATATAGCACAATTAATTAAGCATTGCCTAACAACATTTCAGAATGCATGGCAATGCCTGTAATGTTTTTAAAAGAAAAAAAAAATCTTAATAAAATGAAGTTCTAATGGCTCCATAATTTTTTACAATTAATAATAGTAGTAATAACGATTATGATTAATGTGCACTTTATACACTATCAGTCAAAGGTTTGACTGACTGTTATTGTTGCTGTTGTTACTTAATCGGGAATCTCCGATATTGTTCTAGAAAAAAAAATCAATCCAAATTTGTGTCCAAACTTGGTACTGTATAGAAACAAATTTTACTATAGATATGTAACTACTGTATATATAGAAAATATGTTGTTCGTCTTTAAGCTGTTCCTGTTGAGGGGTTGCCACAGTAGTTCATCCGATCCGTACACACAACTTGGCACAGATTTCATGCCGGATGCCCTTCCTGATGCATCCTTGGGACCAAGTCGCTGGGGTTCGGGCCTTCTGCATGGCAGACAAGAAGCCTACCAATGAGCCATAAAATGAAATTCGAGAAACAAACATTAAACATCAATTAACATAAAAAAAAAAAAAAAAAGTTTTGTAGTCTATTTGGAGATCATTATGACAGTCCTGCCCGAGATTAAATATAATCTGGGGTTTATGTTTATGTGGGTTCGCTATTTTGGAGAATGACATCACAAGGTAGCTACTCAAAAGGATGGCACGTTTGCAAGTGGTGACAGCAGGAGACAAACGTGCCCCATAATCTTGTATGCTAAATGTCTATGTCCTATAAAAACAGGAAGGCCCAATTTTCAACCCCACATTTTTTTTTTAATCTGGGCAGGTCTTTGCTGGTGGAATATTTATAGTACTGCATTAAATAAGGAATAAAGCGTGGTTAAGTGTTCTATTGCAACACCGGCTCTGCTCTGTTGAGGCCTGCCCTAAAATCAAGGCTGTGTGAAAAGTCATTGTGTCAAGATTCTGTGTTTAGTAGTCATTACATACTAACCTCAATTACTAATAACTAATAGTTAGGCAACATTACCTAATAACTTATTGTAAGAAATGTATAACACTAAACATTTATTTACATTTACATTTAGTGCTTTGTGGGTTTCCTCCTTAGTGCTCTGCTTCTCCTGTAGCCCGAAGACATACGTGTAGGTTGATTAGTGTTTCGAAAATTGCAAGTTGTGTGTGTGTGTGTGTGTGTGTGTGCTTGAACTTGGGTCCTTAGCAATATACCTTCCCTTTACAGCAATGACTATTAGTGTGAGGTCATTATGTCATTATGCCCAACCATTGGTTTCCATTACAAGGTGATGAAGAAGAGGAAGATGAAACTTCAGTACAATCAAAATGAGTAATTACAAGCTGATTTGGTGACTGAATAAAAGCATTTTGTCACATGAAAGAAACTTTCATATATCTACATCAATGCTGTAGAGCAGGGCCGCTCAATATTGTTGCAGACAGGTGAGCCTTTTCTGTGAAATACATTCCAAAAGAAAACAAAATCCATCACTTGCAGTATTAGGTGCAGTGATGTGTCTATTTCTTAGAACAGCAGAACTTCTTATAGCTGAAACTTTTCCCCCAACAGACCAATTTTACCTTCTTTATAAAATTTTGCTTTTGAAGTATTTAGGTTTGAACTAAAACCATTCACTTTGATCAACCAGACAAACATGTTATGCTTTATGGATCCCCAGGACCCACTTTTGACAAACATGTCGTAGTAACTGTGGAAGAGTAAAGGTGGGGTAATGTGGGCGCACTGTATAAACTATTTAGGATGTTGTGTTTAAAGAGAAATAGGCCAACGTTGCCCTGTAGTGCATTGGCACCCCATTCAGGCTGTACCACTGTTTATTTTCGCTGACCTGCAGTTCCCAGTCAGAAAGTGATTCCTTCCTCATTACCTAATATCATTATGGCTATACTGCCCCCTAACGGAAAAAGAAACAAATTCATTGGCCTGTGAAAGACAAAGGCTTGGGGAACCCTAGGGAGAAAAACAATAAACCTAAGTTAATAAAAATACATTATCTTGTCTAAAAAAAGGTGCCTTTATTCTTCTACCATTAATATGTATTATTTACATGGAAATGTCTATATGGTGCACCTTTTTTTAAAAAAAAAAGGCACAATTTAAAGCATATTAAACACAGTATGTGTACTTTTCTAGCAGAAAGACTACAAGAAAACAATACAGTTAACACTTTTTTTCTGAGAGTGTGGGACTCCCTTTAACAGCTGCTTCTAACATGTTGTTTACGTGCCCTCGCCTTTTCCTCCAGTGGCCCAGTTAAAAGACAGTTTCGCACTCTTGAGTTAAGTTCATTAGATAAGTCGAGACCTCAGGATGATTTGCTAGACTGCAAAGAAGTTTGTTCCAAAACAGTAAAAAAGTTATGTTACCAATTCACATTTATGCCAGTTAATTTGTTTAAAGTGAGTGTGTGTTATAGAGTACTGCCAACATTGGCTGGAAGCTTCTTATCAAGCTACAGCTTATGGCAAAGAGACGATAAGCACAATGAAATTATGTTGTTGAGGGAAATGTTGAAACCCCAAATTACAATACCATTATGAGGAAAACATTTTAGTTTCTGACAGAAAAAAAAAAAATCTACTTTTTTTTTTTTTAGCAAGACATAATAGTAGCAGCTGCTATGTGGAGCAAAAAGCTTTTGTATAGTATACACAAAACAAACAAATGAAAAACCTTTATTTTATTTTTTAAAAAGGAACATTTACTTAAAGACAAATCATACCATATATGTTAAACCTTTAAGCTATAAACTTTACCACACAAAAATAGCATTCTCTTCTGTTGCTTTAGGTCAAATACACTTTAAAATTACAAAATTAACAAATTAGAAACCCTCGATGAAGGGTTAGAAATTACACTTGCAACAAACATCTTCAATGTATAAACGTAGTATTTGAAGATTTTGCCAACCAAAAATTAAGTTGTATGTGTGGACAAGGCATGATTATCATCATGAGTGGCAGTTAATTATTTATGAATCCAAATAAATAATAATAAAATTAAAAATGGTGTGGGTTACAGCAGGAAGTCAGCACTGCCTATGACATTATAGAAACAAATTACAAATGTCCTACATATACACACTTGTACAAATAAATTTATGTTATAAATGTATCATTAAAAGAAAAGATTAGTGATAATGCTAGACCACACATGGTTTAATGAGTTCCTTATTATTATTATGGAAAAAAAAAGATGTAACTACATTACAGCTTGGGACTGCTTATAGCACGCTCATGCATGTGTATCAACAGTGTGCTGCCATCTATTTTTGAGTGCCATTTTTATAAACAGAGCTGCCATATAGTCCAAACTAGTGCTGAAGTTTCCTACCATGCACATAAAAGTAGTTCCTTGTGGCAGAAGTGTTTCCATCTGCTTATTCTTATAAAGAAAGAAACAAACAAAAAGTTATCAATCTATAATCATTTTAACAAATTTACCTAAAAATTTGAATAACTATTAACAAATCCAGACCAGAGTAACACATCTTATGATACCCAATAAAAACACAGAATTCACTGTAATAAACATCCCTGAGTGGTCCAGTTTTGGTTCAAAACTAAGTGCATCTAGTTTCAATTTATTTAGAACACACCCTTTAAGAATGATTACCACAAAATCTTAAAGAATAGCAAACTCACAACCAACAAATCTGGTTAAAGGGTTTTGATTTTGTGGTATGGGTCGTATAAATCCTTATGCATAGCAAGAATTTAATTCTGTGTTAAAAATGAAAAAAAAAAATAATAATAATGAAAAAAAAAAAATGCAAGTCAGACTTCTGGCTCTTCTGCAGAAGCAAGTCATGAAAAACAAACAAGAACAATGCTGTGGGCCATCAGGAACATTTAAACTGGGCTATGTAACTGAGTTATAATAGTTGCCCATATAGCTGAAAAGAGAACATGCATTAAAAAGTGCATTTTAACAGTGTTCACTGTTAAACATTTTACTGTTGCTTAAACTAAAAATGTAAGAGTTAAAGTGGATTGGGAATGGATACAACACAGACTGTACACGATTACACTGACATGTAACATACCTCATATTAAACCTTCCAGTTTTTCTTATCTACATCCTGTATTTTGTAGCAAAATATTAATGACGTCATCTTGCATTAGCTTATATTACAACCAGCAATTTTTGCCGTTTTTTTTTTTTGTTTTGTTTGTTTGTTTTTAAAACTGACATGACACTGTACTTTTCAGACAGGATTCAGCTACTTGCAATAACAATGCCCTAATGAGTCCACAATTTGCTTAAAGAATAATAATCGTTGTATGCACACTTTTGCTAGTTTTCTTCTCTCTCCTCATCTTCATTAACTTCGATATCTTCTTCTTCTTCCTCTTCCTCATCCTGGTCCAGCTCTCTGACCTCACTGCTGGCTGAGTGGCACACCTCATCTATTTCCTCTATATCTACTTCCTCTTCTTGCCTCTCCTCAGTTGAGGATTCCACTCCGTCTTGGTCACTGTCACCAGCACCTTCAACAAACGTTACAAGATTAGTTATCACAAGTGTAAACAAATAAGAAATTCCTGACTTTGCAGCACAGTCTCCCATTAAATATATATATATTCCAGAATTTTCCAAACAACATTAAAGTACAAGGGTCATTCAAGTCTAACCAGGACTTCTGATTATAAAGAATAACAGCACACAGTTAAGAGTAAATATTACCTTTATTTCTCTATATAATAACCTTACATTAATTTTATTAATAACATTAATTCAGTAATTAATTCACTAGTGCTTGGATACCATCAAAGTAGAAAGTTTACTTAGTATGCCGTGACATGATCAGACTGCCTGTATCACGTCTGAAACGCTGGCCTTCCAGGAACTCCTTTAATGGCCCTAGCATGTGGAAATGGCATGAAGCAAGGTCAGGACTGTAAGCAGAGTGTAGCAATAATTTGCAGCCAAGTTCCTTTTAAGTGCAAGTGTTGTTCGTTAATGAATGTGTGTACAGTTCCCACAGACAGATATGTCTCTTTCGCAAGCTGGCGACAAGCTATCTGTCGATTTGTCTTTGGTAAAGATCATTCAGATTTTATTCACAAGAAATTTCATCAAAAGTCCCAGTTTGACTTGAACACCCCTCATATGTATATTATTGCATATCATGTTAATTAATTACTTGTCACATGACTTTTATCTTTGTTTTCCTCATCATTGTGTTCTTGATGTCTATCTTGGCTGACCAGCTCCTGGTCGTCATCATCCGAGTCCGAGATGATCACACACTCATCTCCATTACTGTTGTGGGGTGGTTTGGATATACTAGCAAAAGAATTCAGACAGCAGGTTTAAAGGTAAAGCATGAACTATCTTTCTGTCCTTGGCTTACTAAATGACAATACAAGGAATATACTTAAAAAAATATATATAATAATAATAATAATAATAATAATAATAAAAACCTGCATGATAAAATCCTAAACATCAAAATGCAAAAGCAAAATTGACAAACTTGGATTTTATTACCTGCCATTTTCCCGTGGCTCCCACAGTGGCGTCAGGTAGTACCTGAGAGGATCTTTGTACAGGTCATCCTTCAGGATCTACATCACAATGAGGAACAATTGAACAGTATGGTCTCAATATTAAACCATAATCTACATGATCAACCAACCAAAACCAAGAACAAGTTGTGTGCATGCAAATTACTTTACTTTGTCGTGTGCATATATTGTACATCAACCTCATACATCATCTGAGTCATACACTTTCACACTGAAATAATCAAAGAATATTGCTGTCTGTTTCTATCATAGTAAGTTTTTTTTTGAGTGTTGTATGAGGCCACTTGACAGCTAAGCAACTACAAATAAAAACATTAATAGATTGGACACCTAATTGTCTTGTCCTGGGCGCCCTTAATTGTCCACCTAAATACACCTAGTTATACTGTACCTGTGCTATTTCATCCATCCCAGGACTACTATGGTCATCAAACCAGTGGAAGAAACTCTCATAAACTCCTCGTGAATTCCGCCTTGGTTCACCATTTCTTGTCAAGGATTGTCCATGATGCCAAACTATTGGGTTTGAGAAAGAAACTGGGGACCCTGATGAAAAAGTAACAAGAGGGATCACTACATAATATTATGCAAGATATAAACCATCACCTTTAATGACCCACTGTTCAGTGATCTTACCTCCCAATCCAACATGGAGCTCTTTTACTATCACTTTGTTCTGAAAGAACGGGTTCCGGCGGAAATGAAAGCATATCCGGTAGCCGAGTTTGTTGTTTCTGAAAGTCTCGATCTGTGCAGAGTAAAGTAGGGGAATGGATGTTAATTAAAATTGTATTTCGTAAATAGGGTAGATCCAACCATGCTTGTTGAAATGTTATTAGACATAGATAAACAGAACTGGGTACTTCACCTCCAAATTGATCATGTAGCTAAGAGCATCTTCATCATTTTCATCAATCTGTGCTGACAGGTGTGGGTGGTTGAGAAGCTGAAATGCTTTTGGTTAAGTAAACAAAATATTTAAACATAATTTTAAAAAGTTGGTTCGAGTATGGTGGAGAAAGAAGTTATTCGCCAAATCCCATTCTTCCTTTACCATGTCAGGGATTGCATGACTGTTGTGCTTAGTTAATATATATATATATATATATATATATATATATATATATATATATATATAT
>JAQMYJ010000040.1:13445436-13475762 GCA_030014305.1 Clarias laeviceps | reverse complement strand
GTGTTGTAGCGTGTCTGAACATTAGACAACATTAGTAAGCCAAAGCAGCATAAAAGGGGAGAATAATGTTCTTTCAGAGATGTGAAAGAACATTATTTAGAGCATAATTTAAAATCTGGATTTAGAGGATAATTTAAAATCTAGAAAGCTTCATATGGCTTTGTGGGGGGGGGGGATGCTTTTTCCCTATTTATTTATTACTTTCCAGTAATTTATTACTTTCCAGGCATTCTATCTTATCAGCAAAGGTCCACCATGACTGCAGGCTTTCATTCCAACCAAACAACTGATAGTTATATGAAGTACAAGATCAGCTGATTTACTTTCTTTCTAACAAGTTCATTTAATTCCACGCACATATCTTATGAACACCCACGAGAAACTAATACTACTACAAAGGACACAAAAAGGGCCATACTGCTCATAATGAATCTACATCACTGAAAGAAGCAGAACAATGCGGGGAAGTGGAAAAGCGTTGGTTGCGCGAACTAGAGAAAAGGATACGGCAGTGAGCCAGAAGCCCGGGATGCTCTGTGCGATGGTAGCGCGCTGCTCGAGGTGAGGACGTCGCTGACGGCCCAGTCTGAGTTCGAGGCGCCGGTGCATGCGCGCGCCCTTCTTCTCCAGCGCGTCCAGCCGCATCTGCACGTGCGCCAGAAGCGCGACGGAGCGCCGCAGCTCGGGGGCCATCTGTACCGACACGATGGCGCACTCATCACGCTCCTGATCCTCATCATCGTCATCAGACGAACTGGCTGTCAAGGAGGACCCGGGGAGGGAGTCGTCATCATCATTATCATCGTCCTCCTCATCCTCTACCTCATCTGAGCGGCGCGCGCGCACCTCTCCACCGACACCTCTCAGCGGGGAAGCCGAGCTGCTGTTCTCCGCGCTCCCGCTCGGCCCTACCTCGGCCCGGCCCTGTGAACTGGCTTGTTTGGATGAACAAGGTGTTTCAGTACCCTGATCCCGGCCGGCGGTGAGGCTCGCGAGTGCTTCAGCTGCAACAATCGTTGCGCAATCTGAGCGCGCCAACTGGCCTGCACACGGCTCTCCAACTCCAGCGCTCTCCTTCCGTTCAGTCCCTCCGGCGTATTTTGTCCCATTCGCATCTTGCATTCTCTTTTCCGAAAACCCAAGAGCAGTGTTACTTTCTGATGCGCCATTTTGTTGCTTTAATCCACCCGCGTCTTTTTCGGCGTGTTCACGGGCATCGGTCTCTCCATCGCTCTCCTCGTCGGCTCGGGGCTGTTTGGACAGCGGGGAGTCCTCCTGCTGCCGCGGGCTCGCGCCTCTTTTTCTACTACATTCGGACCGCTTTTCACTGCTGTCCGACGCTGTACTCATGGTATATTAAGCCGCAAACACTTGTTATTGCGTTTAAAGTTATTGCTTGGTAACTTACTGTTTTGTTTTCTCCCTGTTATGAGTAATCTGACTGATTAGCTAAGTTAGCCAACTAGCCAACTCGCTAGCTAGCTAGCCATAGCACTTACGTCCAGACACCTAGAGTTGAGAGGCCTAGCTCGGTTGTATGATAACTATGAAAATAAAATGCTTGTTCCCCTGCACTGGCAATACTGCTGTTGCTGTCTGCAAAAAAAAAATCTAAATTATCTTACTTAAATATGTGACAAGGCCCAGTGTTTTCCAGTTCCGCGTACTTGTTTATAATTTGTCCTTCCGTTCGCCATTTGGCTGAAGCCAAATATTCTTACGAACAAGAAAAACAATGCTCTGATTGGCTGAGGCTGCACCGCGCAAAATCATCTTGGCCAATGATAAAGCAGAACAGCTGAACCTTAAGAACAACACAACTGCATCTCTTTTACGCTTTTAAAGCCATAATTAATTATTTTGCGATTGGTTTTGGACTGTGAATTTTCCGTGTATATAAAAAGAAAGGTTTTGTCTGTACTTTTGTTAGAACTCGCTCTTTTAATTATACCTTAACGTTTCACACATTGGAGGACCCAGAACCAGTCTCAGAAATTTTTCTGTCTGTATGAGCAGTTTTGTGCCAGATTATAAACCGACAGCTAACAGTTTTTACAGCGTACTGCGCATGCGTCAAACTGTGGGCGCGTCTTAAATCGACATAATTTAACGAAATTTTTACAGTACTTAGATAACTTCCTGAAGTTTAACCTGCAACATAAGGCAAATTTACAATGGTGAGTAAAAGCGATATTATGAACAGCTAGGTGGCAGATTTATCAATTTACTTTAAAATAAGCTACTAATAAGCTACTTGATCAATGTAAACAAACACCTACACCAATAGATATCAATTAGAAAAGCTAAACCAAATATGTCTTCTTGAGATTAGTTCATACTTTCACCATTGAAATAACAGCGCTGAAGTGGTATAAGTGATTTTATTTTTACCCGCTGGAGTCATTTTAAGACAAAACTTATTCTTTATACAATCTACTCTTTTGATTTGTCATCTGTGATTCACTTTCCGATTACCAAACAGGGAGTGTATTTGGCTGGTGCAAACAAGGTGTAAGATACTCAACCTTGCAAAATTTTATTTCATTATATTAATAAGTTAAGGCAGAGAGAAAGACAGGCTTGAGTACATGGGTTTTAACAGGAAATAATAATTACTGATTACATTAAAGCTGATCAGCCTATTTTTACCTTTAACCTTTTAATTATCTCTACAAACCCTTTTCCTGTCAACACCGGGTACTTACGGTAGTTTTAAATAACACACAGAAAAACCTGTGTTACTCTCAAATTCATATTTTTTATTTTGTAAAATAGGACAGTCAAGACCATTTAAATACAATGAAATATCACAAGAATTCATGTAATTTAGTATTTTAGGCATCTACCCTGTAGAACATCTGACTTTCTGCATTAAAAAAAGTAAAAATAATAAAAGCTAAAATAATTCCAACAGGAATCACATACAAAATACTACTACTAATAATAAAAACAATAAGATATATAATTTTATTTATTTTATTGTCATTAATTATCTGAAATTAATTATATACTTAAAGACAGTGCGATTGAAATGTTGATTTTAAATTTTATTTAATAATTCACTTTTGTGAATCAGTTTCAAAATATTTTGCAGGTAAAACCAATTCTGATTAATTTTTTTTATTATTTGCATTTAAATCGAAAATTTGAATGAAATAATTCTCAATCCTTAAAAGCTTATAGGCAGTTTAGTCATATTGGCAAGCCAACAAGAATGAAGCCTATTGAAAATCAATTGCTACTCGCAATTACTCATAGATCCATTGAAATATACACTTTGAGGTATTTATGACGTTGCACAGAATGTCTTACGATGTGATTTAACAATGAGGAATGTCGTTTCGAGAATAAAACATTGAATAGTGTGCCAACCAGCTCATGTCTTGGTCTCTAGAGAAAATAAGGGGAACATTTGTTATTATTAGATTAATAGAATAAAAATATAATAATTTATATTAGTACATTTACACAACTGATCTCTAAGTCTGACAAAGAAAGCAATTCATGTGCATCACGTCCAGCCATGAAATATAGTAATTATTTCTATATAAAGGACAGCTGCACTGTGCAAATATTATTTATTTCCTCAATGGTTAGTTTTGGGATAGTGTACCTGTGTAACTTCTGCCCTCTCCGTCTCAGAAATTCTGCTTCATCCACAGTCCAAACAGAGCCTTTTCCTCCATCAACACGTACAAAGCACTTATGGAGGCTTAGATTGTGCCGGACTGCATTCTATTGTGAAATAATAATAATAATAATAAGTAATATGTATGTTGATCTGTATACCTGAACAGGTTTCTGTACTCTTTATGTGGACTGAACCAAACAACTACTCGTGCTACAAGGATTTTTTTTCTTTGTTAAATTAAGCTTTCACATCTGTGTGTTTCTGTCAGCAATTCTCATGTTTAAATATGTTTGGTTAGATAGTTGTGATAACTCTGTAACCACTCAGTTACAGAGGGGAAAAAAAGTGCCTTGTACCTTCCATGTGGCTGTGTTGTGACGGAAGTAGAAGAACTTGCGTGTGAACCAGTGATAGATTTCATTCAGTGTTAGCTGTTTTTCAGGAGATTCAAGAATCGCCTAAAACCGAGATAAAAATGAAATGTGATTAATTCACATTAGGGAAAGTAAGAAAAGTTTTTATCATTAGGAAAAACACTAACACTGCTCACCCACCCATCTTATCATGGAGGCATAGGTAAATGGTGGCCTCAGATTCGTGTATTTGTAGCACTCAATACTGGGGACAATCCCTGCAGAATAATTGCAACATATTTAACATGCAGTCAAATCAAAGACAATCATACATATTAATGTACTTAATAGATAGTCGATAAATAGATGTTGGACATGATCATAGATGTAAGCCCAAATTACACAGAATGTCATTTTATCCCTATTGAAAATACGTCTGCGTAATATCACTGATACTGATATTGATACAATTAGTAATCCTTTGTGCTCTCGCATTACTACTGCTTTTAGTGAAATGCATGCCTTTTGACTAATATTATTCAAATTTAGTAGTGGTATTAGTTTTACTTAACCACTCAAATGAAAAACTAGAGTACACTCGAACAAAATTCTTTTTCTTCACATATCCAGGCTTGCTAGGAAAGCGTGGTCAGGGGATCAGGCATAATACAGCACTTGTGGAGCTGATAAGGATAAGGGGATTGCTCAAGGAACTCTGACCATCTGGTCTAGTCTTAACCACAGCTCCATTGCCTTAATATATGGTAAGTATACGGTATAGTTGGACACAGAGAAATGTAATTCTACTTTGGCCAAACACTCTACTCCAGTCCAATGATCCAACAGAGGCAGCCAATAGAGGCAGCCTGGTGTCAATAATATTGCAAAATATTGATGAACTTGTTGTTAATTGTTGTTTTATTAAAAAAAAACACCATGCCTCTTCAGAGGTTCTGTATTTATTTCTATATTTATTTATTTTGACTTCTGTATAACTGTGTGTGCACTCTTACCAGGTATAAATGGTGTTGTTGGGATCTGCCAGTAGCCTGGAGGGAGTATTTCAGATGAGGTTGTGTTTTGTGCATGTAGAATACTCAAACTCTGACAGGACTGCATGCTTCCTGAAGGAGCAGTGGACTGCTTTAGTCTTGGGTTAACCTAGAGTAGAAGAGCATTTTGGTCTGTTACTGTGTGGCCTGAAGACAAGCCTACTTATTAAGCTTTTTAGCATGAAGCACTTACATCAAACAGATGCAGGTACATGGACTGTAGCCTCTGCTTCTCCACAATCAGCTGCAAAATGTACACCGATTATCAAGGTTGTCAGTGATAAAACTTTAAAACAATGTGCTTCATGAATGTGTTGTCTTGGTACCTGACTTTCCATGCGTTCAACCATATTTTTCTGCATTGTCCACTGTTCAATGGTTTTCTCCCCAGGGCCATGCTCCGAATAGAGGTGTCTTTATATTATACAATCAAGAAAGAGTTTTCTATTAATTAAAGAGCGCAGCTTGCTAGAGAAATGCTACATACGTTTGGGACCCTGACAATAAAATTTTTAGTCATGGCAGGAAAAATGGCAGAATAATTGAAAAAAAAATATATCAAGTACATATTAAAATAAATTCTAAATGGCGTGACTTACTTCAGGAAGTGATGATATTCCTTGAATGCTTCCTTGCAGCCTGGCCACGTGCACACACCTTTGTTAAACAAAAGGTTTTCAGAGATCTGTGGAGGACTTTAAAAAGAAGATTAGGTTAGAGGCGGAAAAAGGCGAAATATTGATAGGGATCTAATTGTATAGTTGTTGTTGTACTGAAGAACGATCATAAATGTTTCAAGGTATTTTATTGTTTGATGGAAATTCTAGGAGAAATACTGAAAAAAAACCCTACAAACTTTTATGTTTGACTTGGCATAAAAAAAAGGAATTACAAGAACAGAACATTATGATTGCCAAATGCATGATGGCAAGTGGTTGAAAACTTTAGCAGTACAAAGTAGTTTGTACTCACTTTCAACCTAGAAAAGACTGGTCCTATCAGAATTTTGTCTCTATGTTGATAAGTGGAACTAAACTCTGCTAGCACAATTCATTCTGTCTTCAGTCACAAAGTCATCAATAAACTACATCTACTGTACAGACTAAAGATATTTTGTTCCAATGGGACCTGCTGAGGAACAAATACACTAAATTATGTATTAGTAATAATTAATCCATTTAGCAAAATAACCCATGCAGTTATAATCACTCGCATTTTAATGCTGGTAAAACAAGGCCTTTTGCTTTGGAAAGGTGGTAGAATTGAGAATTGTGCATGTTCAGTGAGCACCCATTTGAAAGAAAAAAATTGCCATGAAAGTTCAACAGGAAGTTGAATTAGGAGGCAAACTTATAACATGTTTCATAAGTTATAAGTTTCAGCAATTTCTCAGGTATGTTTTAAAAACATATTGTTTTGTTTTTAATGATCTGGGAATTGTGCATGTCTTTAAGACAGCAAGTTCATTGTTTGATTATCATAAATGTTACTAACATATTATTGGCTGTTGTCATGTTAAACAGTACATATAAAGATAAATGTACTGAAAAACGTTTTTAAATCTTTGCATCTTTCTTTGTTCCATAGCCATTGTCCCATAAGATTTAGTTCATTTCTATTCTGCTTTAAACTGATTGTTTAGTCTACATTAAATTGTAAACTTTAGCTTTAATTTAAGTGAAATGACAAAATTGTGCATTCACTGTTTAGGAATTACAGCAATGTTTTTTATTATTATTTTTTTAAGTTCATCCTTTTTGTTTTATATGCTCAAAAGTAATCAGAAAATTGAGTGATAAGCTGTTTGATGGCCACTTGTGGCCTGTTTCTTAGTTACTTCATGTCAAAGGAGGTGTAAGAAGATTAAAGGTCTGATGTTGAACATCATTACATTTTGTATTGGTTAAAGGGAAAGACAAAGGAATTGCAAAAATGTAGCTAAAAAACAAGCAAAAACAAAACAGACCATTCACAGAGGTAACAGAAACTTTATAATTGGCCAAATCCACAATTTTATACATTCTTAAAGACAAGGAATACACTGGGGCGTTCAGCAGCACCAAAAGTCTAGTCAAAACCATGGAAGGCAACAAAAATTGAGAACTACTGAATTCAGTGATGATGATGATGATGATGATGATTGATGAAAAAAAAAACTTGTAGCCAAATTAAGAACACTTTGGAGGGGGTAGGCATATCATTGTCAAAGAGACACCTTTCAGATTCAGTACAATGCGGCCAAATTGATAGGGTGTCTCTTCAAGGTACAGATGAATGATGGTCCAAAACCTACCACAAACACGACTCAAAGAAAATAAATGGAATGCTTTACAAGAGCTGTCTGTCACCTGATTTCAACGCATTTGCGCATGCTTTCACTTACTGAGGACAAAGGTGTAGGCAAAAAGACCCACAAACAAGCAACAAGCAACTGAAGGCAGCTGCAGTAAAAACATGGCAAAGCATCTACAATAAGGGAGGAAAGTCAGCATTTTACTGATGTGGGTTCTAGAGGTCAGTTAGTCACTGACTGCAAAGTTTTTGCATTCAAGCGTTAAAAAAAATAATTCTAATATGTATGATGATGATAGTTTGTCCAATTACTTTTTTAGCATGTGAAAAATGGATGTCCTTTGTATCAGTAGCTGTAAGCCCTAAAAGGTTAATGCAATATTTTTAATGTAACCTCTTAAATCCGTTGCCTCAATTTAAATTTGGTGGTGCACAAAGGAGAACTTTTTAAAATAATGTCACTGTCCAAATACATATGGATCTAACTGTATCTGGTTGAGATGGTTAGAAGTCACCAAACATTTGACTGTATATAATACACAGTATATTGTCAACAACCAAATTGCTGACCATGTATATTGACTTTGTTGCTTTCATTTCTGGTCATGCTCTGATCTTATTAGATACCAAAGGTAGATCTCCCATTATAATGACTTGGTTATCAGGATTAGTTTATTTTTATTTTTATTCTGACTCCTTGTAGGGTGTGGTACAAAGAGTAAACATATTGATGTAAATGCTTTCAAAGCATTTACATAAAAAAAAAAAAAAAAAAGTTTTTTTTACTCATATAGCCTTCAGTATGTTATAGCAAGGAGTAAAGCAGTAGTCCATACTTCAGTAAGTTAGATTTCGTACTTACTCCGTATGTTGCTCCTTTGCTCTATGAGCAGGACTTGGTCCAGAAGCATTGTCTCTGGTTGGATAGTCTGTGCCATCAGATGGCAAGTTGACTGGCAGTTTATTGTCCATTTCTTCCTTAAATACGACTTCAGTGGAATAGTCACCAACACCAGACTGGCTGGACAAGGCTGCGGAATTGTCAGGCTTTCCATTAAAATATTTATTTTATTGAAACAGTAATTTATGGAGGTAAAATATGAGATTGATTTGTTTTGATGAGTCTACCGTGTGGCAGAGTGTGGTTGCCCTTGCGGAGAACTGATGGTCTCTGCAGGATTGATTGCTGATGCTGCTTGTTGTTTTTTTCACTAATGCTCTGGACACAGATTACAAGTGGTGTAAGGTTTTGCAGTTAATACACTGATCAGCCAAAACATTGTATTACAAAACATTATTGTGTAGGTTACACTTGCGCCCCGTGGGCAGCTCTGGCCCCTCGGGGCACGACTCCACAAGACCTCTGTGTTGTGCTATGGTGTCTGGCACTAGGCCATTGGCAGTGGATACTTTTGGGTACTGTGGGTTTCAGTGTGGGGTCTCCCTGGATTGGACTTGTTTGTCCGGGTGCTCAATCGGATTGGGATCTGAGGAATTTGAAGGCTGGGTCAATAACCTTAGGTTGCACAGTGGGCGGTTGTGCGCTGGGTGTTCTGGTACCTTTGTATCATGGCCAGCATTGCTTTTTTGGCAATTTGTGCTGCATCAGCTTTCTGTAGGATCGGACAAGACATGTTACCCTTTGGTCCCCACTGGCATGAGTGAGCCTTGGGTGCCCAAAACCATGTTTTGTTGTGTTAATGTTATGTGTAATTGGTATATATAAGGTAAAATACATGACAGCACAAGCTGGTGTGCTGCTTGATGTTGATTATTATAGTTCTTTACTACAAATGTTCTATTTATGTTATACTAAAGCAATCTTTATTTGTTTATAGTTACAGTTAATGCTGTGGATCCATGAAACAAGTTAGTTGCTAATATCACTTATGACACTAACGAATGTATCTGTCTGTTAAGCTTAAACAAACAGCTTTATCACTAATTGCTACAAAATGCTAACACTAGAGACTCCTTCAAAATGCTAAATAAACATCCCATCACATCTTTTATTAAAAAAGTGCACATTGTATAATGTCACTAAAGGTCCTTGTTTAAGAGTGCACACATACAAATACAAACCTCACACCCACCCTATTACAGAAAATTGATCTATCTGACCAGTCAGAATCAAGCATTCAACAGGAATGTGGAATATATAGGGTATATATTATACTGACATCAGTTATGGTATTGAGACTCTTAATAACTTACCTTTACACATCTCTGAATTCTAAATACAATATGTTCCAAATGTACCTTAAAGGTTATCAATTGTTTTCTTACTCAGCTTAAACTACAAAATAATGTGGGGAACAACCTTTGTTTTATTTTTCAAATATTTAAACCTCATGACAACTTTTTACTGACTTTAAGTTAGTACTTTAAACAATTCAGATTCTCTGCAAGAGGATTAGGGCCACCATAAAATTATTTATTTATTTATTTTAAGCTTAAAGTCAAGATGTCAGAATTCTGAGGGGGAAAAAAATCACAATTCTGAGATTAAAGTCAGAATTCTTAGATTAAAAGTGAGAATTCTGAGGGAAAATGTCAGAATTCTGAGAAAAACTCACAAGTCTGAGACTAAGTCAGAATTCTAAGATTAAAACTCAGAACCCTCCATATTTTTTATGGTGGTCACCAATCATCTTCTGTAAGATTAAAAATTCGAAAACTCTTAAGATTTTTTAAAATTCAACAAAAATAGTAAAACTGTCAATGTTTACACCGCTTATTTTTCATTCCTCTTTATTTGCATTTTCATTTGCTCTTTACAGTAATTCAGGTTAGACCCATGTGTAATTCCCATTGTCTTTCTGTTGTCTTTTTTTTCTGCAAATTGTTTTGAGCTGCAATTTATGCAAATCTATGATTAGCACTTTAGTCATATTACCTTTATGATGATGCACTGAGTGGCTCTTAAAGATGAATTGGCCGCAGTGGACTTTATCTGTGATCTGGAAAACTCAAGAGGCTCTTCTACCAGTTGGAGAATTTGCTTGTGTTCCTTTGTACTTCTGTCTTGTCCTCCACTTGTCCCAGCATCATTATGAAGCATAGCTGGAGTTTATATAAATGGTTAGTTATTATTTGTACCCATTTTATTAGTGGTAAACTTTAAATTTCTAAGGACTGCATAAGGGTATTTACCTTAAAGCATAAGGTAATACTGCATATTTCTATGGTATTTAGAAACTAACATTGCCCTTAGTGAACAGTTTCCAGACATATTGTGAGGCAAAAAAAAAAAAAAAGAAGAAAAAACATGCATATCCGTATGTTCTCTGCTGTTGTGGTGTTGCACAGGTGTGCATTGAGCTGAAGATGAGGGAAGCAACCTGTGGACCACAGGAAAGCTTGCAAATGGAAACAACACATACACACACACACACACACACTCACAAACACACTTCCGCCTGTGTAGGGCCCCCCATGTTAAGGAAAAAAAACCCTAAAGTGAATATATTCTTTCCAACAACTACATCTTTACTGTGCTAAAATATTTCAAAGAGTTTTAACTCCAAGAGTACCAAGAGTTGGTACTCCAAATTTATATATTTATTTTAAGATATAAAAATATAAATTTAAATCCTAAAATACTTATGTAATTAAGAAACAATATAATGAAAAACATACACATTTACAGTTTAAACTGCAGCTTGATTATATTTCTCAGTTCTTCAAAAGGTTGATTCCTTTATGCAACTGCTATAAGACTCAAATACCTGTACTTTTGAACATTTTTCTACACATTTAAAAAAGAGCATGAAAAGTACTTTCACCTTTGGAGTTTTTAATGATGTGGTTTAGTTTTTATGTTTAGGCATGAACTGAGCTTGTGTCTGCTTTCTCTAACAGGTAACAGTGACATTTAAAGGCATGTAACCACACCTTGGGGGTTTTTCTACAAAGTAAAAACTTTGCCAGAATCTGAAAATAATCAGAGGAAGTAATTTGTTTTCTGGGGGTTTTGGGGTGAATGGGTGCACAAATTTTTTTTTTACATCTTTTATACCTGTTACAAATACTGCGCTTTTAAATATAGAGAAAATACAACAGTGTTCATACTATATAAAATACCCATAATAAAAAATGCTTCTTATTTTTCTTTTTTAAAGAGTTTATCTAAAAAATGCAAGACATAACATAATATATATTTTTTGTAATTTATAATTTAAAAAATATAATTTCTGTAATTTGGAATATGCAGTTAGAGGAAAATAATCAACAACAGAGCACTGTTGATTGGTTTCCTATTATACCAAATCATATACTGTAACTCCAGACAACAATTTGCCCAGGATACAGTTCTCGCTATTTGACATTAAGCAGTTGTTTCATGTTGTGCAAGACAAGTTAGTTCCTGTTACCACTTTCAGTATAAACAGTCATTCCCTCACCAGACACTTTTTTTTTAAGCGCAAAAAAATCTTCTCTCCCAGGGAACGTATTGACTGTTACAAAGTGATGAAACTGGAGACTCCTTACATAAATGATATGATATATATGATATATATATATGATGTCTTGTTACAAAATGTGCCAGCATATCAAACATTAGATTTTCTTTGTTAAACAAACAGTTTTTAAAATCTTTTATTATAAGCCCTTTAAGTGCCTGTGTATTAACTGTTTCTATAGAAATTATAGGAAAAACTGTTGTTAATGTAAACATAAAATCTGAATTATAGCCAACACTATGGTCAAAGCTGCCCGTACCTTTTGACCAATTATATTATAGAATTTTATATCCATATAAATTCATCCATATGAATTAAGTTGAAGAAAAAATAATGCGTATGCTATACTTATTTTTACTTGTATCCCAATATAGTCAAATATAATGGTGCATAGTGCAATTTTCAATCCTTCACTATAATTTATCTACTTGTCATGTATCCCAATCTGCATTGACCTTTACTACCTTCTTGCACCACTCATTTCTTACACTGCTGTCACTTTTACTTGCCATTTCTCAAGATGCACCTCTCTATTTGTACTATTCTATCAGTTGAATATTATACTTCTTAGTTATTGCTGTCGAAGCATGCACCCCACCTGTGGAGTCATCCAACTGCTCATCTCCATCTCACATGTATACTGTGTGTGTTTTTTTGGTTGTGTGCTCTAGATGATGCAATTGCAACTACAAGCCTGCTGTGTTACTACCCTTTGTTAGATAGTTAGAAATATCTATCTATCCATCCATCCATCTATACATCCATTTACTTCCTCTAAAAAATGTATGATACTAACACCGACATGATTACTAGAACAGTTTGTGCTCAAAAGCCAGTCATGCTTTTGATGCTTTTATCAAGGTCACTTAAAAGTGAGACAAGATACAACTGAGCAGTTGAGGGTTTACGGATTTGCTCAAGAAACCACTTGCTTAAGGATTCGAAATCTTCTGATCAGTTGTCAAAGCTTTAATAAGCTTTGATAAGATTTTAGTCGGAAGAAGAACACCTGAACAATTGCATATTTATGCTGTTATCTAATCAAGTAATAATGTGGCAAGCAGCACAATCCACATGCAGATAATGATCCACTTCATGTTCTCATCAGATATCAGAATGGGGAAAACTGTGATTTCTGTGACTTTAACAATGACATGGTTGTTAAAGTCAAGTTAATTTACTATTCTTCTTGTTGGTGCCAGGTGGACTGTTTTGGGTATTTCAGGAACTGCTGATCTCCATAAATTTTCACACACAACAGTTTTTAGAGTTTACTCAGATTGCTGTGGAAAACAAAAAAACATACTGTGTGTGAACTAAAATTTTAGTAAATACAAGTATTTTGTACCACAAATAATCAATCTTTACAAATCAGAAAAGCCACTTAGAATTCACAACACATAAAAACCTTGAGCTGGGTGAGCTACAATAGTGGAAGACCATGTCAGGTTCAGGTTCCACTCCTGTCAGTCATTAACAGGAATCTAACGCCATCATCAGCAAAGACTCACCATAAAACTAGAAAAAGTCTTTAATTATTTATTTTTTATACTGTCCAGTTTAGGTGAGTCTGTGCCTATGAATAGTCTCTGTTCTTGGCTGACAGGAGTGGATTTAGATGGAGTATTCTGCTATTGCATGCTCAGATGATTTTCTGCCCACTACTGTCACATCACTGTCCTCCCTGGTAGGTTGACTCAGTCTGGACACTTCCCTCTGAGCTAACTTATAAACAAAGCATTTCCACCTAACACACGGTCACTCACTTATGTTTTTTTTTGTTTTTCGGCACATTTTATGTAAATGCTTGAGACTGTGTTTAGACAAATGTTTTACTGTGGCAAGCTGCACAGTGCCTAAAGATACTACTTAATAGTTGGTTGTTTATGTACCAACCTAAGAAGCAACCTTATTTTCCCTCTTGTCTGTTCCAAGTATTCACGATTCATCATCACCAGTATACTAATCACTGGCCTGGTTATCTGTCATAATCTACACCAGTTTTTCACTGGTACATGCTTTAAGTTAGATATAGGTATGCTTAAAAACTTTGTAGGTTACTGTGTAGCCTAATAAACAAATCACATTCCTCTGAAATTGGTCAGGTACAGGGACAGCCAAAAAGTCATTCCGGATGCCTTTAGAAGTAAAGACTACATGGCTTTTTAGAAAAAAATATGAAGAAATAAGGTATGACTCAAGATTTGTGCACAGCACTGTATAGAAAATCATTCCAAGTGACTGCTTCATAATGCTGGTTGAGAGTGTGCAAAACTGTCATCGAAGCAATTGAATATTTTGAAGAATCAAATAAATAAAATAAAATAAAAACATTCTTCTTTGTTTACCCTGTTTTTTTTCTCACTGCATACTTCCATTTGTCGTTTCATAGGTTTGTTGTCTTCATTATTGTGGTACAATTTAAAAGAATGTAAAAAAAGAAAAAAACTAGGAATGGAAAGTTTTGTTCAAATTTTTCACTGGTACTGTAGTCCACATTTTATATTCTCTCTATATTTCAACATTTATTATATATAATTTATGATAACCTAATAATATAAATTAAATAGTTATATAGTTAATTATTTAGATGGCCTAATGCCAGGCATGCCATGCTACATAGAGCTCAAGTCAAGTTCATTTACTATCCTTCTTCCATTATTAGAGTAAGTGAATTATAATATGCATTTCTCAGTCTAAATAAATTTCTCTCTCAGCCCATTCATTATGTTGCTCATTCTGAAACATAAGACATAGGGTTTCAAATATTCGTAATATTTAAAATACATTTAAAAAAATGTTCACTAAGCAAAACTAAAGAAAGTATACAACACATGGAAATGTGAACACAATCAAATTGAATAGTGTATAGAATATTTATAAATATGACAGGCTAAGCAAACATCAATACTCGGTATTTGTAGGTAAATACAGCAGTAAAGTACTGTTAAATACTCTGTATTACACCAGTAAAGCTTTGTGATGTATTTATTTATTTATTACATGTAAGAATGACGTTGTACTGAGCACAGCCATGAGGCATAAGCTGCCAAACCCCCAAAAGTTTCCATCAAATGACCACTATCTGTACTATTTGTAGGAAGAACAAAGAGTGCGACAACTAAACATGAAAACTAGGGCATAAAACTGCACATACTGTTTGACTGCTACTTATGTTCTAAATGATAAAACTCTAGACTAATAAATTAAGCAAGAATAGATTAAAGCATTTTTAAGTTAATGTAAATCCTGACATTAGGTGCTACTTCTGGTGATTTGGTTGATAATTCGACTATCTATATGACAACTCTTTTCAATGTTCTTGTCAGTGATAAGTATATGAATGTTTCTTTATGAATAATCCAGTGTACCAATAGTGTCTTAAGACTGATTCTGTCTGCAGTCTGTGATTATAAAGCAACCAAACGGGAAATTAAGCTTCATTAGTGAATGAGGTAATTTGCAATCATTCTTATCATATCGTAATAGTCACCTAATATTTCTGATATTGTTCTACTGGTCTACTAATGACCTCTACTACATGCAGTGTGCAATGTTTTACATCCCACTTCAGATTCATTCTGACTCAACAGTCTTAGTTGTTTACAGTATTTACTTTTCTGTTATAATCTATTTTATCCTTCTTCACCTAAATACTAGAAGATGTAGTAAAAAAAAAATACTGTTTCCAACTGAATTTAATATCGGTGAGTCATTTAGAATATAACTCTGCAGACTTGTGTTTGGAGATAATAGAAGCGATTTCCGTTCTTAATAAACGTGTGGTTAGCAAAGCTGACAAATTTCATTCGTACAAAGCAGCATGGCATTTCAAAATGTTTTTAAGTGCATGATCTGTATACTGTATAAATCTCCATTTATAAAATAAAGTGCACCTTCTGAGATGTTCATTTTATGAATATTTTATTATATTTTTTAGTCATTTTGATATGCACATCTTTGCAACTTAAGCAGTTTCATTTTTAATCTCAAATAACCCAAGAACACAACGCCTAAGTGTGTTTATGTGCAAAGACATGACTGACGGTCTTTTATACCACAACACCTCCCGTGAAAAAGGTACACACCTTGATATTGTATTGTTTTAGATACTAATGCACACTGTGGGCTCAATGTAAGTCATTTTACCAGTTCTACGTAACTGTAAGAAAATAGCTAATGTTTTTCATCTAAAATGGTATCCCTATCAGAAAATGTGGACAAACTATATTAACGTCTACTACCTTCTTTTATATTACTCTATGGTTTTTGTCTTCAAAAAACTGATTTAACATACACATATATACAACATACATAAACTATGTAAAGTTTCAGGTGACATCTTGTTTATTTTCAGAATTTGTAACTTACCTTGTAATGTCGAGTGATCTTCCAGCACTAAAGAAAACTAATTTTAAATCTACTATTCATGGTGATGGAAAGATATACACTCTACTACTACTACTACTGTTTGGTTAAGACTGCAAGAAGTGTGTCAGCGTTACCTCTCATTGCCTTTATCTGTCTGTCTTTCCCACTCAGTTTGTCTCGTTCTTCCTTTCAACAGGAAGAAAAAAAACAAAGACTGAGTTCTCTAGTGTAAAAAAAGATGCACGGTTCTTCACTGTGCCCTCATTTGTGATTGTAATTGAGAAAGTGAATGATTTCTCAAACTCTCAATTTTAGCAGAGGTTCCTTATAACATCTAATCTCAGGTCCACAACAATTCTATGATAAATAAAAAAATTACATGAATGCTTTCATGAAATGTTTAATTTAGTTCTCTTAACTTTGCCTTCAATAACATTTTTATTGAGTAGCTGTAATGTTATACTGCTGATTGGAAAGTTTACAAGTTATTTTCCTGTGAAATACAAATTACTGTACAAAAACCTTTTATGGTTGGATCAGATTAAGGTTTCAGGAACGCCCTATCAATCCCTTTACCTGATGCATACAGATCTACTGTCAGGAAATATGAATTGTAAATTTTTTAAGGCGATTAACAAATAGTATGGATGCTATTTTGAATAATTGATTAATGACTTACCGTTGTCTGCAGATAAACTGATAGCTGAAAAAGTATTAGTCAAATGATCATTGATTGGGTCACCTCCTTATTTATAGGTTTCACATCATACAAAATTTCCCTTAACATCTGTATGCATCTGTGTGTGTGTGTGTGTGTGTGTGTGTGTGTGTGTGTGTGTGTGTATGCGTGTGTGTGTGGTGGTGGTGGGGGTTATATATACATCTAACAGATCTATAATATATAATCTACTCTTATATGAATATAAGTTGTTTTTTAATTTAACATAAATGTGTGAATTGAGTTCTAGTACATTAAGGGGAGACGTTTTGATGAATTCAGAAGTATGACTAAACAACACACTTTATCTGTGTTTATTTTATACACACCTTATTAATCCACTGGTTTTATACATATTATAATGCAAATTATGTTGGATTTTGCTGAATTTTAACCTGAGATGAAAAAGTCCTATAGCTTTGATAATCTTTAACAGGTCTTTGTTAACCTGCTATTTTTTAGGTATGTTATGTGTTTTCAAATTAATGACAACCAAAAATACGTCTTTAATGGAAAAGAACATGGGGAAGACCATTCCGGAAGGCAAAAATGTGCAATAAAAAATAACCTGTTGCGTGTATGGAAAGTCCATTTACTGGGTATGGCGTACATGACGTGACACTAATGGGGTGGGGGGAGCTATTACCGTTTGCACCATGTCGGGTTAGTCTTGAATACAGAAAAAAGTTCATGATTAAGCTGATTTTTGATATTTTTTTCAATCACTAATCACTAATGATGTTCTCTTATTCAATATCAAGATATGCCAAACATCCATCTCCATTAATAATAAATAATAATAATAATAATAATAATAATAATAATAATAATAAATTCTTATTATAAGTATTAACTTAAGTAATTTTGAACATTACATACTGTAAATCGTTGTCAGATATAATAATAACAATGGTGAAGTGGTACACATGATGCATTTCTTCTTTTATTCTTAATACAACCATGCTTATGCACATGACATTTTTCCTGCCAAAGCAACAATTCCATTAAAAAGATTTTTAATGATATTGTGAACATATATCAAAATAAGTTTAATATACTGCACTTTATGTAATAACCTTATACAAAAACAAACAGTAAAAAAACATATTGAATTTTATTTCCTGAACCAGTTTTTCCAACTGGGTATTTTAACTGATTGTTTTGTCGAATTTAGACAGTTTATATTAATAAGTAAGTAATCAGGATGACTGTATAGTAAATCAATAGTTGTTTTACAATCTTACTCAAGTGGTTTCTAAACGATTTTTCTTCTACTTCTATAATGTTAAACCTTATTTTACCACTATATAGTCTTTCTTGTTTAATTTTTATATGTATGGTATGATTACTGTTTGTAATTTGGCGTTTGTTACACAATGACCTGTTAATTTCACCATTCACATTTTCTCTACCATGCAAAGTAAACCCTTATTTTATCTTATGGTAACTGCAGAAAAACAAAGAAAATATTAATGGCTTACCCAAAATTAAGAATATAAATTTTATTTAAATAAATGTTACTGAATATACAGTACTAGTTGTAAATTTTATCTATATAATTTTTTGTAAAATGAATGTTTAAATTAATGTGCAACCTCTGTAATTATGTAAGCTTATTGTATGTTTATTTGTTTATCATTCATTCACTGTAACTGTCTCTATAAAATGGAATTCATCAGCACAAATTTAAAGTAAAGTGCTATTTTTTAGGTATTAATTTATTTTTGGAAGAAAGCTTACAAATGAAGAAGTCTTCCAGTGGAGAGTGAAGAATGTCGGCCTAATATAAACCACGATAACATGTGACATATGATTAGATGAGTGATCATATGTCACATGTTATGATTAAATCAGTAATGTTGAAGTATCTATGAACGAGGATAGTATACAAAAATTCTAGTAAATGTAATAAGTAGGTACGTCGGTCAGTCAGTCAGTAGGTAAGTGTAAGAAGGTGAGACAGAAAGTATGTAAGTAACTACGGAAAAGTAAATAAACAAACAAACGAGTAAATGTTTTGTATATCTTCCAGTAGTTTAAAAATATGTGGGAAATGTTTACTTCTGAAAGCATTCTTATTATTATGACAATAAATATTGCATTCCATTGTTTTACTCAGACCATAAGCAGCATCTAATGTTACACTCAAAATGGTTTCCTATTACAATCACATGACTACTGACATTACATCCACTGATTATTGAGTGGATGCTAAATTAGGCTTACTTGTTTTCCTAGTGTAAGCTATAAAATTCCAGCTTAATACCCAATGTATCTTTAGTTCCCTGCATTCCTACAAACGTGCAGCATTTATGGCTCATTCAAAAGCACTGGTCTCGAAGGTACATTGTACGCATCCATTGCTCTACATAAGAAATGCATTTTCTGGAAATAGGAATTTATGCAGTGCTTCCTTTTGGTCAACTTCCATCGTTTCAACTAACCTTTACCAGCTTACATGTAAAATCTAAATACAGGCCTAAACCAAGTATTTTCAAGATGATTCTTTAAGCTTACCTTATCTGGAGCTGCATTTCAACAGTTCAGTTGGTAGTGATTGTTGTCTATAAGCGACAAGGTTCCCAAATGTATTCTGCAATAGGGAAAATGTCTGAAAGGAAATGAATCACTAACATTACAATATCCATTTGGCAATAATGTGAAAATTGTTTTGTTTATATCTCGTTGTAAAAACAAAAATATCCTTCTTTTAATCATACTGGGCAGCCTAAGAAAACTCTTGGAAAAATCTTAGCACTTTGTTCATTGTTAAATCAGCTGGATAAAATTAAGCACTTTGGCTGGCTACTCACTCAAACTTTGCCATAAGAGTAAACGTTTAATAATCTTAAAGAGCCAGCCCAAAAATCTATACATATATATGTATGTATAGTATGATATATATTACATTAATATAATATTAATAGGAGTATCATATTATTTATCATAATAGTATCAAATAGCCAAATAACCAATAAGATTAATTGCAACTGAGATTTTGCACTTTCACAGTAACAAGGTACAGCTTGCCTAGGAAATATCACATACCTATGAAATTATGAGGATATTTAAGATTTTTAAAATATTTTTTAAAGAAAGACTGCAAGGAGTAATAGACACATAAGCTTAGAGTCATGTTTCTGTGAGCTAGACTTGTTTGATTATTTATTTGTGTTTGGAATACTCCTGTAACAATAATTGCATGGGCTACAAAACTAATGCACACAACGCATATATGTGGTTGGTTCAACAGAGTTTTAAAAATGAGCAGGAATACAAACAGGAAAGATTAATGCTATTATTATTATTAATAATAATAATAATAATAATAATAATAAAGCCGTATACATCTTTCAAATAGACCAACTGCATGATGTAATAATAATAATAATGATAATAATAATAATCGAGCGTCACTGTATTATTTGATTTCCACCACCCGGATGAACACTTGGCGTTGCAGTTAATTGGGTCAAGGGGCGTGTTGGTGCGAGCAAGGGGCAAGACTACGCCACTAGGAATACTTCAACTGTGTTTTGACCCCTGGAAAACGATGGACACGCCACTTCCTTCTAAATTTAGCCACATTCTCGTCGGCGCTCACTGAGCAACCAGAGCTCATGCAGTAGTTGATGTGACCAGAATAAGCCGCTGGTCCCACGAGATTGGCTGAAGCTCCGCTGCTCTCCATTGCTGCGATGCGGTTCGGCACGTTCTAAGGGCGCGCGACAGAAAACGCCACCGTCATTCGTGCAAAAGCACAACAACCATGGCGCAGGGGAACCATTTCCTAACAATCCCCAAGCAGGAAGGTCTTTTCACGACCATTAAGAGCGGCCGAGGTGAGGACAACGGCGATAACTCCCCCGTTGAAGACGAGGATGAAGAAGAAACCGAGGAAGAAGTGCGGTTTATCCCGCGGTGCTCTCCGGTACCGAGAAAGCGCGGCCCTTCCATTACAGACGAGACCGCGGAATACATGCGGATTCGCCTGGCGCTTCAGCGGAGAGTGTCTTTCGCGGACGCCACTGGAGGAGAGCTGGTCGACGTGCGAGAGTTCGCTGCGTTCGACTCGGGCGACGATGAGAACAACGCCGACTGGGAGGAAGAAGAGGCGAAGTGCCGCAGAGCTTACCTCGAGCCCGTGTATCGCGTGTGGCCCGAGTTCCAGGCGCGTGACGAGAGCGACCTGATGCCCGCCGTGCGCGCGGGTAAAGTGGAAGTGGAGAAGGTGACACCCGTGCAGAACCAGCCTCTCTCTTTCGACGCGATTATCTGTGTCCTTAATGTTTCTTATCACAAACGCGTCTATGTCCGGTCCACCATGGACGGCTGGATCACTTGCACAGATTCGGTCGCAGAGTACGTGCAAGGTTCCCACGACGGCGACACCGACAGGTTTTCGGTCCGGCTCTCCTTCTCCGAACCGTATCTCTTCAACGGAGCGCGCATCGACTTCGTGGTGCGTTATGAAACGTCTGAAGGAGAGTTTTGGGCAAACAATTCAGGCAGGAATTACTCAGTTACACTTGTCGTGTCCTATGAGGAGGACACACGCCAAGATAATAAGGTAGATGATCAAGAAATTAAAGGCATACTGAAACCTTCAAGATTCAGGTAACTGCCCTGCGATGCGTGCGTCATAAATAGGCATAGAAGAGATTACGCTTAGCTGCGCTTATGTTTTTGGGGGGCTGTAACCTTGTCATTTGTTTACCCAAGGTCATTTTGTACTGCTGCTTCGCTGCTTGTTTATTGTTGATGTTCAGGTGTTTAAGATCACACACACTCGCTGCTCATCCTAACAGGAACACATTCACCTCATTCAGGCCCGAACTCCTGTTCTGATCATAAAGTGTCCAGTTTCAGAGAGCAATGTGTCCACTGTAGGCCTAAGACTGCTGGTCATTATTGACAGGTGTGCAATGGTCCTCTGCTGTTATAATCCATCTGCCTCAAGGATTAGGTGATACTTTTCTGCTCACCATGGTTGTAAAGAGGGCTTATTGTTATCATAGCCTTCCTGTCACGTTGCTGCTCTCCTGTGACCTCTTTAAGGCAGAACTGTGTTCATGAATTTATGCATGGTACAGCTGCCACATGGTCGACTACCTGGATAAGTGAGCCGTTCCTATTAAAGTGGCTGGTGAGTGTATGTTTTAGATATACCCCATAAAGGCCATGAAATAATGTTTTAGCAATAAAGTGCTCCCAATGAGTTGCCTTAACAGCTTTTTTTTTAGCTTGGGTTAATTTTTCATCTTTAACACCTAATTTCTATTTTGAAATGTAGGCAATATAAAAATTGCCTGTAATAATTACCTAGGTAATTCACTAGCATTTTAAAGTAGCCAATTCACAATGGCAGCCATTGGTTGTGCAAATTAACTTCTTGGCATAGTGAATGTATCCTGTCTCTTGGAATATAAAAAAGGACATGGGAAGTGAGGGTGATGCAGCACAACAGACATTTAGGCCTCTTGCAATTGCTAAAAAAACAAACAATATAATAATATATAGGTAGTGCATGTCACATGTACAGTATGCTGCTTAAAATTCCAGCACCCCATGCTTTCCTGCATCCCTGGGCATAATTACATAGTGCAGAACCTGTTTTAATAAAGACTTGAAAGTCAAGTACTTCATGCAAGACTACTTGTGTTGGAGCAGCAACCCAGCTGTTGTTGCTGAATGAACTATTTGCTTTCATCTGTTTGGTATTCAGGGTTTTAATTTATTGGCTGAACACCTTAGAAAGCATTAGAGTGCAGTTTGTGACCTGTATTTAGCGCTGAATATAGTCAGTCTTTAGTTACTAATATTAGCCCCATCATACTAAAGCTATGGATTATAAATGCCTCCGTTGTTTGCGCTGTATAATAATTATGGAATACTTTTTAACAGTGACATCTTGTACAAACACCGCACACATACTATCCTGTACAGCAGTGTGTGTATATATATATCTTATAACTTTATAGCAGCTATCCTAGATGGCAGGAGGGATATGGAAATAGGACAAGGAAGGTTTCACTTTCAGCGCTGGTTCTTTCAAACCTTCCACTTGACTTTTTCCTAGAGGCTGCTGGGTGGAAAGTCTGAAGACTACAATTGAACAGAGGGTACACACAAAATGTTTTATACGTGTATCATCCCAAATCTCCTTTGATGTTAGAAACAATGCTTTCTTATAAAATGACAACGTTGAGCAGTATTAAGAAGCTCAGAGATCCATACTCCAGCTATGTTTGACCTTTCCTCAAGTGTCAAATGACACTGCTGCCCAAAAAACTAAAGGTCGTGTTCTGTTTTCTCAGAGGAGCAACTATCATTCCAGAACAGTGCAAAAGAAGTGTACTGTTTCAGCTGGGTTATTATTGCATCCAACTGAACATTAAACAGTACGTTAGGACACTTGACAAACACTGGACTCGCAGGATAGTCCTGGGTGTGGATTTATTAAAATATATTTTTTATATTTTTAAACCTCTTTAGAGCAATGTGACAGGTTTGACAGCTGAAGAATAGATGCAGGTTAAGGATGTACATTATGTCAAGTTTTAATTTTCGAATATCCTTAAGTGTTAATCACAGAATATGTACTTAGTTACACGGACAAGGTCAATGATGTGGGGTTGTCATTTTTGTGACAAAAAAAGAGAAACCGATCAGCCATAACATTAAAATTTAAACCATCTAGGTTTTGGGTTCTCCTTGTGGCTCTGGCCCCTCAGGTCATGGCTCACCAGGGCCTCTGGGGGTGTGCTGTGGTGTGCGAGGTGGGGCCTCCATGGATCGGACTTGGTTATCTTGTGCATCCCATGGGTGCCTGATTAGATTGGGATTGTTCTTGGGCTGTTTGCCTACTGAGCCCCGAGTGTAGCAGGATGCAGAATGATGCACTGGATGTTCTGGAACCTTTCTGTCAAGTCCATGTTGTGCTGCTTTGGCTTTTCTGTGCGATCAGACTGGACGGGCTGGCCTTTGGTCCCTGCAGGCATGGGTGAGCCTTGGGTCTTCATGATCCTGTCACCAGTTTTCTGGTGTGTAGTTGATCAACCTTGTTCACTGATTGGTGTATGTTTGTGTAACAGGTTCTGACATTGAACTGAATGACAAAGTGTGTAAGCTGACAGTCAACAAAGACACATGATATTTACTAAACCAGTGAATGACACAGAAATACCAACCTGACATGCAGGCGGCATTAAAAATTTAAAATATCCTTAATCCATAAATGTACTCATGTACAATCCTTATGTACTTAAAGTATCACCCCTGCTAGCATGCAAGTTAAATTTACTCGCCACCAAGAACATAATTTTTTTTTAGCTCCAATAGACGCTCCTAACTTGCACACACAGATGTTTCTGCTTCCTGCCAAATTTTCCCAGATGTTTTTTTTAATGCTTCAATTTCATGGTCACAGAACAAAATAAATAGTAATTTTAGTATTCAAATACCAGTGACCCAATAAGGTATACAGCTTATTCAAGTACCTGTGTAAACCACTAATAGTAATGTCATCCTAAAGTTTAGTTAATTTATTGCTGTTTCTGTAAATCACCAGTTTCAACTGAGGTGTGCCATACTGCATGCTAAGAATGACAGTACTATGCTTTTTTTTTGCTGTCAACAGTTTGCAAAATAAATTTGCAAAATGAATTTTATATTTAAGCATACAAGTTTTTTTTGTGTGTGTTAAAATATTATATATATATATTATGTGCTCAGGTAGCCAAATTTACAAATAAACTTTCCAGCATATTTCTCTCTTGATTCCATTTCAGTGGAGAGGATGACTCTGACTTCTATCAAGACACAGATGATGGTATGGAATTGTAAAAATTGCTATATAAAGAACCTCACTTTCTTTAAAAACAAAATGCAAACTATTCACTAGAAAACAATTGATATTAAAACATGTAGAATGTTTTGTACCATGTTGCAATGTTTTTTTGAATCGTCAAGTTTGGCCATACATTATTTCTTTTAGGGAATGATGATGATGATGATGCAGAGAGAGAGACAGTTGCTGAAATTCCCTCTACCATGAGTCCGCTCATTATTAAGCCAGAGATCGACATTGAGGTCAGTAATGTCTTTCTTACCACAGTGACCACAGTCAGCACAAAATGGTGATCTAAATAACCACTTACTCTGAATGTAACATAGCTTGAATGCTGGGTTTTTAAATATGTTGTAACTGTAACTTAAGGGAAAATCTGTAACTTATATGAAAACAGTAAATAATGAACAGCTTGACAGCAAAATGAGATAAACGTCAGTTTTGGATGTTTGATCAATTTGGCAAATGATTGTCCCCAGGCAAACATGATGCACTATAACATTTTTTTGTTGTTGAAAATCGCTATACATTCTTTTTTTTAAAAAGAGGTTTAAACTATCACTGTTGCTGTTTTTTTGCATTTGAGAGTCATGATGCATTTTAGTGTTTACAAAAGAAAACTAATCAGCAAGATAATGATACAACACTTGGGAGACACGTGAGACTGCGCAAATCTCATTTTGCATTCGACATACTGTATGTAGCTCTTACAAATAATACCAAGTCCATATGTTGCAAATTGAAACTTTAAATAGATTGTAAATATATTTAAATATATAATCAGTGATTATTTAAAGTTCTGCTAGAACGTTTGTGAACCCTTTACAATTTTCTGTATGTAATGGTGCTCCCTCAGGGTGCCTCTACTACTATTGTTGTTATTATTATTATTATTATTATTATTATTTCATTCATATTTCAAGTTCATAAAACTTTGGCAAAAATTCCCCCAAACTCCCAAAATCCCTGTTTTTTCCGATCTGGGACTGGCCAGCAGTATCATCCATGAAACTTCTCAGATTTGTTCTGCCGGGTTTATTGAGTGCAATGGAATGGAAATTGGTACAACTTTAAAGCAAACCATCTAAAAACCAAAGCTCTAGCACCGACAGTTGCTTTGATATAAGGAAAATAATCACATGAGTGCTTTTACTTTGAGATTTATCCTGGATACATTCCCTGTGCCTGTGAGTTCCATGTGCAGGGGGAGGGGTGGCTGCAATAAGGGGGTCCAAGCCACACCCCCTCGACGCGCGCACATATATATACACACACACACACACACACACACTGATATCACAGACAGTATACAAACTAGTATCTTTGTAACCATATGGGCAAGAAACAAGCAAGTTTCATCCTTTTGCTCAGGAAAAGTGTTGCGGCAATGAGTCCCTACTGCACAATTTCTCCAGCAATTTTCTTTGTATAATTTTGCAAAACTCAATTAAACAAATAATGCAAAATGTTAGTTTTTACAATAAATTTTCTGAGCAAAATTATTCAACACTAAATATGTACATTAAGATCACCAGGCTGGAAGCGGTTGCAAAGTAATTTTATTTAAGAGTTTGCCCATACCTGAGAGGCACATGGTATGCAAATAGAAGAAACTCAGCACCAGCGTTATTCTGTTACAAAAATCAATTCAAGGGCACATTGAAGAATTATACCAAAAGTACAAAAAAAAAACCCCGATAACTTCTAAGGACCAACAGGCCTCTCTTGTATTGAGTAATATTATTGTTCATCAGCCACTATAAGGGAAAAATTGAAGAACAGTCCTAAGAAGCACACTGTTGCCCATCTGAAGTTTGCTCAATACCATATACTGTATAGCGTTATGTTGTGTTACTGCACTGCGTTATGTTGTGTTACTACATTCCAACATAAGAGCCTTATCCCAACTGTGAAGCATGGGTGTGGCAGCATCATGGTCTGGAGCTGCTCTGGTGCCTAAGGTTATGTATGCCTTGCCATTATTGATGGATCCCTGAATTCTGGATTGTACCAGCAAATTCTACAAGTGAACTCCAGGGTACTTAATCTTGTAGACTATTGTTCTGTAAATAAATGTAACTATAATGTTCTTACAGAATTTTCTTTAGCTACTTTAAGGATTTGGTTAGTACTAAGGTGTAAATGAAGATTGCATTTCAGGTCAGTTGTAGGTAGAAATACAGTAAATTGTTATGGGTTCACAAATTATTTGAATTTTAATGTCACATTTCACATTATCTGCTTCTATTTTTTTAGTTGTCCAAAATTCAATATATCCAAATGATCAAATGACTTGTGATTACCAAATGCCTTCTATATCAGAAATTATTTTGTGGTAAATAATATTTTTGTATTCTAAAAAAGTGAACCATTGAAAAACATGAACTTCACAATCAATTATTGTTTTCCAAAACTATTTGCAGCAAAAGACACATAGGAAATATGAATCTACAACTGTTAACGCATAGGGTTTAAGCATTGGCTTATCTGATGGAGCTTTATCACTTCTGCTTTTTCTAGTCCTAATGGATGCGCTAGGAATTTTAGTGTTCTATTTGCAGTGTGGTGTAATTCATTGGTCTTTTAATATCTCTGTCACAGTCACTGCCATGCGTTAAATAGGAAAGTGCAGTGTACCATGCTGTGGTCTCATTGTGCTCAGGTTTATGAAGTTCATATCTGTGAAAATAGCAAATGAAAATGGGGTAAGTATTTTTAAAGTAGGTGTAGATCAATAAGGGCAACATTCTGATTTAACTTTACTGAACTGATTATATGCATACACTCTTAGAAAAAGCCTCATATGGAATCCTTGAGATTTTTTGTGTTGTCTTTCTAAGGTGAAACCTTAAAGATTCTATATAGAAACCTACAAGGTACAACTCATTGTGAAAGTTAGGAGTTTTAACCAATTTTTTCTGAGAGTGTAGTAGTACATACATAACTAATTCTTCCACATTCTTTATTTAAAATATAGTTTACTTACTGATACAACTAACTGTTTTACATGATAAATATGTTTTTTTAATAACTTGTTGTTTATCTAATTTACTGGTATACGTTTTGGCAATCAGCATAGCAAAAAGCCTTAAATCCCACATGACATGGGCAAGAAACGTGGGACTATAAGTTTAGTTGTAAAAGTTTATTATTGCATGCTTTCAAGTGAGCAGGAGTATATAGCTATAGTAGATGTGATTATTTTAGCCAGACAGAACCATGGAAGGTTGAGTATTGAATTGATTTAGTTTGTGCAGTCTAAAATAATTCACTAATATAAATCTTTTGAACCACAACCACTCATTCTTCAAAGTCCCAAATCCTTATTATACTTACTTAGGACGTTTCCAGTATAAGCATTTCCCATATTTTCCAAAATTTGTCATGTTCTCAGACAGCCTGGATGGGATCATGGTCAAGCTCAGGATAAATATAATGTACAAATTGAATTATTTATACTTCCAGTTTGCCAGGGTTTTCTTTCAGAGCTTTTTGAGATTTATACATTATTGTGCTCTCATTAAATACAAATAGGAAAGTTCTAAATAAAAAGGATAAAAATTCTAGTGTTTGACTTATTACTATTCTTGCCACAGTAGACTGTGTCATTAGAACAGATTTCTGGCCCGTTATTTATCAGTATAGTGAACATCCCCAATCTCTTGTATTTCATGGGAGGATGGCATGATGCTTGTTCTGTTGTACAGGTGCAATTCTGCTGTTTGTTCTTCCCTAATGGAGTTGGATAATAGACATGATTAACGATCAGAAAATCTTTGACATGCATTAACAGAGACGTGTGCTCATCTTCGAAAAGCAATTATATAGTGCTATTAAATAGCACCAGGTAACTCATTGCCTTGTAAGCTAAGCAACCACTGCTGACTGTCTTCTTCTGGTTGTTGTAGAAGAGAGTAAAGGAAACAGCAGACAGCTGCTTAGCCATATATGAAAAAAAGTAAGTGGTAAGTGCTGTGGCAGAAACGGAAATGGGCAGAACTCGAGGCTGCTTAGCCTCTTGGAATGGGAAATATGTGCAGAGAGAAACCCTGCTCATAATTTTGTTGCCTCCAGGCTGAAATTCTACAATGATATGATTGTTTCTAAAATGTATTACTTTTGTGAGTTGTAGATGGTGGCACCATTCCTCTTGGCTTTCCTCTTGGTCCATATGGGAGATACAGTGGGCATAGAGATCTCCAAGCAACATTCTAAGCTATGGGAGCCATAGGGTGCAATTACTGGAGTTAAATGAGGAAGTAATTCTGACTGGCACAAATATGCCAGTGTCAAAGCCTGATAAAAGCAGCCTGTGCCACCTGCCAGTAGTACGTAAACAAGTGGGCACAGACACAAGAGGTTCTAGATGACTGCTTCATTCTGTCGGAATCGGCAAGTAAAAATACAAGAGAGCAAACTGCACTCAACTTTTTCCTGTGAAGTTGGATTTCAAAATCCACAATAATAATTGGGGAGGAGTGAGTTTGGAGGATACAGTGTATAATTATATGATAGCTATAATAGAAAAATTGGTTGCCATATCAGGGCATGAGCAAACTCAGATTTTCACAGGAAGCAGAAGAGTATAATTTCTGAAAATATACTGATAAGGGTCACTGGATTTCCCCTCTCTGACTGAAGTATTGGTGCCTGATACCATCAGATCAGTGGCTGTTGCGCACGCTACCAAACGGTTTACAGGTTCACCACTGACCACTGGCAAACACAGGGATCCACCACACTTGGTCATCCTATAGACAGCAGAAGTGCAGTCAATACAGTACTAGAAAAAAGTCACATCAGCTATGCTGATATTCAATACAACAGCACAATCCAGAGAGTGATATTGCTTTTTACAACAGTTCCACAAGCGCCAGTTGTTATCAACAGATCATAATTTCTTTGATTATTTAACCAATTATTTTGATCTGCCAACACACATCCTTCCTGAGACTAGCAGAACTATATAACAGACTTGATGAGCTGGCAAACCGACTGTTAGCAACCGACATCGTACAGGCAGTAATATATTAACTACCTGCTGAACTTTGGTAGCTACTTTGATTAAAAAAAAAAAAAAAAGTACCATGTTATCTACCTGCCTGATTTTTAATCTTGTTTTCATTTCTTTAACAATTTTTTTTACAGCCCGAGTTCTGAAGATATCACAGATGTGCTGATATTCAGTACAACAGCACAACCTCGAGTGTGATTAGTTGAGAGTGACAACTCGATAGCTGTTGAGTTTTTTTCCCCCTACAACAGTTCCACAAAGACCTTTTATTATCAACAGATTATGACTTGTTTGTTTATTTAACCAGTTACTTTGCTTTGGCAGAATTAAATAATTTAGACTGGCAGAGCTGGCAACAACAGTTTGCAACTGTCAGTTAGTGTAATTAATATGAGTGAAAGTAGGTTTAGGGCATTTTCTAAATGTGCTGCCCATTGTGTTGGATTGTCAATGCAACCCTCTTCTCCGTGAGTGTGTGAAGAGTGGGAGAAGAGGGTTGCATTGACAATCCAGCACAATGGGCAGCACATTGAACACATTTTATAACTTATTTATAACATTTTATAACTTAATTAATAAACTT
>JAQMYJ010000040.1:13408014-13444141 GCA_030014305.1 Clarias laeviceps | reverse complement strand
CTTCACGTGAACGCGCCAAACGGAGGGGTAGGGCTAAGTGTAGGGGTAAGGGGTAGAATTGGGATTGGGCTTTAATGCTTATCATCAGCATGCAGCCAACTAACTGTGTGGTATAGTAAGGCAACAGTACACATGGCTAGATAATATGCTGTACTGTATGTTAACTGCTCATCCATGCATACTCTGCATGTGGGTAAAGGCTTATATTTTTGCACCATACATGTCATTTTTTTAATTGCATGTAAATACTGATTAATATTTAAATGCCCTGAAAAGTTAGACTGAAATGAAATGCCCATCTCTAATAAGGATCATAATGAGTTTTGTAAATCATCTGGCAGTTTTTATTATTGCACAGAAGTCCTCCATCCTACTATCCCTGAATTTCAGTGGCTTTTTTAGGATCAGTGTTGGAGATGGGATTGAGGGTTTTCCTTTATTTTCTTTTTTATGCCAATTGCCAAACTGTAAGCAGTAAATGTACTTAGATTTTCATGTCCACCATTTTACCATGGAGCTAAGTATCTTCCCATATTGTAGTTCTCTTGGCTTAATTCGACCCAGTCATGTTTTATTTTATTCAGTAATGTTATCGATAGTAATTATGTTTTGCTTTTTCACCTGGACAGCTCATTGAAGCTTCAGCAAGAACTTAGGTAATGGGCACGCTGCACGCTAACTCCTCATCTTGCTACTGTTATCATTTCCTCCATGGCACGTGGAAAACAAAAACATTTTGTTCAGAGCACTGATAGTTATCTTGTCTTTGGTAAAGTCTTTGTGAAAGTGTTAACTCTCAAGAGAATTATGTTTGTTTATAACATTTGTTTTATTACCTCATTGCATTCCTATTTCCTGTCGACACATTGCATGCTTTATTGTGCTATATAAGTTCAATGGACATTATATATCTGTTTGAATTAACCATGCTTATAGATTCCAAAAAAGATTACAATCTGTAATACTTGTACCACAAAAAAAAAAAAGAAAAAAAAAAATCACAGCCAAAACTAATTTACTTCTATTATTTCACATTAAATATAATGGATTACAATTGAGTGCTATATGAATTTTCTTGTAGTAATCAAAAAGATCACCACATTGGTTAATAATAATAATAATAATAATAATAATAATAATAATAATAATATAAGCTCTGTGTCATTTGTATTTGTCACTAATATTTCTAACTATAGCTGTTAACAGGCTAATGTGCTAATATGTACTCATATGTTATGAATACCAATGTAATATTTAAATGTATATCTAGACTTCGAAAACAGCATGGACAATATTATGATGGTGATACTAATATCTTTGGTTCATTCATGCTTGTGAATGACCCAAGGCTAAAGTATTATTGGTATTTATATAGATTATGGAAGATTTTCATTTCTCTAAGTCCCATTCCATCCTTTCATTCAATATGTTTGTACATTAGTGTTTTGTACTTTGCAGTGTTTTCGGGCATTTAATATTTGTGTTTTTGGTTGCAGATTCCTGAAGCTTTGATTTCTCCCTCTAAAGCTAGAGAAGACCCTACACAAGCAGAATGTCCTCCTCTAAGTACTGACAGTCAAGAGGAACATACTCTACAGGATTCATCTGAAAATCCTCCACAATCAGACCATCTAGAAAAAGACCAAGGCACAGAATTACTAATACCAGCCGAGAACAAAACAGGTTCCATTCAGAATGAAGCACCAGATAATAACCCAACATCTAACTCTGACAGATATTCCATGCATTCTGTCGAGGGCAGCCAAGCCGTTTGCCCAAGCCAAGATAGCCACCAGTCAGATACTGCAGTCCAAGCACCTGTTGACTTAGGCATCACTATACCAGCTACATATTCAAGCATTCAAGAAATGAAGGAAGATCACCCAGAAGAATTAAAAGACCACAGAGAGAATGATGGAATACAATCTGGAGAGGGAAGAGTGACAGAATTGCAAGACCAGAACTGGGTTACAATGGAAGTTGACAGTACTGAATCCTCATCGCAAGAGCTGCCAGAATCAACTCAGCATCATTCCGTAAATGAAGTGATGGCTGCCAGTGCAAATAAAGGGAAAGAGGATTTTAGTCTAAGCACAGGTCATGACATCTTGTTCGAAGAATCACACAAACCTTTATTAGAGAATCCTGAATTCCAGATGATAAACCTTGACACTATGGTCAGAAGGGAAACAAATGGAAAGGCACAAGTAAATCTAAAGGCAGGGGAAGTACCAGACATGATTACATCTTGTGTGCACCAACCATTTGAACCCCCCAACCTGGGGCGAACCAGAGAGGACTGTGTGATCCAAAATGTTCCCAGCACTCCAGGAACACCTGACCGAGAGTTAACCAAAAATCAACAGCAAGGCCAGGGGCCAGAGCCTGAACTGAAAAGGGTACCTGATGTCCTTTCTGTCAGTGTAGACACTCCATTTATCTCTGAGAGCATATCTCCTCAAGAGTTGAGCCCAATTCTGATACCTCTTGCCAGTGCACCCTCTTCATCCCAAAGTTCAACCATCACTGTGCAAACAGTGGCCCCTGGGGATGGGGATGGCCAACCTGGGTCTGAGAGCACAATTCTTAATGAGGCAACCCAAATGCTCACACCTCTTTCCAGTGCAATATCCCTATCCCAAAGTTCAACCACCACTATGCAAACAATGGCCTCTGAGGATGGAGATGGTGAACCTTCCATGAAACAGGATGAACCTTTATCTAATAAAGAGTTTGAATTGTACTACCATGACCCTGTTTCATTTCACAAAAAAGAAGGATTAGAAACCCAGCCTGCACTGCCCTGTAGGAACTTCGAGGCTTCTAATGTAGAGACTGGTGTGATTTTAGGCAAGACTCTGATTCCATCCTTTGCCTTTCTAAGTGCAACTGTCTGTTTGATAGTTGGGTTCCATGAGCCCAGCATCTTCCTCATCATGGCACTCTTCCTAGTTTCCCTCTGTTTTTAATTGCATTCTCTTTTTTACAACTCACAGTCCAAAGTGCCTTTTCTGAACTCACAGAAAAAGGACTCCAAGTACCCCTTGTCACGTATTAGTGCTTGTTGTGTTTATGTGGCATAGATATCTATATAAATATTAGGCTTTTGTTATTTATTCAGAGAGTTATTTTTATATGCACTGCCTATCGTAATATCACTGTGATTACTACTAATATAAAATTTCTGGGTTATTTCTGACTCGTTTCCTGAATACTACTAAACACTGAAAAAAAAAAAAAAAAACCTGCATAGCTGTTACACGAGTCTAAGTTCAGCTTAGCGCACAGTGTTTCCAGAGAAACAGGATGTTTTGGACAAAAGTTCATCAGCAGCTGTTCAAGAAATGTGCCTATATTGCACTGAATATAAATAGTTATTTGGGTAAATAGAAAAATGCAAACAGCTGGATGTTACCCTTATGGCTTAACTCAGTCTGCTCAAATTATAAAACTCCTGGAGGTATAATTAATATTCTCATAGTGTAATAGCTGGGTATAGTAACTACATTGTGACTAGTTCTTGGATGGTAATCTGTCCTGAAAGTAGGAAACCTTGTCTGTGATCCTTCCACTCCATCAGCACTTACTTTTCTTCCTTGTGACATTTGAGATGTGATGGAATATACAAAGAACCCACCAAGTGTGGTAATTGTTTTTGACCTGATCATCGTTTCTCTTTCCCCTTTTTCCTGGCCATGTTAGAAAGGCTTTAGAAATAATCAACATAGTGATAAAGAAAGTTACACAACGGTAAAGAAAGTTATACTGTATGAAGGTAAAAGTTAATGAAAACTGACTGGCAGTAGCTTACATGTGGTAAGTACTATTAGGTTAAATGATCCTGAAAGTGCTGGTATGGGTTCAGGCTTTATTTATAGTGGTGTGGCTGGATGGTACTGTGTTTCAAATGATGGCATACATAATAAATGAATATCATAAGAGATTAGTAGGAGTAAAAAGATAAGTTAAGGCACAATGTTGTAAAAATAAAATGAACATTAAAATGTTGCTGACTTCAATAAAATGGAATTATCTGAACGATCATTAATAAAAGGATATTTATTTTAATGTACAAACATTTATATTTAGAGTCCGGTAGATTAATTCACACACCCATTATGTGCTTTCATATGTAACAATACGGCAGGGTGAGCATTAAGTATTTTCCTAATTATATACAAGTATTACACAAAATCTATGCTACTATGTCTATACAAACATATGGTTTATTACTGTAAAAAATCTCTTAAATGTGACATTTAATGTTCCTATTCGGCATAGTGTTTAATATATGATTTGTGCTAACCCTGTGTAATAATAAAATGGTAGTTTTTGTAAAATATCATGCAATAAATTAATAATTTATCATGAAGACCTCTACATCAGCCATTCACTGTTAGAGAATTTGCTAATAGCAATATGAAGAGGGCATTGATTAATTGATTGTAAACCATAAGTTGGATGGTATTTACACTTCTGTAGTGCAATTGCAGTTTTCATGTGGTCAAGTAGCAAAAATGTGCATTTTGATCACCAAGAGTACTGTATTACTTATTAGTTGATGTGATTTTTTTAAGGTTGTTGACATTAAATGTATCACATGCATGAACTTGACTGTATTATTAAATTGCAGATTCTTTGCGACCTGATGTAAGCTACAACCAATCAAACAGTGCTTACAAATAAACACTTGCAGATAATTATTACGGTTGGTTTCTTTGTCTCTGTTATCAAAAATAACACTAGAAACCAACAAGCAAAATAATTCCATGTCAGTCAGCAAATAAATCCCATGTGCTTTGTCTCATTTTTTGCTTAAATGTCTTTGTGTCTTTCATCTGTGACATAAAAAAAAAGTTTAAATTAGGGTTGGATGCTGGCTTTCTGGTCTAAGTACCGTAGGACTTGTGCTGGGACCAGTAAAAGTATACTTTTATGAAAGGAGGTTGGCTTTCATAGGAAATGCTCTAAGATTCAAAAATCAAAAACCTGTGATGTGTTCTTGGGCTCAGGTTATTACTAGAATTCGACCACAAAACTAACCCAGAAGTCATCTAGCTACCAACACATGCAAGGCAAGGTTACTGTCAGATGGGGCTGTCACTCTTTTGGTTAAAATGAAAGACAGGAAAAAGAGTGAATAGTCAAGGACTTAATATTTTCTAGCTCTTGATCCAGCTGAGGAGGTGGATATTATTTGAAAACAATTTTTTAAAATGACAGCATGAGTGTCCTAAGGATTCACACATTTAGTTTTTTTCTGGACTGCTCAGTCACAGTCCTCAGTTGGCAAATCACCACAAGTTCAGGCAACACTGTTGAGGAGAGCCATAGCGGGGGCCAGTCTCTTTTATCTTGTGGCCACACTGTGCCCACCATGCACTGAATTCTGATAATTTGGGGGGGAATCACACGGCCAGTTGGCAGGCAGTGCACATGTTCCCGCAGGCCACGGTTCGTCAGCCCTTGCAGATGGGTTGCTCGTAGGGAGGTTAACTGTGGATAGGCCACATTCTGTAGATTTTGTGTATGGTGATAGCTGACCAGCCTGATGCTGCCCTGATGGTTGATGTTACAATGTTGTATGAGCAAGCTAACACTACAATTTTTCTATTAAAAACAATTTGACTTTCCTCAGTCAATCCCAGAGACATGAATCCCACTGGGCACTCGTGGCACCAGGTCCCCCCCAGCCAATAAGCTAGCTGCAGTAATTATCAGTGTGTGATGTGGAACCAACCCCAACTGGACACCTTTTCTTAGAAAAGCTTTAAGGAAACTGCACAAGTGCTACAGGTTGTAAGGCTTTATTGTAGTGGGTTTTGTTTTTTTGGAAAGAGGAAGCGCAACAATGTGTCAGCAGTACATCTGGTTGGTTACAAGACAAGTCAGCTAGTCAAACTTCCTGTATCAAGAGATTTGAGAGGACATTTTTGTTCAAAGACTAAATTAAATCTTGGGCATTGATATTGCCTCCTGTTTAACTTTATTATTTATTTATGATATATAAGATGGGAAAAATACTGATTTGCCATAACATTAAAAGCACCTGCTTAGTATGTAGATCCCCATAGTATCCCACTTAAACTGCTCTTACCTGTCAGTAGGACTCTGAAGGACCTCAAAGTGTGCTACAGTATCTAGCACCTAGATGTTGGCAAAAGATTCTCAATAGATGGGACATTTTGTCCACCACATCCCACAGATTGTTCAGTAGGATTTAGGATTTGGGAAATCAAGATTTAAAAGAAAATGTTATTGATCAAACCAGGCAACATTTTCTATTGCTGAATCATCAGAACTGGATGATGGAGCAATAGAAAAAGTTGCCTGGATTGCCAGGGGTCTGCATGGGCACTCTGTTGCCAGCTCACTTGCTGCCTAATATATCCCCCCCCTTTTGACAAGCATCACTGTGGTGAGAAACACAGTGGTGGTCACCTCACCTGTCAGTGGTTTTATTGTTATGGATTGGGCTAATAACTGACCAGATACTGCACTCTGCATGTCTGACTAGACAAAATGGGGACGTCTAGGGACTCTGGATTTCTCCCACAGCCTGCAGAGTAGGCTATTTCCATGTTCCAGAGTAGACCATGTTGAAATTGCCCATACTGTGTGATTGTGCGTGGTTACGTGCCCTGCAATGGTTTCGCAACCAGTCCATGGTGTACCCTGACTTCTGCCCCGCGTTCCCTGGGAACCCTGTACAGGATAAGCGGTATAGAAAATGAGAGTTTCATTAAAAATTATGTAAAAAATAAAGTGCACCTGTGCCTGCATAGTGTAGGCTTCCTGTTTTTGTGGTTTAGGAGTGTTTTGTTTAAAGATTTCCTCCCAAATGTTGGGCCACTGGGGACAGTCCATCCTACGTGTTCACTTTCTGTCAGAAAAAGATACTTTTGCATCTGCCCATGTGGTAATTATCTTTATGAGAAATTTGGAACTGTAGTTGCACAGGAGTAGGGATGTCATGTGAAATGCACCTAGATTGATCAGCCATTTACATTAATACCACCTAGGTTTTAGGGTCTCCTCTGGACCTCTCAGGCTTCCTGTGACCTCTAGGGTGTGCTGCGGTGTCTGACACCAGGACGTAAGAGGCAGATCCTTTGGGTGCTGTGGGTTGCAGGGTGGATCTGACTTGTGAATTTTAACTGAATTTTGTTTCTTCTTACATAGAAAACAAGCAGCGGAGAGTTCCAATGCTTTCCGGCTGCGCTACGATTATTCAAATGAAGGTCTGAATGAATGTTTTGAAAAAAGAACTGATAAAATGACTACCACCAAAGGGTCAAGTGAAAGTACTTCTAGACACAGGTAGATGACATTCCATGCAGAATAATTCCCAACCTGTGTTCTTATGGTGATGATAGCCTCGTACTAAAGTGAGTAAGAGCAGCTGTAATTTGGAATGAATGGGAATGTTGAATATAAAATTAATGTAAATAAAGTGGGTATGCATTTTACATTTCACCATGCACTTAAACAGCACATCAGTGATCACAGATTAATAAGAGAAGCGAGCACTTCATGTAGGGAGCATGGGCTGAGCTGCTGATACCACTGCAAAAGGTCACACATTGCTCTGAAGTCATCATATCGAGTTACAGAGCGACTTGCCGCTCTTGTAAACCGACATTTGAGTGTGTCAGGCTATATTTCATGTAAGGCGAATTCCACCAAGTTCAGACCACCTCTATTTGACCTCTAATGTAAGAGACACCTCTTCTCATCTGTCATTGTCAAAGGTCATCATTTTTTTTCCCATCAGGTTTTACTAATCTATAAACAAGACAAAATTCTGGAAACTGGACAAAAAAAAAAGTCCACGAATCTTATAGTATTGTTCTGATAAATGAAAGTACATTTTAAGAAATTTCTTTTTATTTCACATTATTTTTCCTGTTGTACAACCTTCTAAATAACAGAAGACATTCATTGGGATAATACATAACAATAAAAAAATGTTTAATTGAACTGAATGTATGGTTAGAGGGATCATTAAGAATATTTTTTTAAATTGTAAAAAAAATAATTTAATATTGAATACATGCTTGGCCTCTGGTTAGGATTACAGTCAGTCTGTGAAATACATGCTAAAACCAAGGTTAAGAGCATAATCCCGAATCTGTATGAATAGTACAGTTTTCATAAATTTGTAAAATGATCATTTTATCAACGTTTCTCACACAAATACAGTATGTGCACCGTCACAACAGTACAAGGAGAGTAAAGTCTGCCAGACACAGACAAGTGACAAAGAGGGGGAAAAAACAGTAGCTATCATGCTGTAAAGATCATTGAGTTTTGGGTTTGATGAGTATCAAAAATTATGTCAATCACATACCCTGACCTTCACACTTGCCAGATCTTATTTGATATGATCGACAGCACCAACATCAAAACACCAAGGGAGGGGATATTTTTGGTTTAAAAAAAAAAAAAAAAAAAGCCCCTGATGGCTTAACAACATTCTATCTTTAAAGGTTTTTCTTTAATATGTCACTTGTCTGTGCAGGTTATTACAAGTTTTTTGCTACAACATAGGAAATAATTAACACTGAGTTATTTAGAAAATAGAGGTTCATTTAAACAGTACAGTCAGAATGTCGATAAGCAGTCAACTGCCTGCACTCTGCTACAAAATTCAAGTGAAGATTAAATTGTAAAACTCTGTTTTTTTTTTTTCACAAAAGGTCTTTCATCGTCATCTTGGGTATTAGCAGTACAGTTTTGCCCCCTGTTGACAGGTTAATGAAATCAAAGCTGCCCACAAGTAGTTTTCCAGATGCATCAAACGAGAAGAGATCGTATATAATCATTATTGGGTTTAACCAGCAATCTTGTAAAACTGTACTTTAATTTTTAATACTAATGCACTTGCCTGTAACCTTATTGTTTTTTTTTAAATGTCTTCTCATAAAAATAACTAAACTATTAAAAATTTCAGTTTAAAAAAATCCCGTCAACCTTACAATGATAGATATCTTTGACTCTTGATGGGGAAAAAAAGCCTTTACAAAGAACTGTACATTTTCACATATGTATGTAGTGAAATGTGACCTCGTGGAACCATGACAAATGTCAGGGACAATGCTAAAATGTGATTAAAAAAACAAACATACAAACATACAAACAAACAAGCAAAAAAAAAAAAAAAAAAAAAAAAATGATTTCTGGAATAGTATTAAAAGTATAAACTAAGGGTGTCACACTCCAGTCCTACTGCTAAAGCCCATCCAGGTGCTGGGAATCAGCTGAAGAGAAGGATTAGAGGACTAAAAAAAACACAACAAAAACAAACATTCTCTGGTCCAACCTGACCTTTTACATATGAAATTCATGAAATAAAAATACTGCTATGACATAGCAGGACACAGTTTGAGTGTAATCATGGATAATGATTTTTATAATTTGGTTGGAATGTAATGAGATTCTGATATTTTTCTTTAGAGTCACTATCATTTTTTAGTGATGACATGACGTGACACACCCCTCCAGTCCCTGGGTTATCTAAAACAGATACTTTCGACATGTTGGCACACCACATTTACACTCTATACGCATGCGTTTCTTAGGAGAACCTGGAAGTCCCGTTAAACTGAAATTAGAGTCCATCTTTGTGCTTTCTGCATCTACTGGATCAACTGGAAAGAATAAAAGTAGAGGTTTAAAAATTATTACTGACGATACATTCTCTCCCACATGCAAACAAAATAATTTATATTAGTGGTGTAATGGTCCTCATATTCATGCAGTGCTGTACTGGATGTTCTAGTCGGTGCGCATCTGATGAGATCTGAAGAAATATAGTCTACTTTTAACTGCCGGGTAATTTACGCCATTCATTAATTAATTATTGTTTTAAGGCTATTTTTTTTAACGTTCTAATTGAGACTGTACATGTTCTTCTTAGGGTTGCCACAAAAAAGTAGCATTAACAATATGCCATCTATGTGTATTTCTTTCTTTCTATGACCACTATGGGATCTCTGCAGTCTACCTCAGGAGAAAACTGTTATTTTTGTACTGGTTACATTTTTATTGCTGTGTGGAACTCTATTTTAATCAATTCCTATTGTTGTTGAGCAAAACTGAAGGAGCTATATTCTTTAACACAGGCTCTTTATTTCCATTGCAACATTTTTTAAACAGAGATTGTAGCCATGTCTTTACATTTTATTTTGATCAAAGTCTGTTAATAAAAGTGCTCCATATCACTCACCCCAGTTCATATATAAATGCATGCAGATTTAAATTTATATTTTTAAAAAAATCATAAAACCTATTCAAGTGTTTAAACCAATACTAAGATAAAGCAGGCTATTTCTCTTATCATACAGAATATGTGTAGCCTTTATTTACAAGATTTAGCTGCTGCCTTTGCGGATAACTTTTCATACTCAGACTATTCACAGTGTGCTGTTCTTAAGTGGAGAATAAGGTTTGTTGTGTTGCAGACATTCCCAGTGTGATTTTTGAAGTTTTTCTTTGCCTATCACAAATTTTATGTCTTTAAAAGAAAGATTCCCCAGACGGGCAATGGCATGTTGATGTTGCTGTCGAATCATGTGTTTTGCGTCATCACAATAATATTGGTTTATGTGATTGGCCACCTGAGAGACAACCAATCTGTAAAAATTAAGCGATTTATTTATTTATTTGTAATGTAGGTGTCCTTATGTGCATCCCTTGTGTGTTCAGGAAATCATAGCCAGTTTGCCAGCAGTTAAGTTTGTATGCTAAAGTAAAATTTAATTTAATTTAAAGTAAATTTATAATAAATAAAAGGAATTTTTTGTTTTCAGCGTACTGAAAATATACTAAACTGTCTCTAAACGAGGTATCAAACCTTGCGTACTGTTGCCTACCGACTTCTGGGTACCGTTACACCAATAATTCAAACTTAATAAACATATTTATAATTACAAATTATGTAATTAGCTTGTAATTATGTTACATTTACACATAACCATCTTAATCAGACCATCTTTATCATACCTTTTTCTTCTCACTCATCCCATTAAAACAACATTTTACTCAATTTAAAGTATAAATCAAATATATTTGATTTACCCTGTAAGAGTAATAGTGTCTGGGCTGTTCAGATAAATTTAACATCAGGAGCAGAGATATCTGATTAAACAGTAAGAGACATTGTAAAAAGCCAGGGTCTTCAGGCTTATCTGCTTATCAGGTTTATTACAGCCAGAACGGAGGCATGCTTAATAGCTGACTGGAGATTAAAATTAACTGATTACAAAAGTGCTTGGTTAGCATGAAAGCCAGGAGTCAATCCAACCCTTTGCAGATAAGATTAAAGCCTCCTGAGTAAGAAGAGTGAAAGAGCATAAACAACCCTAAAGACAAATCAGAATTGGAGAGTTAAGGTTTCAGGCATTTATTTTTTCTCTTTCTGATCAAAGGTAAACTTTTAGTATGTACTTTAATTTAGTTCTAGTTAATGTTAGCAAATATTCTTCCAAAAGAATCTCAATAGCATTTTTTGTACCAAAGAGTTTTCCAAAATCTTTCATTCTATAGCTTTAACCATGTAGAGGGTTTAGGTCAGTTAAAAAAAATATTTAAATGGAACACTTACTCTGCATTTTGTAGTCAAAGGTGAGCTCCTCCCCTGGTTTAATGGCACGGGTGGCAAAGAAAGCTATCCGTGGCAGTCTTTCATCCAAGTTTTCTATAAAGACGTTATATACCTGAAGATTCGGGTCACACTGCAGGAATATAAAGGTTAGTCTTTATATTGCTGTTGTCCGTCACTGTGACTTAGTAAAAAACTAAGTGATAAAACAAACAAACCATTAAAAGTGTAGCAGCATCAACTGTTGCCTACTATGCTATACCATATACAGTATATACTTAAATTAAACCTTTAAATTAACTAGATAAGTACAAGGTCTAGGGCTGCAACAACGAATCGATAAAAATCGATTACTAAAAGAGTTGGCAACGAATTTCATAATCGATTCGTTGTGTCGCGCGACGCGGAGACATTTGATTATTTTAAAAAAACTATTGAGCGCGGAGTGGATTGAACACACTCGGTCTCTCTCACTGATGCTAGCAGAGTTCGGTGCCTCATAGACACACTAAATAAACAGAAAAAGTGTGTTAACTGCAAAATATGCAAAATCGACATGGCATGGCACAGGAGCACCACGGCAATGATCCAGCACCTGAAACACAACAGCAGGGTTCAACAGCAGGGTAAGTCACTACAGAATCCTACTTTTGTTCCATTTTGAAGTGTGGAACGTAATGTTCCCTGGTGCTGGTGTATATATATTTGGCAGATGTAAAGCATACATGTGTATGTTTTTTGTGTTAGTCCATTTTTATTTTATTTTTTTATTATTATTATTATAACAGCTCAAGGAACAACATTTGTTTGTGCACTTTCTAAAGATTTTAATTCTGGTTTTGAATAATGGAAATTAATGTTTATTTTTTTTTTTACCCGATTCATCGATTAATCGAAAAAATAATCGTTAGTTGCTGCCCTAATAAGTTCCCAAACATTGACTAAAACTGCACATTCATAAGCAGTGTAAAACTCAGAAATAGCTAAGTATGGTTAGTAATAATTAGCAAGTTAATTGCCCAATCATGGAAAAGCTGAAGTAATTTTCTTTAACCCTAACATTTGCAACATCTTGCCATTTGATCTATAACACGCTTGTTGCAGATTCAAAATCTCTGTAGTTTTGTTTTGTTGTTGTTGTGAATGAGGAACAAATACCTGTTGTTTCAAAATGTGGGGAAAAAATTCCACACTTACACTGTGATTGACGAAGTGAGAAATGTTGCCATAATGAGCTGCATCGACTGTATATTCATCATCGACATAATCCAGGTCAAACAGGTAGGTGGTTCCTTCTCTGTCATAGACGTGACCTCGTCTCTCTGCTTCTTCTGTAGTGATGATCTGAATTGCGAAATTACACAGACATGCTCTTAGAAACTCAGTTACTGTAACAATCTGGCAGGAGCTGGTGAATTGTAAGGCGTTCACACAAGTGGGCATCTATTTGATAGGGATAGAAATCAGGGACCAACCGATACGATACTATGACGATACCTAGGTGCCGATTCAATTTGCTTTTGCGATTCTTTCCAAAATGAGTAGTATCATGATTTTATAAATATCCTGATTAATTTTTTTTAGATTATGTTAAATTTAGCAAATAGTTTGCTCCTACCACACAGGATGCTGTGGTGCCTGCCAATGTGTGAATAGTTTGGAGTGCACCACCTGTAGGATTGTAAAGGAACGGAAACATTTTAAGAACCTCATGTGTAAACATTTATGAATTAAAAATGTATTTAAAAAAATAAAAATAAACAATTCCTGAGTCAGTGTGACAATGCATGAATTACCATACAAAAGAATTGTTATACGTTACTGAATCAATGTTTCCCCATCTCTACTATATGAGCAAATCAATCCTGTCGCATGTGCAACAACAAGTAAGTACACCCCTCTAATTTCAGCAAACATTTTAGTATATCTTCTCAAAAGACAGTACTATAGAAATGAAACTTGGATATATTTTAGGGTAGTCAATGTGCAGCTTGCATGACAGTACAGATTTACTGTCCTCTGAAAATAACTCAACATACAGCCATTATTGTCAAAACAGCTGGCAACAAACGCAAGTACTATTCCTATGTCCTATTCATCATATTCGTAAAGTCTGCATGTTGAGTTATTGTTAGAGGAAAGTAAATCTGTACTGCTATACAAGCTGCACATTGACTACTACTTATAATAAAGTGGCTGCTGAAATGTGAGGGGTGTACGTACTCACTTTTGTGAGAAACTATAGATTGTCTTTGAGGCATGTGCTGTTTTGTTTGTTTCTTCTTATGCAAGATGGTGGTTGCCAAAAAAAAAAAAGAATACAATCTTCTTTAAAATTCTTGCGGCTGAACTCATGAAATCATGACACTGTGTTTTTTTTTCCACTTTTAAATGCCACTAAAAGTGTAGTTAATGCAGGTCGGAAACTATAGTTCTGCTGTGAACAAGAAATTGCTGAAAACTGGACCATACATGCCACAGCAGCAGTCATTAAGCATAATGAGAATAATAATAAGAACAAGACTTTTGCTTGCATTTTGTCACTTGCTACTAGGGATGGGAATCATGAGGGACAACCTGATACGATATCATGATAAATAGGCGCAGACTGTTTATTTAATAGAATCTGTATGGTGATTATATAAGCAATATAATTTTATTAAGATTTTGATTCGGTATATATATATATATAGTATATATTTTTAGATTTTGTCAAAATTCTAAACAAACTTAGCAAATAATTTGCTAATACCATACAGGATGTGATGCAGCCTGCCAATGTTTGAATAGTTTAGAGCACACCGCGCCACCTGCAGGATTATAGAGGAACTGAATTATAGAGGAATTTTTAACCTCTCTCTCTTTCCTTGCCACTGATTGTTGTATCTACAGAAATTGAAAGGTCTCCTGTTGTTTCCTGACAGTGTGAACTTAGAAGCATCGTTTAACTACAAACTTACAAATATTTCCATCTCAATCAAAGTTGAAAAAAAAAAAAAAAAAAAGTGCACAGTTCATATTTAAGCACGGCCGAAGTGAATTATTGGGAAAACAAACATAGACCGTTACCTCTCCTACGTACTCCATGACGAAGGTGTTCTTGCGGATCCGCTCCATGGTCCGTACCCCCCAGCCCCGTCCGTTGTCTGTCCTAAAGATGCACAGTGAATACTGAATGCCCCTCTGGACCACTCTGTTGGCGCACTCGGGCCCGCAGCGACAACGCTTGTTGCATTCGTAGATGGGTAGTCCAGGCCGAATGCGCACTTGTCCTGAGTCGTTGTAGGCAAACTTGTGCTGTGAGGCTCCGGCACAGCAGCCCTCCACAGGACTGTTCAGGCAGTCTGTACACTCACAGCCAACAGCCACCTCGTTAAGAGAGATACCATCACCCACCTTATAGTCACTAATGTAAGTGAAGTTCTTTGGAGGACCCTCCAAGTCCACCACATTTTCCACAAAGATTCGACCCTTGTCTGATCCCAGGCTGTTCAGGTGATTCTCCCAGAGTTTAAGGGTCTGCCTCAGCTTTGCTCGCTGCACAAGATGGGAGACAATGGAAGCATCCAGTTTCTTGGGGATGTTGCGCTTTTTTAACCGGACCATCTCGCGCATCAAATCTTCCCAGAACTGGTGAAGTAGATCAGTGCATTTTAGGTTCTTCCGTGGCTCCCATGAGTTCAACGACTCTGGATAGCCCTTCCATTTGACCAAGTATAGCTCCTGAGTGTGAGAAAGTCCCGTATTAGTCATACGCTTTTAACAGAAATTTATAAGTTATTAATTAGGTAGGGAATGAATCATACTCAAAGTGTTTTACAGTCGACTTTACGTTACAGTGACAAATTTTAGGAAAAGCTCTTGTCTCGATTATGCTGTGTTCACTTATCTACTCTGAGTCACTGCAAATCTGTACCAAGTTTTTCTGACTCATCACCTTTATCCTAACATGAAGCATCTGGAGACAGAAGCATTCACTACCAACATAGAATCTGCAGAAAGGACTAGTTAAGCTGCTCTGGTGACTCGTGGTGAAACATCACCTAAAACACCGTTTGTGTTTTTTCTGTTTCATTCAACTTGGCACTCATGTACGACATTTCATCTCATGTTGAACATTCGGGTGCTGCAAAGTCAGAACATCACCGGTAAAGCTGGTAATGTCCTTAGTTTTGAATATAAAATACTAAGACAGGTAAAAGATATAATAGGAGACTTAGTGCATTAGTCATTAGTCAAAAGGACAAGTTTCTATTCTTGAGTTGGGTAACTTAAAGTTTATAATTTATTATTAATTGCTGTTTTAAAAAAAAAAGTAAGCAGTCTTGGTCTACTGATTCTAGACCTTGAGCAGTCATATCTACAAAATAACAACTCAATGTCTGTGACTCTTACCTGTTTCTCTTGTGTTTTCCCATCAGTGATCATTTTTCTTTGGTAGCTGCAAAGGTATTCCACTTCATATTCACAGAGGTTGTTCTTGTTCACACCCAGTTCTCTGCATTTGATTCCTTCTTCCCGACAAACAACTTCCAGTTGATTGAAAGTAGCCAGGCATGCTACTGCACACTCTTTAAAATAAGAGAGAATTGAATTTAAAATCACTGGCAACTTTAATACAAGCACCTGTACATCTACTTATTCAAACAATAATCCAATCATCTAATCAAACAGATATGGGTCAAGAGCTTCAGCTGATGTTTGCATATGTTCAGTCTGTTAACAAGAATGGGGGACACCATATCAGTGACTAACTTTGGCATGGTGGATGGTGCCAGGGTGTTTTTTTTTTTTTTTTTTTTTTACTTCTCATTCCTTTGGATACTCACAAAATTGGTTCTATAGTCAACTATAAAGGGAAAGGAAAAAAATGCACTAATGGCAATAGTAGGTCAAAGGACAACAGCTAAACTGGTTCTAGTTGAGAGGATGCCTATTGTAACTCAATAACAACCAACTTGTTTTGGAGTAGGTTGCAAAGATTTAACTGTCATCCCGATATCATCAGCAACGGTCCAGAATTTTCCCTACACTTCTTAAACGGTGGATTTCTCTGACATTAAATATTGCAGGAATATTGTAATCTTACTCAGTTATATAAAATACAGTAGTGGTGAGGAAAAGAATTCACAAATGTATATTTTTTTCAAATACAAATAAACAAATGAAATATTGGCATGACATAAAATAACTACACTATACTGTATGGCCAAAACCATACAAATACCTGACCATTACACCTTAAGTACAAAGGTGGCCAAACGTTTTGAGAACGCAGCTATAGGACACTGGTATATGGTATACTATAATAAGTATAATTACAACACCAACAGTAAAGAATTGAGACCATTCATGTGTGGTAGAAACATTTTAACCTACATGTACAGTACCTACTACTCAAGGTCGGCCCAATGTGTGTACGTACAAAAGAAAACAGTGTACCCAGAGAGGAGTGCAGAAACTTGGTAAAAGGAATGTGTGTGCGAGCAACATCTTATCTGTGTGTGTGTGTTGCTGGTATCTTTTCTCTGCAGAGCACAATGGGAAAAGAACAGAGTATAAAATAAGAGCGTAAGAGAAGGGGAGCAGGGAGAGGTCTTGAAATAGAAGGGTCAACACTGCACATAATGACTCGTTGCAGGAAAAACCTTTGACACTTATGAAATGCTTGTAATTATACTTAGGTATACCAATAGTAACATTTTTTTTTTTTAAAGAAAAAACATCTAAAAACATTGATGCAGCAGACTTTGTGAAAATTAATATTTATGTCATTTTGGAAATTTTGGTCATGGCTGTATAAGACCTTGTTGGACATCCCAGTCCAGAATCATAAACCTCCATTTTGCAGCTTTAACTGCCATATTTTAGTGTCTCTGTAGGAATTTGTGCCCATTCAGTCAAAAGAGCATTTGTGATGATGGACAAGTCTACGTTCCACTTCATCCCAAAGATGGTGAGCGGAATTGAGGACAGATTCTGTGCAGACCACTAGAGCTTCTCCACACTAAATTCCTCATGCCATGTCTTTATTGAGTTCACTTTTTTCCTCAAAGGTACAATCATGCTAAAACAGGAAAGGGCGTTTCCCAAACTAATGTCACAATGGTAAAAACGCAAAATTTTGTTCTCTTCACAGGCACCAAACCCAAATTCATCTATCAAACTTTCACTCTAATTCAGAAAAAGATTTTTATTACGCTGGAGGTTTTAAATCACTGAAATTTGCAGAACAGAGGCTTTTCCGGAAGCAGGGATGGGATTCTGTGCTTTACACCACTTCAGCCACACTTTGGGATTGCATATAGTGATCTTAGTAATCATCTCTCAGGGTGGCTGCTTGACTATGGAAACCCATTTTACAAAGCACTCAGTTCCTAACTAGTCCTTTCTGGTTCTTGTGGTGATGTTGCTTCCAGAGAGAGACTGTAGCTCTGTAGTGAGTTATGCTACAGGGCTTCAAGTAAGCACTATTTTAAACTATTTCTGACTGTTTGAAATAATCCAATTACTAGAAAAATAAAAAATAAAAAATAAACATTATGAATTGCACAATTATTACAAAGTCTTTTTACCCCATTGCTGGAGGCTGTTTTTGGCAAGCAGTAAATAGTTAAATAAAAGAGTGAAATCCTGTTTTTTTCTTTAAGGTATTGCCATTACACTATTGTTCACTTGTAATGACACCACCAACAAATAAGCAATTAAATTCACTGGTAATACCTTTCCCAACATTTGGTTTTATTTGACTGCGTCAGTTATTCGCTACACCCCATTATGCAACAGAGAACAGATTATTCTTTTCCACGCTATGCGGTTCAACACTCAGTCCTGCGCTGCGTGTTTGCCCAGCTGAGCTGTTGTGGTTCCTGGATGCTTCTGTTACACAATAATATCACTTACAGTTGACTGGAGTAGATCAAGGAGGGGAGAAATTTCACAAACTGACATGTGGTAAAAGTGGTATCATACGACGGTGCCAAGTTACTGAGCATTATGACACATTCTACTGCTTTTATCTCTTTTCTTAACTGAATTTTTTCAACTTTAACCTTACAGCTGAATTTTAATACCTAAATTTTGTCAGCCTGAATTTGTAAGGTTGGAAAATAATAAAGATGCTATTTTTAAGAATTGAAAATATTTTTGAACAGCAATTTTTTTTTGCATTATTTTTTTTCAATATTTTTGCATTTATTTAAATGCTTTTTTTAATACTTGAATTGCATTTTCATTAGAAATATACAACCACAATAAATTGCAGTTACGAAATTTTGCAATGCAATGCAGAAAAATTCTGTCATTTTTATTGGCACAAGGTTTTGTTCAGGTCATGTAATTCAACATGTCATTTCGCATAGAGGAATTTTGGCACTGTTTTACCTCCATATACTACACGCTACAATACATGAAACAATGTGCAATGTTTAATTAATGTCTTACTGTTATTTTGTAGAATAAATCATTAACAGCTAACACTGCTTCATCCTCTGTGTAGCGTAATAAGGCGAATTCAGGTATACTGGGACATTGGGTAAACTGGGACTAATTCATTTCTAGCCTTATGGATGAGTCAAACTGTTTGAATAAGGCCTTAAAGTGCAACTGCATGATATACAGCAAATAGTGTGATTTAATGCATGTAACTTGGTATAAAGGGGTGCGGTCCACATTAAACAGGAAGCTGACCTAAAAAAACATAAGGTACAAAATTTTTTTTATAACAGCCTGAGTTTTGTGTTTATTGGTTTTCAAAATGGTTGCATGTCACATCCATTACTTTAATCTAATTCTCCTCTTTTATAACTCAACAATAACAATTTTATTGCAAAGTAGAATGACACCAAAGGACAGTGATAAAGCTGCGTGGAGGAAGTGAGAGAAATAAAGAGAAAGCGTTCGCAATATGCATTCAGATATTTCCTTAGTCTACAGTGTTCAGATAATTGCCTACAATTAATGTTTAATTCAATTCATTTCAGTTTTATTGATAAAGCGCTTTTAACAATGGTTATGCTCTTGCAAAGTAGTTTTCAAGATTCAAAAAATATATATGGAAAAGAATTTGAAAAGTGTGAGGACATATGTACAAATCATAAATGTTGACTGATTCTTCTCTAATTTTGCTGCAACTGCAAGAAATAAGTGATGTTACAGTGTGATTTATAATTCATTGGTTTAAAAAAAAAAAAAAAAAAAAAGCTTGGCAATAATATTATTGTATTTCCTGCAGCCTAAATGTCCTGCTGTAAAACATGTCTTACACCAGAATGTGACTCAGGTCAGCTTGTACACATGTAGGCATTTTTCCTAAGTCTGTTTTCATACCATTTCTTTTTAAAAATTAATTTTACAGTCTGTCTCCTTTGACCAAAGATTAATACAAGTGTTTTCCTGCTTTTGAGTACAATATACACATTTTGTTTTCATATCTACACGTTGAGGATTATGGGAATGTATCATGTGTTTGTTTTAGGGCAAAAAGCTTTTAAAAACCATAATGTAAAAACTCATGTCGCATGAAGTTAGTCAGACCGTCGGTTAGTTTAAGCACAGAAGGGAAAGCGAATCTGCACGAAATCCACACAACTGCCGAAAGCTCAAGCATGATCCAGCTAACAGGCTAACAAACAAGAACAAGGACTTGGGAAAATGTTACCGAGATCTCTCTGTCCCACTGATCTCACATTATATCACATATACAGTCTATCTAAACATAACCTGCTCCAATAAATAAGATTGAGTCGGTTTAAACTTTAATCTTGAACAGGAAGTGTATGATTCTGATGCTCTTAACACAGTTAACGATACACTGAACTACCGAAACCGTATAACGTTACACCACAGTGTGACTGGAACACTAACAAGCAACTCACTCCGCTTTACCTCACGCTCCTATCAGAATGTCGCCATTACATTTCATTCTACACCTCAACCTGAACCGTGCTTATCGCAAATATTCCTAATTGGTTTAAAAATATATACGAAGCTACAGTTTTGAATTCATTTAAGAAAACAAATTCGTACCTTTCAAATTTTCCGCCATCTTCCAACTACCGCCAAAACTGTAAAGTTAAAAACTCACGCGGTGATTGGTTCAGAGCGCCATTGACCGACAGCCATATCAACCAATAGAATTTGAGTATAGACAAACGACACGAATCACGTAATGTCGAGAAGATTTGTCTTTGAGTCTATTATTAGTCCGGTAAATAATTTAATAACCTAATTTATTAATGCTATAAATTAACTATAACACACACACACACACACACAAGTGTAGCATTGGATGAAGCATGGTGATTTTAATGATTACTATATAAATATTCTTTATTAAAGTATGGTACAGACAAAGCGTAACCCTTGCTTTTGTTTAACACTAAACAAATCTGATCATTTTGATTCATACACGTTTGCTTACATTTCATATACTTTCCATAAAATTCTGAAAAGATTATGTAAAGCTGCTTTGCGACCATTGTTATGAGCGCTACAAATAAAATTTAATTGAATTAAATTGGAATAATATAATAGTAATATATTATAATTATAATATATAATAATTATAATATATAATTATAATAATATATTATATTATATATTATTATATATTATTATATATTATGCTTTTAGATTTCGGGATTTTCTTTCATTTAGAACCATAAATAAAGTACTATTTTATTTTGTAGCTTAACATATAGCGAATGTTGTCCATTACGGATATGCACATAATATGTAAATATATCTGAAACTGGAATTTATATAAACAGTACTGTATACCCAAATTGAATACCTATAAGCTACGGTTTTTACCACAACGCACTCTAACATCTGGTGGTCAAATGCTGAAGTACAGATTGTGATCTACTGCGTACCAGTGGGGTTTGGGTTTTTTGAAACACTAGCCAATAATTACCGGTGGCGTGGCATGGGGGACATTTATTTAAGGGAGACAACTGAGAAAGACATCGATATCATTATTTTTATCATTATTGTCTTGTACAACGGGTGGCTTAGTGGTTAGCACGATCGCCTTGCACCACTAGGGTTCGAATTCCGCCTCGGGGTCTGTGTGCATGGAGTTTGCGTGATCTCCCCGTGCTTAGTGGGTTTTCTCCGGGTTCCTCCCACAATCCAAAAACATGTAGATTAGGCTAACCGACGTTCCCAAATTCCCGTAATGTGTATTTGTGTGCCCCGCGATGGATTGGAATCCCCATCCAGGGTGTACCCTGCCTCGTGCCCTAAGTCTCCTGGGACAGGATGCATTGACCCTGCGACCCTCTACAGAGGATAAAACGTTATAAACGATGAGTGAGTGAACGAGTTAAAACATCACACTGGCTATCTGTGACAGACAGTTTCATCAACCAATAGAATTCGACTTTAGACATACGCCACACGTGACGTAATAGCGTCGATAGACGTTTTTCAGCATGTGTGTACAGCTTGATAAAATAAAACCTAACATAAACGAAGCCTTTTATAAAACAAAGTGTTTTTAATGACTGCTTATATAATGTATTAAAATATCACAGAGAAATCATTGTGGCTGTTGACAAAGTAATAGCATTGAATTAATCAATATAACACACTTTAGGTTTCTTTTATTTTGAAAAAGAAACTTTAAAACGTTAAACGTTCCTGTGGCTTCACACAGCGCGAGCTGTTCAGTGTTGTACAGAATTGTAAACTCACTGACCGGCACAGGTGACTTAATTTACCTTTTATATCTTGTATGACATGTGTACTATATATAATTACTATCCTTTTTATATTAAAATATTTTTGTGTGTGTGTTTCGTTAGTTAACTGTCTGTGGAGAGATTGTAAATTGGTTTGTTAGTTCAGTGTCAGCTCAATAGCGATGTGTTTATTAACACTTTATAACATTCCTGCTCGCCCACTTTACTATTTTGCGGTAAATCATTTTCACACATTTTGACTAAATTATAATATACACGAATTAAATCTTACATTAAAAAACTGTGTTTATTATTGAAGTTATAAAGAGGACCAGTAGTGTTGGTCAGGATGCCGCAGCTCGGGGTGTCGGTCCTGCTGCTGTTGCTGATGTGTGAGGAGAAGTGCTTTACACACGCTGATAAGGTAACTCACCTCAAGCTAACACTCACACGCCTCTGTCCTTTATATTTAGCTCTTACTATTTTAGACTATAATCTGAGGCTCTAAAATTCACAGAGTTTATTTTTTATCCTCAGAGATGACAGGTGTAACATTTCAGACTGTTGTGGAAGAATGCACTACAGCAACACCAGGGGTAGGAGGGGGTCAGGGGTAGTTTCTCATCGTCATCTTCTATACTGCTTATCCTGTTCAGGGTTGCAGGGGCCTGAAACCTTTGGAATAAGAGACTTTGGGCACAAAGTCAGGGTACACCATGGACAGGTGGCAATCCATCACAGGGCAATTTGGGAACTACACTAATCTGCATGTCTTTGGACTGTGGGAGGAAACCAAGCACGGCGAGAACATGCAAACTCCACACACACACACCTGAGGCGGGACTTGAGACGTCAACCCGGGATGTGTGAGGCCACAATGCTAATCGCTACACCACCAGCTTGTTTCGGCTTTCACCACATAAGGCCATTCGATCCACACACTAGCTTGGCACAGGTTTTATACCGGATGCTCTTCCTTAAGCAAACCTCCCATTTTACCTAGGCTTGGGACCGACACTGCATCCAGTGGCTGGGGTTTGGGTATTGGCTGGGAATTGAACCCAGGCCTTCCGCATGGCAGGCGAGAAATCTACCACTAAGCCACCAATGCACTTACAGCACTAGGGGTAGTTTTTACAAATATAAATGATACATTATTTACTTATTATACATACTTTACATTATATGGCCATCAAACACATATTTAGTTTTTTCCTACACATAAATCACACAGAAACTAGAATGTCTAGTATGTTGTGGCATTAAAATATTTTCCGGCATGACGATGCACCTACGCACAAAGTAAGCATCATGACACACTTCATGTCAACTCATTTTGCACTTTTGAGCTTTTTCGCTGAATCAAAGTGCTGATTGAGCTCCAGGCCTCCTCACATGACTGACCTCAGTGCCTGCCCTCATTAATGCTTGTATGGCTGAAATAAACACAAATCCCCACAGCCATGCTACTATCTCTGGAAGGAGATGTTTTCAAAAAGCACATAGCTGTTTGGCTGTTTAGGTTACATTCACATTATAGGACAGATTGTTTGATTTCAACATTCGAATTTCAATTGACTAATTTGGATGCTCACTAAATGGCACACATGCGCACATTGATTCATCATTTCTCGTTCCATCTGGGTTAAAACATGTTATACAGTATTTGTGTAGCCACTTGTTCATTTCAAGCCACAGATGCGATTTTAACAAAAATATGCTTGGGATTTTGTTCTGGGCAGTGTGCAGTTAGTCAGATGTATTTGTGGAGGTCCAGAAGTAGGAAGAAAGCCATGACGTCAACGTCCGATCTAAAAAAACGTCAGAATTGTGCGTTCTTACTCATTCACTCACTCATCGTCTATACCGCTTTATCCTGTATTCAGGGTCACAGGGGGGCCTGGAGCCTATCCCAAGAGACTTAGGGCACGAGGCAGGGGACACCCTGCACCAGAAGAATCTGATCTAGGTATATCTGTGTTCGCACTACAAGGTTTGCTTACCATTTACCATTTATGGTATTTACGGGAATTGTTATATGTACTGCAGTAAAGATGGGTCCACATTCACATATTTCTGTCACAGATTCATACTCACACTTTTCTGTTTTCTGCAATTACATTTTAAGCTCTAGTCCACAGCATTTCTCAATTTATTCTCTTGTTTTTACAGAATATTGAAGATGTGCGTTGCAAATGCATTTGCCCTCCATACCGAAACATCAGTGGCAACATCTATAACAGGAATGTCACCCAAAAGGACTGGTTCGTATTTATAAAAGATGCATGCAAGTCAAATGTGCTCATCACACTTTTGTTTGCATGATTGTAAGCTTACTTTCTTTTCATATTTTAATTATATGAACAGAGGACATCTTTCTATTAAACATTCAGTAACTACTGTATATTATTAATCTAGTTAATAAAAGGCAATATAATGAGTGAAGCGCTTTTTGAAACTGACTGTAGAAAAATATATAGCCATAAATAAAGTCTATGTTTTCTTAAACGCTCAGTTTTCTACCTGTTCTTTACATAAACAGCACATACCCATTACTTGTGTCTATTTGCAGCACATTTGCAATTAAATGTTGCCTTTCTCTTTACCTATTTAATCCTTTACACACTTTCTTTAGTACTTTCTTTAGATTTACACACCACAACAGCATGTAGATTAAATGGATATACAGTAACGTTAAATTGTTGCATGTTGTATGCATACAGTATGATGTACTATCCACACATGTGAAGCCAATTCAGCCTTTGCACTAATATTACATGTTCTGTGACTGCTTTATGGATTAATTTCAGTGACATTTGATGTTCTGGATGCTGAAATCTGCACTTATTTGACAAATAAGGACAATTATACGTTTATCATGTTTGAACACTTTTGAGCTAGTTAGATTTGTAAGTGATGTCTTAATGGAATTGAAAGTCATGTGTGATTGTGGATAAAGGTGGGATGTAGTTCTGAGCATGATTTGTGTGTTTGCAGTAACTGTCTGCATATAGTTGACCCCATGCCAGTGCCTGGTCATGATGTGGAGGCTTATTGTCTGCTCTGTGAGTGCAAGTATGAGGAGCGAAGCAGCAGCACCATCAAGGTATATTCTACCGCCACATATGAGCCTCTACTTATGTCATGTGTCTTGATACATATGAAGAAGAATTTATCAAATTACGATCAATTATGATCATGATTTGTAATGCTAACACTATCTCCAGAAACACTAGGAAACCCAGGGCTACTGGGAAAAAAAGTTTTTTTTTGTTTGTTTGTTTTTTTTAATTACATTAGATCTCCTTTGGTCTCTTCTGTTAAAGTTTTTTTTTGTAATATAACTATGCTAAATAAACGATCCATTAAAACAACAGTGTTTTTTCTAAATCAGGAAACTATTCATGAAAGTTTGCAATAATAGAATCCTACCTGTAATTGTCAGACTTACTATTTGAATTTCTTACATTATAGAAAAATGCACTGGACAATAGGGGTTCATTGGATCACAAAACTCTTGGTTCAGATCAGATAATTTTTGTCAGATTAGCAAAAAGACAAGGACACACATATTTGCTTACCATTTGTTTCTTATAAAACCTAACACTTAAAGCGAGGAAATGAAAATGACATTCAAGACAATGAATGTTTAATTAAAATCATAAATTAATATGTTCAGAAATTAACTGAAAGTGCAGTATGGACCATGATTTTTATTTTTGATGTGGAAACATAAAATTTTTCATTCACTATTCTTGAAATGATGAAGGTTTCCAGTCAGTGTTTACCTTGTAAGGCTGTGCAAACTTGAGTGACCAGTGTTGCCAGATTCGGTGGGTTTCCCTGCAACTTGGCTGCTTTTTCATCATCCTTGGTGATAAATATTAGGCTAGAGGTGTGTATAAATAGTTCAGTTTATTATTATTATTATTTATGCATTTTTTTATTATTATTATCATCAATAAATCAGTCAGTTCAGACCGGTGTATATATATATAAAAAAAAAAAAAAGGCGATCATAGAGAGTTTGAGCGAGCAAATCTCAAAGTTGCGCATGTGCAAAAACAACGACTTTTTTCCTTCAGGAACACTCAAGTCTCAAGCATCATACCAAACATAACTCAGTACAAGGCAGTAAAACTGTTTTGCATGCCAAACTGTGGGGAGGGGTCCATATGTATATGTATGGCAGGGGGATGCAGTGCTGCTGAATGTCAGAATGAGATCCTTTAAACGCTAAAAAAGTTTATTTAAGAATTCCTAAACACAGACAATGAAAGCACATGTTAATTTATTTTGGAGCAAGCTTTCCATTATTTTCTTCACTGTTAAACACTAGAGTGTGCCTCTTATGGATATAAGTATTTATGTCTGTTTAGAAAATACTACGTTCATTCTGAGTGTTGCAGTCTTTCTCAGTCCTATATCTATTTTCCAGGTAACCATAATCATCTACCTGTCTGTGGTCGGTGCTCTTCTACTGTACATGCTGTTCTTGCTTTTGGTGGAGCCTCTGATCCGTAGATGTGATGCATACAGACAACCATTGCAGAACGAGGATGACTCGGAGGTACAGACTTTAGCAGGCTGTCTTTATCTCACCCTGCTGGTCTCAACAATGTCTTTAATATACATTTAAAGCAGTTTTGGTTTTAATCAAAAATCAGAAGAACAATCTAATGACTTTTACAGTCTCGAGTAATAACTGATTGTATCTCAATACTGAGATATTTTAGGTACTACAGCTATGTGCATAAAGAACACAAAGAACACAGCTATGTGCAAACAAGAACACTTTCAGAACGAGTGTGAGCTGCATTCTGTACTGCACCTTAATGCCTCACACACACAGCACTGCTGCTGCTATTGACGTGCTGTCAACACACACTACGAGCTGCTGCAGTTTCTCATGAGCTTCTCTTAGTGGAGTTGTGAATGACTACACCAGTTAAACTCAGTTACAGTACATGTAACATTTGCTAAACAGGATTCAGTAATGGGGTTTTGTGTTATGTTAACCAAAAGAAAATTTGCTCGCTAAACGGAGCTCATTACAAAATTACCAAATAAACAAGCTATTGAAAACATCATCTTTACTGCTAGACTGGGAGTATATAAACCATGATGGGATTTAATATCTAAAGATCGCTTGAAAAGGAAGGTGAGGCACATTCAGTTTTAAAAGGCTCTCCTAGTTGTACATTGAAGATACATTTTAGGTTTTACTAGATACATTACAGTGTTGATGTGTTAGTCCCATATACTGATATTGAAGTTACAGGAAGAAAAGGATTCACTTGAGATTTGCTCTTCATTGTTGTACAGGATGTGAGGGCCCCAGGCCAAGGGAACACTGTGCTGGAGCGAGTGGAAGGGGCTCAGCAGCGCTGGAAGAAACAGGTTCAAGAGCAGCGCAAGACTGTGTTTGATCGTCACAAATTGCTTAGCTAAACTCAGAGTTACAGTGACATTTAGAGCAAAGGCAAGCTGAATCTCCTGAGTTTTATGATGTATTCATTCTTTTATTTAAGAGACAAAATATGGCTTTTGTTATTAACAAAGCTTTTTTGCATAGCATTCTGTTGGCTGTTTAAAGCTCCGTTCTAATGAAAATGCTTAAAACTCTATTGAACTAAAATTATTGGGCTTGTAATCTAACATGGATAATTACTAAGGTGGGCTGCTTAGCTTGGAAGTATAGCTTATATCATAAAAATGGTGAAAAAAGTATGTTCATATTGTAAAATAATGGACATTTAGGGAACCTGGCGTTCTCAGCTTTTTTAGTTCCAAACAAAATAGTTTAATCAAGCAAATGTAGTAATTAAGCAACATAGGATTTAAGTGCATGTTACATGCATATGCCGTTTGTGTATGGTTATGTTGTCAGGTAGACATTTGTTTTCTTTTCTTTTTTTAGTTCATGAACTTTGTACGTAAGACTGGGTTCTAGGATTTGCAACGATTATCATTTCTAATACTATGTACTGTAAGTGGTGACTGATTTCGCACCAAATATTTACTGTTTGCACTAAATATTGTCAATATTTCAGACTGATTTGCACTTCTGTAATTCTTTGTTTGTTGAGTAATATACATGATATGCTAACTTTGTATTTTAAATAAATAACTGTCAATTTTTTTGTTTAGTTAATTTATCTGATCGATTTTGCTGGCTATGCTTTAACATACTGTATATTATTTTCCTAAGACATCTTACCTAGCTCTCTTGGAATGATTGTCAATAATTGGTAGTTTGGACATGTAAGTTACAAGTTTATTTGTTACACCTACATTGTTATTAATTATTGTAATTATTATATGTCTGAGGAATTTGTGGGTATATAGTTTTATTTCTGTTGGTATGTACAATTTCTCAGCTTCCTCTACATTACTTTTCACTTGAAATATCGGCCATACACTTCAGTTTGTCCCTCTAGGGGAGTCCTTAAATTATTTGTACCTTTTAGAAACAATTGCACGATCTGTGAAAATTCCTTTTTTTCTCAGAGTGTAGACCCATCAACCTGTGGTTCTTTTTGCTGTCCTTGATATACAGTATTAGTCCCAGTGCCTTGGTTTGATGATGGTGACTAACTGTAAGTACAGTATGTGCTCTTTGGTATGCACCCAGTAATGGGCCCAGATGTACCCAATAAACATGCAGCTGAGTGTATGTTATTAACCTGTTTCAGGAGATATCCTCCCACTTGTTACTTTCCCTTTAAATTCAATAAACACAATCTAAGTTGCATCCTCGTGTAGTATTTTTGCCTTTTATTGCATAATTCATTATAAATCCAGTACTAAAATAAATCAGGTATATAATCTCACATACAAGGTATTATAAAAAACAAAAACAATGTGCAGCATACACAGATCAGCCATGACAGTACAACACAAAATATTAAACCCAGAATTGTGTAGGTTTCCCTTGTGCTGCCCAGAACTTGCCCATTGGGGCATGACTCCACAAGACCTCTAGGGGTGTGATGTGGTGTCTGGCACCAGGATGTTGGCAGCGAATACTTTAGATGCTGTGGGCGCATATAATCGATGTCCGATTGAATTGGAATCTGGAGAGTTTGGAGGCTGGGGGTCAGCAGCATCGGGCTCTTTATCTGCTGGGCCTCGTGTGCGGTGGGCTGCGGTTTGCTGGTGTTCTGGTACCTTTCTATTGTCACCATTGACTTTGGCAATTTTTGCTGCATTGACTTTTTGGTGCTATCGGACTGGGCAGGCTGGCACTTGCTCCCCATAAGCATAGATGAGCCTTGGGTGCCCATGATCCTGTAATATAATTGATAACCAGTTTTAATCTGTTTAGGTCATGTTATGGCTGATTTGATTTAAAAATCCATAAAATGGTATTTTTTCCCTTATAACATAATCTGTCTAATATTGACATTTATACTGTATCATAAAATCCTAGTGGTTCGATACTTAGTTATCAGTGTGATGCAGTTTTGTCCTGTAAGTATTTAAAGTCTATGTCTGTTAGTTGTCACAGTATTCACTCTCTCTCTCTCTCTCTCATCTTTCATCTCCAGTAGTGCTGTGTGAGCAGCTGAAGCTCCCTGTTTTCTCCTGTTCCCATGTCCCCACCCATAAAGCATGCTCCCACCACCCTCTTCCTCAACCCCAAGCATGGACACTCAATGCTTTTCTATATATAAACCTGACACAGGCCAACTGCACCCAAATGCTCTGTGCTTCTCTAATTTCTCCTTGCCTGGTTTACTTTTCCAAGCAGGGGCCAGGGCCAAGAAGTGAGGAGAGGACTTTCCAGAGCAAGAGGGAGAGCTTGAACAGGAGAGAGGGTAGAGGAGGTGGAGGAATAGAGAAGGTCTCACATGGACATCTAAGAGACCGAAGGATTGTGAATTTGGGTTTTTTTGTAACTGGCTGTTTGACTACTAGGAATTTTATTTTTTGGATTCAAAATGGATACGGGCAAAGGGCCAGCCCTGGCCTCGTTCATCATGAACGAAGAGGAGCTGAAGAGGAAGCAGCGGGAGAAGCTAAAGAAAATGCAGGCCACTGGAGGAAACCCTCGGCCTGCTCGCACCCTCTTTTTCTTAACTCTCAAAAACCCCTTTCGCAAGAACTGCATTAACATTGTGGAGTGGAAGTATCCTTTAAACACACCTGCACATTCATGCTTTGCGTTTTAATGAAACATTGAGATGGATCTTGATGTATGTGGCAGTTTATGATAGGAGATACACATACAGATGAACATCCTGGATCCAGATTGTAAGCTTAACACTGCTACCAGGAGTTAAAAAAAACATAGCCTGGAAAGGTTGTTATGTTTTGTGGATCTGTGACAGATGTGCACAGGTGGGTTTCTTCTTCTCTTACGTATTGAACTCTGTTAATAGCCTGAATGAATGTGCTAAGCTTTTGTTATTCAGGAAGTCTCATTCAGGGTTAAATAGAAATATTAGCTTAGCTTTACACTGTCTGAGCTCTACATTAGTAAGAGACTGTTAAATTTTTTCAGTTGCGCCCTTTATTTGTGTGCTAAATTACGAGCTGACCAAAATGTGGCTTAAGACAAGAAGACAGCTGATAACGATTGTAAATATATATCATATTGTTCATCAGCTTAAATGCAGTGTAATCAAATAATTGATGTCTTCTGTTTGTTTTAAATGATCATAGTAAAAAAATGTGACGTAACTTGCATTTGCTTTGTTGCACACAGTACAGTAGGTGCTATTAGGACAAGTTTGATAGGTGCATTTAAACAGTTTGACAGTATTCTGGGTGCATGCAGCTGTTGTGTGAGATCATTTGCGCTGGACATGATGCTGAGCTGGCAGGGACATTCTGAGCTGCTGCAGTCTGTTGGCAGGAATGCTCCCTCTCTCTCTCTCAAAAGCAGAATCACACTGACCATGCCATACTGATTTGTACACTCACGTATGATGGGTTTTGTGAAAACAGTGCAGCTACTGTACTGTAACAATCCTATAGTGGCTGCCATGACATAGATTTTAAAGAAATATGAAACCCTTTTTAGAAGTCTTTGGTCTGGAGCCTTTTAATAATAACCTTGGCTTTTGTTTAAAAAGAGCTGGACTTTCTTCTTTCCATTATTTAATATAGGCAAAGTTTAAGATCCGGTGACCACAGAATTTTAAATAAGGGGTTAAGAGAATTGACTGAAGAAGAAAATACCATTACACACATTTTTAAAGATCTAAAAATGCACCTAAAAGTGATCGGCATGTTTGGTGTTCAGATGTTGCTGCTTTTTTTTTTTCTTTTTGGAAGTTAAAGTTTTTTTTAATTTTTTTATACAAATGTGGACTTACTGTAAATACGTATCAAATATCTAAAGCTTATCCAAGGCATCATATAACACCATGTTTGCACTCAAAGAAAATTGTAATGCAGAAGCATTAATTATGTAAAGGATTAATTACAAGAAAATAAAATGAAAATTTAACATGAATTCCACGTCTTTAACTACTGTAGTTTTTGATGTATTGATGTTTTTATAGACATGTTTTTTTTAATGTGATTTAAACAAAATGTATAAGTTTTTTTTTTCAAACTAAATTTTTAAATCCAGTAAAAAATTAGAGAAGCAAACATTTGATCCTTGATAGTTTGTCTACATTTGAGGAAGAAAAAAAATTGTAGACTAAAAGAGAATGAATTGTAGAAATCCTAGTGTAACCTAAATGGAGAATCGTAAGTCCTGTATATTAAAAAAAATACATTCTACAGTACAGTATGTGCACTCTCTCCAGGTTTCTTTTCATTATCTTCTTTATTTGTCCTGTCACATTGTGGTTGCATTATCATGCTTGCCCAGTGTTTTACTAAACAATCTCCACCAGACCCTTTGAGATCATCATTCTCCTCACTATCTTTGCTAACTGTGTGGCTCTGGCCGTGTTTCTCCCAATGCCAGAGGATGACACTAACTCTACCAACTCTACCTTGGTGAGTAACTGTTCTACATTTTGGTTAAATTAGTAGTAGTTTGGCAGTATTTACCTACTGTAAGATAATGTAGGTTAAATTATTACTTTATTGTCGTTACTTATGTGTGTTCATGTAAATCTAAATGGTACATGTTGACAAATGTTGTCCAGGGGCGTACAATAAATATGTGTGAAGTTCCAACTCCTTTAAATCCAGTTAAGTTACTAACATGGCTGAACAGTGACAGCAGCTACATTTTAATGCTTAGCCATTAGTGAACAGCTCATTGCTATAAATAAAATGTTTCAGTTTTAATAGGGTGACTACACGTCACTACTTTTGGCTAGTGATGTGAATTGTGAACAAATGAGAACTTGGATAGTACATGTTTTTTTTCCTTTGCTTTTTTTTTGTCAGCTTTTATATTTCTTTTTACACATGCTCTATTTTGGTGCATTATTATTTTGAGTGCTTCGTTCGGTTCCCTGTAATATATTGCTGAGGCTACCAACAGACTACCCCTGCACTAGTGGTAAACTTCTTAAGGTCCTGGTTAAGGCTCTGCAAGGTAGGGGTTCAAAACTATTAATCATTTAAAGAAATCTGGAAGTAGTAGGGCAGCTGTGACAGTACTTACTTTTGATCATTACATCTATTGATCATCTCCGGCAATCAATAATGATTCCGGCATTGGTTTGGCACAGTCGCTCCTTGGCCCCCTTACATTGTAAGTGAGTCTAAAAGAAGGTTCGACTCTGAAACTAAAGCTCAGTGACTGGCGATGGTACTGTTTTCATCCCTGATTTTATATTTAGACCCTGGGTCAGTGCTAGCAATGAGCATGAAGCTGAGGCTCTGCAATCCACAGGAATAAGTGTGAGCTTCAAAGATACATGCAGACATATAAGGGATGTGGTGTGGGGTTTATTGCTCATACTGCCAATTTGAAAGGACTAGTTGATACTAATAAAATGCTTTTCCTCTTTGCATAGTCTAAAATTCGAACCGTATGCTGTTACTGTATGTACTTTATAGCTTTTTAATGTTTTACTTGTGTCAGATGAAGTTTACTCTTTCAGCCATAGCCTCCACACTTCAGGAAAATATAAGACGTAAAATCTCCTCTAAATCATATGAAAGCAATTTAACATAAGAAAAAACATACATTTTGTTTCTTATTCTCAATACAGCAAATATCTGTAGAATTTTTATTATTTATTATAACTTCTATTATTTCTATTTTTCAAATTGGAGATACATTTTTACCCCTGAGATCATGTGACTTTATTATATTAATTCTATGTAAACTTACTTTATTGACTGTTGAAAATATGTACATCAATCATATTACAATGTTTTTTTTTTTTTTTAAAGTTCTATCTTTGTCAGGAATAAAAAGTACAGAGGATGCAGGTACCGACTATAACCAGGAACAGGAGATTACAAACTGAGTTTAACGCGTAAACAACGTGAAACAGTGAATCCTAACTTAAATAGTGTGCTTAACAAGACATACAGTAAACAACAAGGCGGTGAAACATACAGAAACAAAATACCATGTGCACATGGTAACATAGATTTGAGAGTAAACATGACTTGCTGTGGCTCATGGGTGTTGTAGTCCAGCAGCTCTCTGGGGCTACAATGACAATCATTTTGATCTTTGAAACATTTTACACCCCTGAATGTTAATAGGTTTTCTTTATAAACACATTTTCTTTTCTTTTAGTTTTTAAGTATTATGTTTGAAGTGTTTTTTTTTTTCATCTCATGCTATTTTTACAGATGTAATTTTTAATTTTTAATGTTTGGAAAAAGTCAATGTCAAGTTAATTTATAATAACTAAACAAATAAATACATAATGCAGAAATATGTTAATGCTAAAAGGAATAAATCCGAATCAGAATTCTAAGAAGGAATTTTTTTAAGACTTAACTCAAGCACATTTTAAATATCTAGGTCAGATTTCCTGCTGCACTCAATACGCTCAGTCATATTCTCAGATCTCTAATAGTATGTTACTTAATAAAGTGTTGTATTTCAGATGACTAATATGTGTTATGATTTCTACAGTTACTATCTATTCACCCCGGCTGTCATATTAACTTATGGCCTGGGAATTTCACGGATACATTATGAAACTCAAGATGAGAGCCGTGTAGCTGAGCAGTCTGCGCCCAAATCAGCTCTACACAGACATAGCCCAGTCAAATTTCTGCAATAGGGATTACTTATACATATATATATTTAAAGAAGGATGTTAATTTTCAACAATTCATTTGATCTGAGAATATTTCAAATGAAATGATTTATGATTACAATTTTACATTTTCAGTAGTTCAGTATTTTTTATTTCAGCATTACACAATGTATATGACTATGTTATGTCAAATGGACCCTTCTTTTTTGAGACAAGCAGGGCTACCATGTTGTTTGAATGTGCATAAGCTTTGTATAATTCCCATATAAAAACAAATAATGGAGTAACTAACTGGAAACACAATCCCCTTGTACAAATATTTGCAGATCGCAACAGTGTAGTAGAGCAACATTAGTGAAACAGTGAAATGTTAGACTTGAAATTGGCAAATGTTTAAGCAACTGTCATGATATGATTGGTGCTACTAGTGTTAGAGCGTAAACAGTTACCGCATGGCCACTTTACTAGGTCCTGTTCTTTGAGTGTTTGCCTCAGCTTTATCACAACAACAGAGAAAAACACATTTCATCACTCATCACTTCATAACTGGTTAATCATGTTAATTCCATTAATAATATAGACGTTATATTGGTTTAAGTTGCTCATGACTTGTTGTTCTTTACCAAATGTAATTGGCAATCCTGCAAGCTTCATATCACTTAAAATGTGAATATTTCTAACAAGCTTTCTAAAAATAAAGCACAAAAAAAGAACCGTGCACCTCACTTTATAATATAATATAATATATCGTCTATACCACTTTATCCTGTGTACACAAGGACATGAGGTGGGGTACACCCTGGGCAGGGCACACTCACATATTCACACATTCACTGTGTCACATAGTCACACATTGATTTACACACTACGAGCAATTTGGGAACGTCAGTTAGCCTAATCTGCATGAGTACCCGGAGGAAACCCACCAATCACAGGGTTTTGTGTGCAAACTCCATGCACACAGAATCGAACCTGGCCAGTTCAGGTTAATAGTTCAGGTTAATTTGTTTTATTTTTATATTTTGTATGAATAATTTTTTTATGAAATTTTTTTTTCCCCCTGATTTTTCTCCCCAATCCAGTCATGTCCAATTCCCTCTCGCCACTACGGGGGGCTTCCACATTAAGGCTACTTACTACCTACCATTCAGCCAGGAGGGCCGAGGGCTGTCACGTGTTTCCTCCGAACCACGAAACACCGGCCAACCTCTTTTTTTTTTAACTGCTCGCTCACGCAACATTGGGGGCGGCGTAACACACTCGGAGGACAGTGCTATCTGCTTCCTCTGCGTGCACGAGCTCACAGACGCCCCGAATGGCGTAGAGCCGTGATTAATGTGGGAGCACTAGTCAAAGTCAAAGTCAACTTTATTGTCAATTCTGCTACATGTACAGTGCATACATATAGAGAATCGAAATTTCTTTTCTCTCATCCTTGATACAAATAACACTGAAGGGGGGGGGTAAAAAAAAAAATAAAAAAACTTAAATAACACAAACTTAGAAAACAACAGAGGTGAGGTAATTTAGTTACTGTCCTTCAAAAAGGGACAGTTTACAACACAGAAGGCAGATATGGAGAGAAACGGAACAGTGCAATGGGAATAGTGCAAGTGTGCTTATTTTAGTTGATATAAACCAGTAAACAAAACGGGGTATAAATACAGTATGATGTAAACAAAACGGGGTATAATTAC
>JAQMYJ010000040.1:13347087-13407583 GCA_030014305.1 Clarias laeviceps | reverse complement strand
ACCAACGATCTTCTCAGCTGCTCTCACTATGCGCTGGAGTGTTTTCCGGCAGGACGCATTGCAGGCGCCGAACCACACAGTGATGCAGCTGGTCAGGATGCTCTCAATGGTGCCTCTGTAGAAGGTGCGCGTGATGGGTGTCGGGGCTCCGGTTCTTCTCAGCTTTCGGAGAAAGTAGAGACGCTATTGTGCTTTCTTGGCCAGTGCTGCAGTGTTGGTGGACCAGGAGAGATCTTCCGTTTGCTGAGTTTGCTTCACTAAGTACCTCTCATCCCTCCCCGCTGAGAGAGCTCGGCCAATTTAGCTCTCTCAAGACCTCCGGCTGTGAGAGGTTACAGCATCACCCGGGAACCAAACCAGCGATCTCCGGATGATAGGGCGACCACTGCGCCACTCGGAGGCCTTTTATGAACATTGTTGGGTTGTGGAACAAATCATTAGAGTTTCCATTACTTCTTGTCAGGGAATTCGATATTTGATATATGAGTGTTTTGATATACAAGCATGTGGCACTAACGAATTATGCTCGCAATCCAAGGTTTAACTGTATATATATCATATGTTTATTCTTTATAGTATATATACAATAATATTTTGCTAAAACCATTGGTTAATATTGTTGTGCATGACAACAACAAACTATGACTGCTATTTGCAATTTGACTTAGAATTAACTAATAAAAATGAAGCACATTGCACACATTCAGTGACTCATTTTCTTTCAGTACTGTGATTACATAAGATGTGGAATTTAAAATGAAATAATCTTCTGACAAGGCTATGTATTGTCCTGCAGGAAAGCCTGGAATATATATTTTTGATCATTTTCACTCTGGAGTGCTTCATGAAGATAATAGCATATGGGTTTTTATTTCATGAAGGCGCATATTTACGGAACTGTTGGAACATACTGGACTTTGTCATCGTGTTCATGGGGTAAGATGTTTCTGTTCCATTAGTCTTTACATCTGAGTTTGCTTCATTTTAATATACTATATACACAAACACTTATAGATGCTGATGACCTGTAATTTGAGCTGTCAAATAATAAACTACTAAAACCACTAAATGGTGTTTTATATACAGTACTGTGCAAAAGTCTTAGGCATGCTGTGTTTTCCAGTACAATTATTTTTGCAGTTTAGTTTTATGACTTTATTATTGAGTCAGTACAAACATATTTCTGACTTAAAAAATTACAGAAAAGTTAAGACCCTAATTTAAAAAGTTTCTGATTAAAAGTTACACAAACATTTGTATGCCAGACAAGAAAGGAGTATATTACATAAGGGATCACGTTTTACATTTAAATAAATAAATAAATAAATAATAATAATAAATTTTATTTATAATGCACTTTATATTTGAAGCAAATCTCAAAGTGGTACAATTAAGTAATAGTAATAGTAATAGAAGTAATAGATTCTTTGAGATAGGAAGTATACACAAATAAATGGAAACTGCTTGGTCTTTCATGCAAAAAAATCTGTCCAAGCCCTCAGAAGAACTGGGAGTGGTTCTGCAGAATAAATAATAGTTTTAATTTCCTTTTAAAACTGCACAAATTTTACCTGACACTAAGGGGTCCCCAAAGTGTTGCACACCAGATGTTGACTTCATTATTTTATTTATTTATTTATTTATTTTCTGAAGGCTCTACAGCATTTGTTTTCATGTGTCTAAGACTTTTGCACAATACTGTATGTTATTTTGAATTGTACTCTTTTTATAGAAAGTAAAACCAACTTTTTCTAGATCATATCATCTCCTGTTACGATTTTTCTGATAACCATATGATCTTTGAATTGTTTTCAGGCTTTTTACCCTTGCGGTTGACACCATCAATGCAATAGCTGGTGTTCCCACAGAGAAAGGAGGTGGGTTCGATATGAAAGCTCTTCGAGCCTTTCGAGTCCTGCGACCACTTCGTCTTGTCTCTGGAGTTCCCAGTAAGAGCTTCCCACATTACCCTTTTGTTCCAATTGAAACCCATCATAGAGTCTTTTGTTTTTTGTTTAAACTTGTTGTTCCTCTCCAGGCTTGCAAGTGGTTATGAACTCTGTTTTGAAAGCAATGCTGCCCCTGTTCCATATCGCTCTGCTTGTCTTCTTCATGGTCACCCTTTATGCTATAATGGGTTTGGAGCTGTTTAAATGCAAGATGCACAAGACGTGCTACTACGAAGGCACAGGTAAAGCAAACTTTTATCTGCTTGTGTCCTCTTTTGCTTGGAGTAGATTAATATTCCAGGTGGAAGTACGTTATATGAAGGCTTTATATGTACAGTACATATAACCTATTATTATTTCAAAGCATTGATGAGATATTAAATGCATTGTTCTAGTTGAGCATTACTGTTTATTCCAATTTTTATAATACATTTACAAATGAAGTCATTATAATTGTTATTTACTTATTGCATAAGTGTTAATGACATTTATCACAACTCTCAAGGTTTTGTAGTAAGGTACTGTATATGATATGATAATGACACGGAAATTAAGAGGGAGAAAAACAAGGTATAATATATCCCTTAATACAGTACAAATAAGGGCTCATTCTTTTGGTATTGATGTTATAATGCATTATGACCATTACTTATACCCATAGCTGACTAGTGATCCTGTATGTGATCCAGTATACATATTTAGTTATAGAGATTTTAATAGATTATAGAGCATTTCTGTAAATCACTCTAGATAAGAGCACCTGCCAAATGATATAAATTTAAATGAAAATACTATAATGCAAATACAGCTACAGTACATTTAAAGTGTAATGTGTTTTGATATGAATTCATTATTAAATGAAATGAATGCATGTGTAGACTATTATAAATGTGACGTTCATAGAAAGTGGCACTATACTGGTGAATAACTATTACATTAATGTATATTAAGAGTAATAATAATTAATAATAATAAATTATTATTATTATTATTATTATTATTATTATTATTATTATTATTAGAATAATCTGGATATTTTCATATGCAATGAGTTGATATTATTTTATAGATATATTTTTTGTATGAACATTCCTCTTGCCTTGTATCACAGACATTATTGCCTTAAGGGATAGTGAAGTGCCATCACCTTGTGCCCAGGCTGGAAATGGACGCCGCTGCACCATTAATGGCACACAATGTAGGTCTGGATGGCCAGGACCCAACTGGGGGATCACCCATTTTGATAATTTTGGCTTTGCCATGCTCACAGTGTTTCAGTGTATCACAATGGAGAGTTGGACTAACGTTCTCTACTGGGTGAGTGAAGACACTTCCTCAGTATTTCTTATTTTTTTTTTAAATCATTATTTCTGCTGATGTAAAGGTTTAAAAGTGAAGCACAGCTTGTGTTGTCTGTCAGGTCAATGATGCTATTGGCAACGAATGGCCGTGGGTCTACTTTGTGTCCATGATTCTGCTTGGTTCTTTTTTTGTCCTCAATCTGGTTCTTGGCGTCCTCAGCGGGTAATTAATCCATGTTATTTGGTATAAATTCTTACATAGCCCTACCACCCCTTCCCCCCATAGCTCTAAGGCTCTAAATGAGGTCCATATGAAGTACACAATCAATAAGTGTGCTCTCATCCTCTCTGTAGGGAGTTTAGTAAAGAAAGAGAGAAATGTAGGTCCAGAGGGGAGTACCAGAAGTTACGAGAGCGAGAGCAAATGGATGAAGATCTGAAAGGTTACATGGAATGGATTACACATGCTGAAATTCTGGATGCTGATCAGGAAGGATTAGGTAATCTGCTTCTAAACCTATAGTTGATTTTCTTCATATCTGGGTTTACATTGCATTAGGTTCCTTGATTTTGCTGCATGTGCTACCATTTTTCTCCTGCCACTTGTGCCCGTTTTTTGACCATGTTTCTTTTGTCAACAGGTCTCCTTCCTCTAAAGGACAGTGGTTCAGAGACAGACAGTCTTTATGGAAAAGAGGGTTTAAGCCGTGTAGTCTATTACTTGTAAGTGTGCTTAAATTTTTTATTTTTATTTTAATTAATTACATCTTTTTAAATTATTGTAATTTTTACAATCTGACTCCTAGTCGCCTTGCTCGTCGCTATAATCGAGTCTTACGGAGGAAGTGTACTGCTTGGGTGAAGTCCAAGGTGTTCTACTGGCTAGTGATCCTGGTTGTGTTACTCAACACTCTTGCCATTGCCTGCGAACATCACCCCCAGTCTGAATGGATGACCCAGTTTGAAGGTCTGTCCTGAAAAGCTAATTGTTTTGCGGGAAATCAAATGACTAAAGGAATCTAGAACTTTCAAGCCCATTATGTTTGTTTCCGTGTTTTTGATTCCACAGATACCGTCAACAAGATACTGCTCTCCTGCTTTGCAATCGAGATGATCATGAAGATGTATGCTTTTGGCCTGCGAATGTATTTCATGTCGATCTTTAACCGTTTCGACTGTTTCGTTGTTACTGTGGGTATACTGGAGATCATCCTGGTCTCAGCAAATGTGATGACATCACTGGGTATCTCTGTGATGAGGTGTATCCGGCTCCTACGTCTGATGAAGGTTACAAAGTGAGTTATCCCCCCTAAGGACACTAGTAGATTTAAATAAAATTAAAAAATATATATTTTGGTAAACTTTGACAAAGTTCATAGAGCAAATCTAAGATTACTACTGTCTGTCAGGTACTGGACATCTCTAAGCAGCCTTGTGGCCTCGCTGATAAACTCAATCCGGTCCATCGCCTGCCTACTCCTCCTGCTCTTCCTCTTCATTGTTATCTTCTCTCTCCTGGGGATGCAAGTGTTTGGAGGGAAATTCAACTTCCCCGACAGGCCCTTGCAGCGCAGCAACTTCGACAACTTTCCCCAGGCTCTCATTAGTGTGTTCCAGGTGCGCGCACATTACCTCTGAGAATGGTTTTCATAATTAAAAATGAACTTAATTTATAGATTTTGATTCTGGACTGTCATGTATTATAAAATTTATGCCGTAAATACAGTATGAAGTAGTGTAATACTGCACGTGTACAAATATGTACAAATATGAAAGTAAAGAAATGGAAAGTACACATGTACTGTATAGAATAAAATTAAGTCTATATAAAATACAGTAAATTATTAAATATAATAGAAAAAGAAAAAACTCACGCACTCACTCACCCTCTATACTTCTTATCCTGTACAGGGTTGTAGTATCCAAGGGAATTCAGGACATGAGTCTGGGTGCACCCTGGACAGGGTGCCTAGCAATCACAGGGCATATTGGCGCTCACACACTCACACTCACTCACACATTATGGGTAATTTTGGAAATGTCAGTTAGCTTAATCTGCATGTCTTTGGACTGTGGGAGAAAACCAGAGTACCTTGATGGAAACCCACCAAGCACGGGGAGAACATGCAAACTCCACACACACACAGACCTGAGGCGGGAACTCAACCCCGACTCCAGAGGTGCAGCCCACAGTGCTAAAAACTACACCAGAAAAAAAACATAAACTATAAATTGCTTCAATAAAAGAAAATGAAATTTTCAAATATACCAAGTTCTAAACCCTTAGTGTTATTAATTAAATGTGAAGTAAAATAAAAATTGTATAAAGCTTGACTGATTGATACAAAAATAGTGCTGATTTCAACAGTTTTGAACATAATTCTCTTCATTCTGTCAGGACGTTTTATTTTCTTGTAGTAAATTACATCTTAATTAAACATTTCCAGGTCCTGACTGGGGAGGAGTGGGATTCCATCATGTACAATGGTATTATGGCTCATGGTGGACCAACTTTCCCAGGAATTCTCGTCTGCATCTATTTTATCATCCTGTATGTCTGTGGAAACTGTATCCTTCTGAACGCTTATGTTAGATCTAGCATGTACACTGCATGTAAAACACCAGTAGAGATGGCAAAAATTAAAAGCTTAAGTTTTCCTAAGCTTTGATCAGTCATCCTCTTGAATGTGTTCTTGGCCATTGCTGTGGATAACCTGGGTGAAGCTGAAAGTCTTTCGTCAGCTCAAAAAGAAAGGGAGGAGGAGAAAGCTAGAAAGAAGCTCATGAGGTATTCATATTCTCTTAATCACCCCTGAAACTTAGGAGACTGTGTCTTACCATCTTAGCAATTTATTCAGGTACTGTAGAATCTTCTGTTTTTTTCCAACAGAGGAGCTCTTTCACAGAAGAGTGATGAAGAAAAGGCTTTGGTGATCAAGAGCAAACATAAGGCTGAAGGAATGCCTACAACAGCAAAAGTAAGAAAACCTTAGAGCTTATTATCCCTACAGCAAAATACCACACTGAGTTTCCTCAACTTATTGATCAAGTCCAGGAACGGGTCTTTCTCTATTTCCATCAGAGTAGAAATGCTTTGTCAAAGGATGAAGGTTAAATTAGTATTGGGTTCCCTTTTGATTCCTGTTTCTTCCTAATGTTCTCTCAGGGAGTTTTTCCTTTGCATCTGTTTCAAATGCCATAATCCTATGATCTGACCATTGATGTTTTCTTGCAGCTTAAAGTGGATGAATTTGAATCGAATGTAAAGGAAGTGAAGGACCCGTTTCCTCCTGCTGATTTTCCAGGTAACCATCACAAACACTAAAATCTCTTCCTGGCTTAAGCTGAGATTCTAAATTGGGCATCAGCATATTTGCAAGGATAGCAGCACTATTAAAGGTGATGCTAAATACTAACCACATGCTCCTATGGTCATTTATGGGATGGTGTTAAAAATAATGATCTATTCATAAACAGCATGGTGCTGTACTTTCTAATGATCAGCATTTGTCATTTTTAATAAGCATTGTTCACTTTGCTGTAATGCCAGTTGAGTGACATCGTCAATGTTCTAGATGTGATGTCAGTCTTATTAATCAGGACAATGTTTGGATTTTTTTTTTTTATATATTCCTAAAAATTGTCTCTAATTCTTAGGTGACGATGAGGAGGAAGAGCCTGAGATCCCTATCAGTCCAAGGCCCCGACCTATGGCTGATCTTCAGCTTAAAGAGACAGTGGTTCCCATGCCTAATGCCAGCTCCTTCTTCATCTTTGGCCCAGAGAACAAGTAAGTTGTTTGCAGCAAACATATTTCCAATCGTTTCTTTTTTTACAGGCTGAACAGTTTATTGACTCTAACTTAGAATTTTATTTTATAAAGGTCTTCAGAGTTATACTATGATGTACAGGTTGTGATTTTGAAATGTGATTTTAATTAGGTCTTTCATTTATAGTCAGTGGCTTAACAATTGTAATCACAGGTGCCAAAAACAACAAATTGTGTTCCCCCAGAAAAAAAATTTTAGGCCAACATCAACAATGTCATACTGTATAATAGCTGTTGGTTGTTCTCTTCGATAGAATTTAAAATGTGGTTGTCAGTTGTTAAGTTTACCTTTTGTGCTTCATTTTCAAGAATGGCACGTCATGCACATTATATCCACTCTATTCTGCAAATACGTGCAAATGCACAAATATTTCATTATCTATACTGTACGTGTGCTATGTTTTTCATTGACAGGTTCCGTAAGCTGTGCCACAGGGCTATCAACGCGACCCCCTTCACCAACTTCATCCTTCTCCTCATTCTCCTCAGCAGCATTTCTCTGGCTGCTGAAGATCCCATCGACCCCAAATCCTTTAGAAACAAGGTACCAACAAACAAAAAACAAACACTTATGTGTACTGCATTATTATTTGCTTTCAACCAAGATGCCAAATTTATGACATATCCATTAAATGCACCTGACTATTTTATAGATCTTGGCTTATGCTGATATTGTGTTCACAACAGTCTTCACCATTGAGATTGTCCTTAAGGTAAGTGAAGTCTTTTGATAAAATGTTCAAATTTAATAACCATGACTGCCATAATTATATCCTGACGCATTATGCTGAAATGAAGTTGTGTGTCTTTGTTTGACTTGATTTAGATGACTGTGTATGGTGCTTTCCTGCATAAGGGCTCCTTCTGCCGAAACTCCTTCAACATTCTGGATCTCATTGTTGTTGTGGTTTCCCTCATGTCTATGGGAATGGAGTAAGTTCTTATATATTGTACCTGTAATAACAACAACAACAATATTAATAATTCTATAATAATAATAATAATAATAATCATAATAAAACGATAGACCTACAGTGTGGCCCATGTTGAATCGTTGAAGCATACAAGGGACTTTAATGGAGAACCATCCCCAGCAACCATTTGCTGTTGGTTATTCTAAATTCAAGTAATGAAATGTGTTTTCTTTAAAGACCCTTTCAAAACAGTACATTTTAAAGAAGACATTAATATGGACTCTTAATATTCATGCCTGCTTCGAGTCATGTAAACTGTAACTAAAACAATAAAACAAGCAATGTATCACATATGATACATGGTAGAGGGGCAGTGGTAGCTCAGAAAGTTAATTACTGATCAGAAGGTTGGTGGTTCAGGCCCCTGCTCGACTCGTCAGCCAGCTCATGTCTCAGTCACAGGTTAATTAAAATACCCATTTAGACTAAAGAGAAAGGAATTCTAACTGTGTGTGGCTTTTGGTCAGAGTAGAGCATAGTCGCTGTTATAAACTGCAGCCACAGTTGTCATTAACACCATGAGTTTGAAAGTAATCTATGCAGCTTCCGAGTAAACTTGAATGCACTAGATCTGACTGATATTATATTCTGTACACAACAAAACAAGTAATAACATAATTTGAAACATTTCACAAAAGTGCATTATCCAGCAACCAAAAAAACTGACGTAAACATTTGATATTGACTTAAATTAAGTGGAATTTGCTTTAATCTTAGTAGCCATTGTCTACTAACTACCTACTACTTTTATGGAAAGGTCACATACATTTCAGATGCTTTATTATAAGATTACGTTTCAAAATATGTGAATGTGCCTCTGATCCTTTTTAAAGATTGTGTTGTACAGTACAGTATAAAGTTTAGCATTTATTTAAATGCATAAAAATTAGAGGTCCTATGAAGTCCGGCTTCATGTCTGTATTAAATATCTGAGCAAGCCCCTTTTGGTCATCCAGTGCCTGATGTCCTGTGCTGAGTATGTGGGGTTTTCTACGTATGTACAGGTCCAGTGCTATCTCTGTGGTGAAGATTCTCAGGGTGTTGAGAGTTCTAAGGCCACTACGGGCCATCAATAGAGCCAAAGGATTAAAGGTATAAAATATATCTTAAAATAATCATTATTCTAAGCATTAACCTTTAACAATTAGATGATTTTTTTTTTTTTGCATCAAATCAGTTTTTGCTTTGGATATGTGATTAAAAATCTGCTTTTGTGTTGTAGCATGTGGTCCAGTGTGTGTTTGTGGCCATCAAAACCATCGGCAATATTATTTTGGTCACCATGCTTTTAAACTTCATGTTCTCTTGCATCGGAGTCCAACTCTTCAAGGTGAAATGAAAACCTGCCTTGGAAAATATTCTCGTGGCTTGTATGGAAATTATTTGTTGGTAATTAGGATGTTTATGTCTTCTCAGGGCAAGTTATACTCTTGTACAGATCCATTGAAGTTGACTGAGGAGGAATGTCAGTGAGTACTGTTCTTCACTGTATTGTATTTATTTGATTTATTTTGTTATTCCACAATGTATTACGGTTCTTTAAATGTTCAATTGTTCTTTATCTGTTAACAAGGCTCTTCTTTGTTGTCGTCAGGGGAAATTATTTGCATCATGTGCAGAACAGTCTCCATGACACCGAGGTCCGTCGGCGAGAGTGGGTCAACAGTGACTTTAACTTTGACAATGTACTCAATGGCATGCTCACACTCTACACTGTCTCCACGTTTGAAGGCTGGCCAGAGTGAGTATCGACTGGAAACTCATAAACATGTTGAACTCATTCATTTGCATCTTTCAATGGTTTTGTATTAATGTTGTAAAGACACCTGGTTTTATATTTATCCTGCCTGTTTCCGTTCCACAGGTTGCTTTATAGAGCTATAGACTCAGACTCGGAAGACAGGGGCCCGATTTATAACAACCGTGTGGACATTTCCGTCTTCTTCATCATTTACATTATCATCATCGCTTTCTTTATGATGAACATCTTCGTCGGCTTTGTTATCGTCACTTTCCGAGAGCAAGGAGAGCAGGAGTACAAGGATTGTGAGCTAGACAAGAACCAGGTGAGGAGTTTATTGTTATGTTTTATGAAATGCTGAAACATAGGATTACTTAAAACCAGGGACCAGAGATTACTTAAAAATAAAGCGATGCTTAGTTATCAGTAAGATAACCAGTGGATACTATATTAAAGAGGTCTCAGAGCTACAATACAGCGAGGTTAGAGGTCAATTGGTTTTACACCCTCATTCACAAGTCCCTGTTTGACTTGAACACTCAGGTATATAACTTGCAAGATAAGAATAGATGCAAAGAGGCTACTTTTCCTTTATGTAAAGACAGTCACATATTATATATTCACAATAACTCCACTTCACGTTGCGTCAGATTACTCCCTTGTTGGTTATTTTCCTAATTTCCTTCTTTCCTACAGGCTTAAAAAAAACCCTGATTATTATAACCTTAGTTCCTGTATGATCTTTCTACCACAGCGACAATGTGTACAATATGCGTTAAAAGCTCGGCCTCTCCGCTGCTACATCCCTAAGAACCCTGTCCAGTACCAGTTCTGGTACCTGGTGACCTCGTGCTACTTTGAGTACCTCATGTTCTTCCTCATCATACTCAACACATTGTGTCTAGGAATGCAGGTATGTGTTTTTTCTACTATGCTTATAAGACAAATCTTTTTCTTATAAGATTAATTTTACTATTTAATAAACTTTACTTATTCAAAATATTGACCTTAATTATCTAAGTGCTTTCTTTGTCTCCTGTATTATAGCACTGTAATCAGTCCGACCACGTAACCAAATTGTCAGACACTCTAAATGTCATCTTCACGGTCCTTTTTACGATTGAGATGATCGTCAAACTCATTGCATTTAAAGCAAAGGTAATGCAACGTCCTGCGCAAAAAAAAATAATTCCTGACTGAATTCCTCCCTGAGAGAGTCTCCTCATATTCTCCGTCACTTTCTGCAGGGTTATTTTGGAGACCCTTGGAACGTGTTTGATTTCCTCATCGTGGTCGGGAGCATCGTAGATGTCGTCCTCAGTCAGGTTGATGTAAGTACAAGTTGTTTTTTTCTATTTTATTGTCACCATATAATGTTCCTGATCTTTAAACCTTCTTTATCTTCTCCCTATCTTCATCTGTCTTTTCGTCCCCTTGCAGGCTGCTTTGGAGTCGAGCGGTGGACTGTACTGCCTCCATGGCTGTGCTGTAAATATCAGTCAGCGCTGCATGGGCCTTGCCGTGTGAGCTGCTTTACTGACCCTGGTACACTCTGACCATTTAACAACTAAAAAAACAACAAAAAAAAGTACACAAGTTTGCAGTGGTTATGGTAATGTCTTTAAGCAAAGATCTAAGCTTATTCTAAAGATTTTGTCATAATTTTAACTCTATATAGAAAATATAAAAAGAAAAAAGTTAAAACTCATTGCAATAATCTAATCATTTAATGAAATCTTTTATGCTGGTTGGTAACTTTAAAGTTATGCAAAATGCTTGTGCAATTTGACCTCTTAATCGCATGCAATGTGTCAGTGACATAAGAGTGCTGTTTAAAATAATTAGTTATTCAAACCATTTAATTTGCTTGTTCATTTAATGTACTTTAGGCGCTATAAAAATTTCAAGATGAAAAATACAAACATGTCTTTTTTATTCTTTTACATTTTTTTTTCAGGAAACAAACCCAATGCAGGCCATTGCTGTGAGTCCTTTTAGACATCTTTTCTCTTTTTTTTTTTTTTTCATGATTTCATGATAACTTCTTTATTTTATAAACCATACATTTCCACTTCTTCACAGTATGAAGAAAATGCCCGAGTCTCAATCACCTTCTTCCGACTCTTCCGTGTCTTGCGTCTGATAAAGCTGCTTAACCGCTCTGAGGGCATTCGCAACCTGTTGTGGACCTTCATAAAGTCCTTCCAGGTCAGAAACAGCGATGGTTTCAGGTTTATTGTAGACTTGATCAGTAATGATTATTATTAAATAGAATGTTTTTGCATCCATTGATATGTTTTAATCATATTGTAAAGTATATAATCTATTAGCAATGATTTTATCTGATTTCATGCTACTGTAACTAACAAGCATGTAAATCAACACAGACTACTCTGTTCAATATTATTGTGATATCCAGTTGCCATTTTACTCATTATTAATTTTTTTAGCATATTTTATAATAATTTGTGAGTGTTGCTTTTTTTTGTTTTTGCCTAAACTGCTCTTACTGCTATAAAGTAGACATATACTGTATACAGTACCGTAAGTCATTCATGTCATTGTGCTTTACTATTTACCAAGCTTGTAAATGCCTACTAGAAAGCTAGATGTCTATTTGATAACTTTACGATGTTATTATATGTTATTATAGGTGAATACCAGCATCAAAAAGGGCTATAGTTAAAATTAGGATGTGTTTCTTTTTTCTCTTCTTCAGGCATTCCCTCATATAGCTCTGATCATAGTAATGCTTTTCTTTATCTATGCTGTCATAGGGATGCAGGTAAGCGTCTCTGAATTTCCCACACATGCTTTATTAATGAAGCTCTACAGTTCTACGTCTTTTTATCTGTTTGATCTGAGCTAAAACTCTTTCCTCTTGAACAGGTATTCGGTAAAATTGCCCTAGTAGACGGCACTGAGATCAACCGAAACAACCATTTCCAGACATTCCCACAAGCCATTCTGCTACTGTTTCGGTAGGTTAAATGTCTACTTGACGTCACTGTCATCAAGAAGTGATAAGCAAAATAATTTAAATTGCAAGTTAAATTGTTTGGTTCTGTTCCAGGTGTGTTACGGGAGAAGGCTGGCCAAAAGTCATGCTGGCCTGTATGTCTGGGAAAATGTGTGATCCAAATTCAGAGCATGGCTCAGATCCAGAAACGCAGTACAGCTGTGGAACCAACTTTGCTGTCTTTTATTTTCTGAGTTTCAACATGTTGTGTGCCTTTTTGGTAAGCATTTTAGTTCAGCTCTGAGTAGCAAGTTATATATTTTTAACAAACCCCTACAATCGATTGTTTTAAAGTAAATTGTCACTTCTTTTGCAGATTATTAATTTGTTTGTGGCTATCATTATGGACAACTTTGACTATCTGACACGTGATTGGTCAATCCTTGGTCCACACCATCTGGATGAGTTCAAGAAGATCTGGGCCGAATATGACCCTGAAGCAACGTGAGTAAAGAGCAATTTTAGTTAAGCTTTTATGTGCATTTTTTATTTGGAAATGTTTTTTGATTACAAACTCTTGATTTGAAGGGGGCGAATTAAACATCTGGATGTAGTAACTCTTTTACGAAGCATCCAGCCACCACTGGGATTTGGGAAATTCTGCCCTCACCGCTCAGCCTGCAGGGTAATCTAATTAAATCTGTAATTGTAAAGGGAAAAAAAACATCAGCTGTATTTACATTACATCTATAATGATAACTATACTACTGTTATTAGAAGAAGCAATATCTATGAGCAGCTAATCTTCCAACTTTTTCATTTCATGTTACGTTTCTGTCCCCAGCGTTTAATTTCCATGAACATGCCTTTGAACAGCGATGGAACAGTCACCTTTAATGCCACATTGTTTGCCTTAGTCCGAACAGCTTTGAAGATTAAAACTGAAGGTATGAAATGCTGGTGAAACAGTAATACTGTAATATATAATGTACCAATACTTTATTGATTAAAAAAAAAAACCTCTATAATAAACTCTCCTGTTGTCTGGTGGCTATATCAGGCAACTTTGAACAGGCTAATGAAGAGCTAAGAGCCATTATTAAGAGCATCTGGAAACGGATTAGCATGAAACTCTTGGACCAGGTCCTTCCACCTATTGGAGGTAAAAAATAAATAAATAAACATTGAGATGCTAATGGACATCATTGCGTTATTGTTTTGTTCCTATAATAGCATATCCTGAAGTGTTAAGTTCCGTACTTACAGTAACTTGTACTTTAATTATTATTATAATTTACTAGTATTATTATTTCATTTGAGTCTAATCTTTGTGTGATTGCACAGTTTGTGATGTGATGTGATTAATAACAGATGATGAGGTCACCGTTGGGAAGTTCTACGCCACCTTCCTGATTCAAGAGTACTTCCGTAAATTCATGCAGCGCCAGGAGGAGTACTACGGTTACCGGCCTACCAAAAAAAAAAGTGCAGCTGAGATACAGGTATAACAATAGTTTAAGACATTTTTTGCACCTCGGTATTAATGCACAGTAGAGCACCCGGCAATACTCCTTACTTTTCTCAGCTCATCCAGCTCTTTTATCATCACTTATATTATAACACACAATATAATGTTTTCTTGTTCAGGCGGGTCTGCGCAGCATTGAGGAGGAGGCTGCCCCTGAGCTCCACAGAGCCATCTCAGGAGACCTTATTGCTGAGGATGAGATGGAGAGAGCCATGGCAGGAGGAGAGGAGGGCATCTACAGGGTAGCACAAGCACACTCTTAACTCTCTCTCACATTCTCTATAATGTTTATCCTGTACAGGTTCACAGGAAGCCTGGAGTCTATCCCAGGGGACTTGGGGGACTTGGCAGGGTACACCCTGAAAGGGTGCCAATCCATCACAGGACACAAGCACACATACAGTACTCACAGATCCACACACTAAGGGCAATTGGAAAAGTGAGTTAGCGAGTTCATACTATATAATAGAATTAATGATACTTTATTCATTCATTTATTCATCTTCATTAACCGATTTATCCTGGTTAGGATTGCAGTGGATCTGAAGCCTCACACAAGAACACAAGGCACAAATATACAACCGATTATTGTAAGCCAGATCTTGCTTCAGAATCATATAATTGTCTTTTCCCTTCTTCAGAGAACTGGGGGTTTGTTTGGGACCAACCCAGACCCTTTTTCATCAGAGCCCAGTAGCCCTACAACAGCACAGACCAGCCAACGCCCCCTGCAGTTCTCTGAGAGTCGCCCAGAGGATGTGGAGTCTCCCCCCGACTCTGTGTTCCTCCCCAACCCCGAGTTCTTCCCTGAAACACCGACCAGAGCAAACATCACCAACAACAATGCCAACTTTACAGATGAGTGCGTACTTTACATATTCCAGCTCCACTTGGTGATATTTTCTGCTTACGGCAACATAATCCCATCTGGCTTAACGCTTTATAGCTCCAGATTATTGTTTATTTCAGTTGTATTATTCATTTTGCAGTATAAGGTGGTATCAAAAGGTTTTGAGACTAGTTTTGCAACACGCCAACAGAAGGCAGCATAAGGTTGCATGCACAGTCACAGGGGTCGCACCAACTTTCATACGTCAGTGTGCCAAAAGACATTGTGAAATTCTGTGTGAAACTGGGCAAATTTGGCAAGTTTCCTGCGATTCTGCAATGAATCATTCGATGTGTTTTGAGTGGCACATGCGCTTCAAGAGCAGAAGAACATCACTGGAAGACGACAAGAAATAAGGAAGACCTTCAAAGAGCTCAGCCTCCGAAAATGCAACTTCTGAATGATGATCATCGGAGAACTTCCACACTCACCCTACCCACCAGATAATAATAAAGTACCCATAAGCGATAAAGTACTTTCTTGTAAACAGAGCTAATCTCAAAACCTTTTCACACCACCTCGTATTACTGGTTCAGTAATTGAAACTAAATGTAGTCACAAGAATAAGGATTGAATTTGGTTTGAAACCATTGAATGTTTCAGACAGTTGAGGTTAATAGAAGTGTTACAGCAGGGAATGGGAACAAACTTAGTATACCCTACATTTCATCTTTCTACCTAACGTTGTGTAAATGCTTTTCTTGTTTTATCAATTCCAGTTTTATATTTGAAAGAGAGTCACCACTCGGTGTTGGTGCCAGAAGCCAATCCTTTGAAGATATTAGTAAGTATAAAGAAACCATGGATTATTTATAAAATCCCAACTGTAGGTTGGACAAATTTGCTGGTAAAGAGCTCTTTTTTTAAATTTCCTTTACAGGAGATGCTGAAGACAGACAGCGGACAGATTTGACTGTGAGGACTGACATCACTCAGGTAACCTGCTCAGCAGACTTTCAAAATCTAAAGAAATCTAGTCTAATTTATATATTGTATTTGTTGTGGTAGATGACAGGGGCTGTTAAGAAACCTTTATTTCCATGAACATGAGAGTTAGTTTAGAGTTAGTTTTTACGCTTTACTCTTGCAGTTCCCTTATGATCCTACATACGATGAAAAAGAATCTTCACCAGCAAGTGACAAACTCATCCAACAGGTAAATTGTAAACAAATAACAGATTTATCTGTTTTAGTTTGTGAGAAAGAACCAAAATCATGGCATTTTGCATTTTTAGGCACTGAGAAATGGTGGCCTGGAAACTCTGGCTGACGACCCCAAGTTTGTTGCTGTGACTAAGAAGGAGATGGCAGAGGCCATGAACATCAGTGTGGGCGACATGGAGGGAGCCGCTCAGGACCTTCTGAATGAAATGGGAAAAGGGAAAATTGTGAGACGTAAAAGACGTCCCATTCCAGTTCCACCCAGCGCCAAACCCACCGAATCAAATGAAGACACCACTGCAGTGTAGGACGTTATGATCTGTCCTTGTGTTTCATAATTGTCCTGACGAGAACGGTTTCAATCCACTTGTTTCTCATCCTCATATGTCTGTTTCACATGTTCTTGAAACAAAACGAATTAAATAACTCTAACAGGCAAAGCAAGAAACCATGTGAGTGTAGTTTTGCCTAAGTGAGGTGTGGCATTGTGTCCATTTGCTCCTTTTTCATAGAGTGGATTTTATTTTCAGAGGACACAGAAAACAGTAAGTGGGACAGAAGACATACTTGTTTATTTCATTGCTGTGAGACAGACGAGTTCAGATAAGAAACAGGTCTTCGTCTGGACGGTTAATGTTTTAAACTTTTGAATTCAGTCATGTCATTTCAGAGAATTATCTGTGATAAGGAAATTTCCCAGGTTAAGGAATCAGAAGTATTAACATTTATGAATGTTAATACTATAATTAAATGATTTAAGTACGGTATTATGACTTAAAAAATGTAGTACTGTGCAAAAAATTGTCTAGGAGAGATTCTCTAATGTGAAGACATATATATAAATAGAAATCAATTCAGTCACCTCAAAATTAAAATGTCCTGCCCTTGTATCAGTTTTCATATTTAAATAGTTGCACAGCTTTAATTAGAAATTGGCTTTCATGATTTTTTTACAGGCCTTATATCTTATCTTTCTATTCAGACTGATTTCTTGTGTTACTTTATTTAAATATATACACAGTCTAAATGTTTCTGTAACGTATATTTTGTAACAAAAAAAAAAAATCATTTTGGCAATTTATTTCAGTTTGATGTTTAACACAAACACTTGTCAATTTATTATTATTTTTTTAATAGGAGGCTAAGACTTTTGTACAGTACTGGATGTTAAATACACTCATCCAGCATTAACATGAAAAACAAAATGAAATGTTGACTCGACCACGTGCAAGTACATGAGAATACTTCCGATGAAGGTTTACTGATGTTAGATGATGTGTGAATGGTAGCTGCGGTAATGATTTTGAATGCAGTTATCACTGAAACACTGGATTTACTTATGATTTAATTAAGTTTCCACAGCAACTGTGAGTACTAAAGGAAATGTATTTTATTTCAAAGTGCTGTCTGGCATGGCAGTAGGGAAAGTTCCTTTTCCTTTTTTTTGTTTAAAGTTTTTTTTGTTGTTGTTTTAGGGTTTTTTGAAAGAAAAAAAAAAAGACGTATATCTCCAAAGAGGTATGAAAGATTTCAGCTATTGTATTGCATAAATGGTTAATGATCTCTATAGACATAGAACACAAATTCTGATACTGCAAAAGTGACTGTATTGTCTGTACCTACTTCATGAACTCAACAAACGGAGAATCATGACTGCTGAAATAGAGCCTCGGTTCTCCTCACTCTGATTTTGCCCTCAGAACATTTTTCCTCAAATCAATTCTTAACTGTGTCTCTCAATGTATATTAAATTAAATTAAATTTATATAGGCTATTTATTACACACAATATTAAAATGTTCAGATAAACCAAAGTATTATCAAGTTAATCTCACTATGGATTCTGTAAAGAAAAATTATAAAATAAGTAAAGGAGCAATTCTTAATATATTCATTTAACAGTATGGTTATTTATTTAATTTAATTTATTTTTAAAATCTTTTTTATACCCATTATGAATATTTTATTGTTGCTTATTTGATAATCTATTTATTGGTAATGCTAGACCAACACCTGTCTTAAAAAAAACAAACTGTGACAGCTTTGGACTGCTCATAACAGACTGATGTTATAATACATAAGCTTGGATTAGGTTTTAGGTCATTAGATACCTTGAACACTCACTCACTCATCGTCTATACTGCTTTATCCTGTGGTACAGTGTTGTGGGGAGCCTGGAGCCTATCCGACGGTGGCCGAGAAGTGCAAAACAAAATAAAACCCGAAAAAATTATTTAATCTGAAAAAATATATATATATAAATAAATCAAAAATAACAAATCAGAAAACACGACTACATATCCAGAAACAAAATACCAAATGAGAAAACACAATAACAATTCAGTCAAACTGGAAAAGTTAGGTCTAGATTGCAAATTAACTTTGGGTCCATCATGACCCTGATCCGGATAAAGATCTTACTGAAGGTGAAAAATTTGAACTATATGAATATATAGAGTATAACATAGGCATAACTGCACAACCTAGACCCCCCACCTCCTGTGTATATTCAAAATAAATGATTAAATAAAGAAACCAATCATAATCTGTTGATAATAAACCTCAAGGTCATGCTGTTGTGCACACTGTTGTGTGTGTGCGTGCATGTGTGTGCATAGTTGAAATTCACTGAACCTCAGCAGAAGCCCAATCCAGTTTGATAGCCTGATATTTGAAGCAACGTCCGTTAAAGTAAGACCAGCCACCTTGACATCTAGAACAATTTTCTACATTGGAAGAATAAATAAATAAAAAGCATGTAAAATCAAAGCAAAGGTTAATTTTAATAAGGTTTTGCAGAGAATTAATTAACCCTAGAGTCAGTTTAGTGGCCATGAAATACTTACCTTGATAATAACATTTATTTATATCTTGGGGCAACTTTAAAGACGTACTGGAGTCAATGTTATCATGCAATGGATTTACCAATAGCTGAAGTTAGCAACTTGAAATTTTTAGGGAAGCAAGATTGGTCACTTCCATGTGGCATAAATATCAGAAGTAGCTTCTTTGGCACATACAGTTTCTATATTTTTCTATATATTTTATAATTTTTTTAATCTATTTATTTTATATTAAAAAAAAAAAAAAAATCAAATCAGCACCAATACTGTATTTTGGCTGAAAATGTAATTTACAGGCTCAAGTTACACAGTTTGTGCCCTCTACATAACTTTTGAACATGTGATCCTGATATGTGATTAGAGCTTTGATAAATTGTAAATGTAGATTTCTTAAACATATTTATGGCAGATTATTTAAAAAATCATAAAGAGTTGATATTCGACTACAACCAGAAGACAGGAAACAAATCATAGTTTAACTAATAACTGCTTAATTAACATTATTAACAGATATAAGACTCTTACCAAAACCTGTTGCTGCCATGGCGAAGAGAAGAACAAAAATCTTTTTAGCGTGATTCAAAACAATTCACAATTCAAAAGCATTAACATACATTTACGTAAGAGTCTCTTCTGGTTTGATGTAAAACACTGAGGTCAGTGGTGATACTTATATAGTTATCCTCTGTTTTACAAAGAAAAATAACAGTCATTTGATCTTAGTCAAATGAACTTCTGCTTATATTGTCATATGGCCAATCTTCCCATACAATGGAAAACTAAATCCAGTAGGACTGGCATGCAGGTGCATTGTGTGGAAAAACATGCGGTTTTACTGAGGAATTAACTTTCTTCTCTTAGTAAGTTTCCTCAGCATGTTAGAGCCATAATCAGATGACTTTTCTTATAGCCCAGAAATATGGACATGGCTTGGAGCAAGGTCAGAACTGTATGAGGACTGTGGCAAAAAGCTATCAGTCAATTTTCGGGGATCAGGAGCTCCACTCCTTGAATGTTCATACAACAATTTATATATGAACAATTACATATGACTGCAGTGGGCTTTGAGCCACCTTAGCTGGGATCTTCATTCGCTGACGTCGTTAAAAAGTTTGTACCATTTAAATGTTTTACTGCGGTTACGAGTTTCATCAACATACTGTACAGTTTTCTGTAAATGAAACTTGTGCATGTTTCTACAAATAAATTCAAACTAGAATTCTGAATTTAAAAAGTTACATAAATGTAATTAACAACAAAAACTAATTTTAGTGATATGATTTTTATGCACAATATACATGATCAGTGACTTTGGATCTCACCATGCTGCTTACTGGGTCATGAATTGGGTTGTTCTGCATCCAGTAGTCATGTTTTGCTTGTACAGGGTGCAGAATGAAATATAATTCCTTATCTTCACTGGGCACTTTCTTAAGTGCATGTTTTATTTTAAGGGAATTTATTAAAATTACCTGAAACATAAAATGAGCTTATTCAATAACCACAGTGTATCTGGGTAAAGATGGTGAATATAATAAAAAGACATAAAGAAAGTTCCAGAGAAACAGGATGTTTTTGAAGAATGTCCTTCTTTGTTTGCACAGATGATTGAGGACATTTGTCTGGAAATGTTGTGTACTGCTTTGCTTGAACAGCTGATGAAGAATGTTCATCTGACAAGTTCCATTTGCTAAGCTGATACACTGCATGTCCACTTTTATACAAACAGCATAGACTCATAGCAACATACCAACATGATGACTATTTCTCAAATTATTTACCACAATAACCAGTCCTGGTTTCATCTTTTGCTTATTGTGCACAAATTGTGGTAATTTGCCACAACCTTCTTTTGAAAATCTATTATGGTCATTTTTCATGCAAACAAAACCAAAAACAGTTTCGCGGATCAGCAAACTACACAAACCAAAAAAATAAAAAATAAAAACGGAGACAGTCACAATATTAATAATCAGGACAACAAACAGGAAGATAAATGACTTGGATGTTAATATGCATTTGGGAATGCAAGTGAATTGCGAGTCCTTTTACACAGATCAGCCATAACATTAGCACCACATACCATTACCAAATTAATATTGGTTATCAATTGTATACCAGTACACTGGTGACAAGATCATGGGCACACAAGGCTCACCCATGCTCTTATGGACCATAAACCACCTCTTAACATGAGTAGCTGAAAATATAACAACATATGTGATTGATTCTCTAAAAGATGTGACATCAATTTCTTTCCTTGTTGAATATTTGTCATTAATGTATCGCAATACCTGGTATGTGTAGTGCCATAACCAAGTGCTGAAAGCCAACTTTATGCATGTGCTCCATACTGTACATGCCAATTGGGTCAGTTTTGGTGAATATCTTTCATTCTCAGAACTATTTTAGGGCAGCTTGAAGAAGTGTCAGGAGATAACAATATTTAACAGAAATTTTAACCCTGGATAATGAATATAGGACCTGAGTCCATTTCCTTTCTTTTCTAGAAAATAAAATTAAAATTAAATATCAGCAGATGCCAGAAATGTAGACACCAGTTGTCAGAGTTTGATAGAGAACATACTTAAAGAAAAAGCATTAGCATGGAGCTATTAAAACTATTTATGGAAAACATCAATAAAGGTTTTAAAAATTCCCCAAACCTATAAACATCATGTGAAGCAATATTAAATATATTCTTAATTTCTGCTTTATCCTGATCAGAAGCATGGCAGATCTAGAGCATAACACTAGGTGTGAGACAGGAATGCTCCCCGAGTTGGATACCTGCTCATGGCAGGGCACAGTTCATGGCACACAGATTTACTTTACCTCCATGACAGTGAGCCACTTTCCCACTATGTCCGCAAAAATGGGTGAATGCTGCAAAAACTTCTACAACCTGGCAGGAACTTTAACTTGAATCTGTCACTTTTTGGGACATGTTCAATAAAAAGTCTGGTGGTGACATGGTAGAATCAAAACATAGAAAGGATTTAATAAGGATGTTGTGATGAAGGAATTGACAAGTTACTGGTGTAATTAATGCCTTTTAGGAACTTCTACAAGCATGGCACAGATTGGAAAGATAGGCTAGCGCTCTGACTAAGTTGTCATTGGGATGTACCCTGGATGCTTCTCCGTTAATGTAGTCCTCACAATGACCTTCTCAATAACCATGTCCTATAACCATGGTAGGTCCATGTCAAGTTGTAGAACGCCACCTTAAGATCATATTACTTTCTTTTCTATGCTTATGGCATATATGCTGCAGGTTATCAGCATGTGTGTGTCACATTCAGAGAATTTATTATACTGTAAAAACTTGGTACAATTCCTCACACCATCACTTTGTGATGAAAAGTACTGCACGTGTATACTAAACCGAGGTATTTATTCTAACCCTTAATGACTCCAATGACAATATAGTGAGCATGTGATAAGCACTTGGTAGGAGCAGGATGCAATCTACTTTGACTGTATTTCAATAAAAGTATAGATACCATAGACAAAATATAACTGAAATAAGAGTCCCTGCTTTTCATATCTACTTGAGTAAAAGTCCAAAAGTACTTACTTTCAAATGTACTTTCTGTAAGTATCCAAAGTTCTCAGCTCATATTAGCTCACTGTAGACTTTAAATCACAGTTAAATACTCTCTCTCTCTCCCTCTCTGACTTTGAACATGCTGTTTTATCACTGTCTACAACCATCTTTGCTTCTGATTTCAAGCAATTTTCTTGTTACTGTACATGACTGAGCATTACTGTACATGGAGGGAAGGCAAATCGCATAGTCAGCAGGTGTCGATATTAGTTCTTCAAATGCCACGCACCACTGTCATGTAACTCAATGCCATGCACAAATGTAGTGATGTAGAAAGTACAGATATTTGTTGTACAATCTTGTGGAATAAAAGTAAACAGTATTCAGTAATATAATAAATCCTGTAAAGTACAGATACATGAAAACTATACTGTAAGTACAATAATGAAGTACATGTACTTAGTTACCTTCTACCACTGTAAAGCACCGGTTTTCTTTTGAAGAATAAATCCCAGAACCCTGATCTAATCCACATAGAGCATCTATGGGATACTGTGGAGCCATTGTACAGCTGAGGTTTTGGGTCAGTATGCTTTTCATCTTTACTGCTTCTCTCGGGAATTATATGCCAAATTAAAACCTGCCATTTCTCAGAAAAATACTAAACAAATTGTATACATATGTATATGTCTTGTTGCGTATGTCACAGTTTGTTCAATGTTTACGAATCTGATTTTAGAGTTAAACCACAGCACAGAAACTGCTCTAGTTTGAGTTATTATTGAGATTATAGTCAGTACAGACAGGCACAAAGTCTCTATTCAGGTACCTTAAACCCTCAGTGCAGACTTTGATATGCCTTACATTATAATTCTGCTTCAAAGCCTTGAGCATTGTTTAGACTCTCTTCTTACCTTCCGTTTCTCTATTTCTAATTCTCTACTACAGACCTGGGATCTGTTAGAACAGTATCTTTCTTTTAAAATAGACTAAAACATTATTTTCTTGCAAATATTTAAATGATGATTAAAGTGAGTAATAGGTCAAATGTTACTTTAAAATCAGTGTTATCAGTATCTTTATCCTTATTTTATTCATTTTTTAACTTTGATTATCTTATATATTATATATTATTATATAATATTATATAATATTATATAATATTATATAATATTATATAATATTATATTATATTATATATTCTTGCATATTTCGTCACATGTATTTTTGCATTTTCTGGTTTGGAGTACATTGAGTCTATGCGTTTTGTATGTAATGTGGTATATACAGTAAGTACTGTAAGTACATTTGACATATCAAAAACATATCAAAGTCTTGACTTATTCATGCAGTCTACATTTACAGTATTAACATTAAACATGTAAATTACTCATGCGTCCAAACATTTCCAAATTTTGCAAATATTAGCATATCCTTGTCTTTTTATTAAGAATCATTATTTCTATTTAGATACATGCAATTATCATGAACTCAAGTTCTGGTGGATAAATCATGTTATGCTTCTTTGGAAAGAGGAGGTTTGTAACAGCATGACTGTGCAACCATAACTACTACATTAATCAAAAGAGACTGGTGCTTCTGTGTATGTTTCAAATTTTTTATGCCTTTATTTATACTATTGTTTTGTATTGTGGGGCCCTTGTGGTAAGGCGTGGCCCTGTTCATACGGCTGACTGTTACAGATTTTAAGATGAAACGGACATCTCTGACTCAGCAAATGCTCTCCTTGTCTGTAATGTGGGACTCCAGCAGTAATACTATGTGGGCCTTTAATAATGTTTACAAGAAAAATTCAAGCTTGTACTGAATGGATAATTTCTGCAGTAATTAATATGGTTTAGCTCACAACAATTATTTTAACCTTATTAAAACCAAAAGGCATCAACTAAGAAATGTAGTCAGAAAAAACATCATAACTGACTCTGATTGGTCATCATATAAATGGAAAATTATGTAAACCTTTTGAAAAATCATGGTTTTCTGCATTTATTTGTCCTAAGACCTAATCTTTATCTAAGTCAATGGTATTGACAAATGTGCCTGAAATAATAACACAAAAATCTTTCATGTCTATATTAACACAATCATTCAACATTCAAAATGGTAGTGGAAAAAGTAAGTGAACCCTTTAGGTGAATTAATAACTGGTTGACCCATTTCTGGCAGCAATAAAATGGGTCTCAACCAGACGCTTCCTGTAGCTGTGCGTCAGACCTGAACATCGTTCAGGAGGAATTTTAGCCCATTCTTACTAGCAGAACTGCTTTATCTCTGTCATATTCTTTGGACGTCACATGTGTGTGACTCTTATCAAGTCACTCCATAACATCTCTATTGGGTTGAGGTCTGAGCTCTGACTTGGCCACTTCAAAAGGCGAAGCTTGTTTTTCTGAAGCCATTCTGTTCTGAATTTGCTCCAATGTATTGGGTGTTGCAACAGGACAACGACTAAACTTTTACTGAGTTTCAGCTGCCGTACAGACATTCCCACATTATCCTAAAGAATTTTTTAATACCATTGAGAATTTATCTTCCCCTCTATGACTATAAGTTGGCCAGGCCCTGATGCAGCAAACCAGGCCCAAATCATGGATGTTTAGGAATTGATATTTTGATTGGGAAACATGGAGAATGGGGAATCATTTCCATATATGAATTAGACACCACAGATGGTCTTTAAGATGTGCTGGAGAAAACTGCAGAGAGGTTTGACTCCCAGTCTCCCAGATTCTCTCAGATGTCTGAATTCCAGACAGAAATTCCAGAAAGAAAGAATGTCAAAACAACATTGTGATGAATGCACATCATAATCAAATCATCCAATGAAATATTATTGTGCAACATTTATTTATTCATTCATTTATTTATTTAAATGAAATTATTTTTCTTTTTTTTTTGGCCAGGAAGTATGCCTAAGATGAAAAAAAAAACAACAACACTGGCAAACATTTTTTTTCACATTAAGTAATTTTTTCCATATTTAAATTTATCGAATAATCTACAGTACAGCTATAGTAGGTGGCTTTTATCTTGCCCTAATAAAAGCAATATTTTTTTCCTGTTGTTTTCAAATATTTGTGTGTCCAAATAAAAATTCTAAATACCACTTCTACTGCAGAATAATCATTTCCATATTTAAACAGGTTACTTCCACACATGTAGCTACTACTGTAGTTTTTAAATTTTTCCAGTTTGTACTTCTTGTTAAAATTACTTCCTGATTTTTCTTTTTACTCTGCATATTGATGATGGCAAAGAAGCTATCAGATGTTTTGATTGTCCTGAGAGGTTGATGTACCTCTAACTTTGGCCAAGAAAAGTGTTCCTCGGGGAAATTTACTTTTGTTCTTTTACAGATTATCACATTAGTCACATCTGTAACTATGATCATATGCTGTATCTGTATGCCATATGAGTTGCATAGACATTTCTAAGGCTTTGGGAGTCCAAGAAACCATAGTGAGAGTGATTATCCACAAATAGAGAAAATTTGGAACAGTGGTGAGTCTTCTCAGGAGTAGCCAGATTACCAAACTTACTTCAAGAGCATAATGAATGCTCATCCAGGAGCTCAAAAAAGAACCCAGAGCAGCATCAAGAATTGATTCTTACCGAGTTAAGATCAGTGTTCATGATTCGTTCATGAAGCGACTGGGCAAAAATGTTATCTATGGTATGCCATAGGTGAATGCCACCGCTGACCAAAAAGAACATTAAGTATTATCTCACATTTGACAAAAAACACCTTGATTATCCCACTTAAAAAATATATGGCTTTGGAGTGGCCTAGTCAATGTCCGATTAAGATGCTGTGGCATGACATTAAACAGGTTAAACCATCCAATGTGGCTGAAATAAAGCAATTCTGGACAGTAGAGTGGGCCAAAATTCCTCTAGAGCAATGTGAAAGCTTCATTGCCAGTTATTACAAGACTTGATTAATGTTGGTGATGGCATGGGCGGCACAACCAGTTATTACGTTTAGGAGGCAATTACTTTTTTCACACAGGGCCAGACAAGTTAGGACAGCTTTTTTTCCTCCTAATAAACAAGATCATCATTTAAAAAAAGCATTTTGTATTTACGCAGGTAAAAAAAAAAAAAAAAAAAAAAAAACACACACACACACACACACACACACACACACACACACACACAAAGGGGACAGTTTTTTTTCTTCTACAGCACTAAAACTGGCCTGCTAAGCTTGAACTAATTATTTTTGTATAATGACCTTAGTCATTTTTTTTTTAACAATGTGTATAATATCATATTCTATTATCTATAATCTTATACTTAAGGGTAAGGTATATCTATTCTTTTATCACTGATCAACACAGCGGTTATCCTGTTAATGGAAAATATTTAACTTGCAAACTATCTTTTATCATATCAAGACAGAATTATGCCGTTTAATTTTGGCAAGCACAAAGAAAGCAAAAAAGAAGTATCCAAAGAAATTGGATGGGTTCACACTGATAATAAAATAACAAAACAATTGGACTGGTATCAGACTTTTTGTGTAAAGATACTAAAACAAGAAAAGATACTAAAAGATACTAAAACAAGACAATTTTGACTTTGATGTTCGGGAATTCAAGAAAAATCCTATACCCAAGGATGTCTCCATCAAAACAATGTACATCACTGTGTAAGCTTGTCAGGTTAGAACAAAGACACCGGGAGTCATAAAGTGAAGGTTAACAAAGGTACTTATTCCACTGTGGTGTAGGGTCTATGCCGGACCCAAGAACAGTTTTTTTTGTTGGTTTTTTTTGGAGCCTAACTTTTGTTTCTCATTCAAATATTAGAACATGTTTAAATCAATATACAGTGGAACCTTGGATTACGAGTATAATTCGTTCCTGAAGTGGGCTCATATTCCAAAACACTCATAAATCAAAGCAAATTGTCCCTTAAGAAATAATGGAAACTCAAATTATTCGTTCCACAGCTCAAAATACTTTACCTTTAAAAAAAGTAAAAATAAATCCCGACAGATAAGTGTTTCCATTTATGCGTGCAAGCGCTGTGTGTGTGTGTGTGTGTGTGTGTGTGTGTGTGAATCTATAAGTAAGTAAGTAAGAGGAGAGAAGGAATCCTCCTTCTCATCTTACACAGTAAATCTTTCCCCTCTCTTATTTGAATTTCACACAAACACACATTAACGGAAAGACTGTTTTGTCGGAAAAATTAGCAAAGAACATCGCTAATGACACTCGTGTGAGCGCATACTAACAGAATCGCTGCTGTAAAGTGAAACAAACAAACAAATGAACCTGCACTTTACCTTTGAAAAGAATCACGACAGAGAAGTATTTCTGTGTAGAGCAGAGTGTGTGTGTGTGAAGCCGAGAGGGGGTGGGGGTGTAAAGGCAAGAGAGAGTGTGTGTGTGAAGGGGCACTGTGTTAAATTACGTGCACACACATAACAGGCTGAAACAGAGAGGGAGAGAGAAAATGGATCTTTAACCTCTCTAATGAGATTTTCTTTTGCTTTACACGCGCACTGTACACGTGTGTTATAAGAAACAGTACACGCACGCTGTACACACGCGCTTACAAACACAAAATAAAATGTTTTACGGGCACACACGTGGTCACAGTGTTATAGTAAAAAGTACACATGTGCACGGATGTTGATTATACCAGTAAGAGACGAGCACTAAGACCCAGCAGGGGAGACTATTACCCACAATTCCGCAGCACAAGGCAGAGAAAAAAAACGTTGGCTCAGTTGTAATCACGTGACGCTCGGCGTCAAAACAAGAAGCGCATACGTGATACATGATACTCGGTACTCGTAAACCAAGACTTGCTCATTTTTCAAGTAAAATTTTTTTTTTAATCTTTGCTCGTCTTGCGGAACACTCACAAACCGTGTTACTCGCAATCTGAGGTTTCACTGTATTTCTTTTCTGCAGCGTCACCTTACCAACAATAACACAATATTGGATTTATTTTTGGGACCTGGGGAGTTTCGGAGGCCAAAGCAACAACCTTAAAGTCTTTGCTTACTAAGCCCCAAGCTGTGATGCAGTGGATGTTCTGGTGCATTTCTCTTATGGCCAGCGCTGGCAATTTGTGCTGTATTGGATTTTCTGTGGGATTGGACAGGGCTGGCTGGCATTTGGTCCCCATGGGCATGGATGGGGTTTGAGTGCCCATGTTCCTGTCACCGATTTTCTGGTATATAATTGATAATCAAGGTTAATGTGTTAGTGTTATGGCTGATGCATATATAATGACTCACCCAAGTGTACTGTAAGTTAACATTCTGCTGTCTCTAGTAGTTCATTATTAAAACATTTATCTTCCTGTTTGTTATCCAGATTATTGATTTTGTATCTGGGTTTTTATTTTATTTTATGCTTTTGTTCCAGTTTCTGTGGCAAATTGTGCACAATAAACAAAAGGTGAGCAGTGGACTGGTGGTCTGATAATGTCCAATAGTGTCCAATAAAGTGAAAAGTAGACATTCGGTGTATCAGCCTAGTAAACAAAACTTCATTTATTATATATAAAATATAGTTTATTTGAAAATTCTCTGGGTAAAATTTCTTCTATATCAAAACTGAAAGCTGAGTATATCACACTGTATTTCATAAGGGTTGTTAAACCCAAATTTGTTAAGAATATTTACAGCCTGCCTATGCAAGTGAGATACTGTATGATTGCTTTAAGGTATCTACTGTACACACAGCACCAGATGAGTATTAGCGACTCTGAAACCAAACTAACGAACATTTTTACATCCCTTAACTTACTGAGTACTGAAGCACCGCTACTCCTTAACTGTTAAGCATTTCGTTAGCTTAGCAGTCGTGGGGCCGTGTGTGCTGGGGTGGAGCAGGACGCTGTTGCTGGTCAAAAGTAAGGGCAAAAGTGGGGAAAGGGATAGATACAGTTATGAAAGTTTAACTCTCCCTAACTCTTGTACAGTGCAGTAACATGTTACCACAGTAATCTCAGGGAGTCCCAGTATAACGATAAGCGGAAACACACCAGCCTCACATAAATAACGCTAATTGTCTAAAATACCTGTAAGCTAACGGAAACATATTTTATTAAAAAAATTAATAATAAAATACTTGGCATAAAACATGGCTATCTTCACGTCTTTAGTGCTGTTTAATAGGGTCAGTCAGACAGGGGGGAGGGGAGGTCTTATAAATCATGTGATTACATCTCTGGGAAGGAACGTAAATTACTGGCTCGACTTGATTTTTTTAGTTCATTTAGTATGTGTCTTCAAAGTTTTCAAGAACACAATGTTACCTGTTGTCTCAACAAATTCCACTGTAAGTTAGCCAAACAGTAAAATATTAATTATTCAACATTTGTGTAGTTTTTTTTTGGTTTGTTTTTACAGTATACAACTACTCTATTAATAATTGTGGGAAGTAGGAAGGGTATACTTATTTTATTTCACCTGGATTCTGAATCTTATCACTGATTGCAAGATATACAAGAAGTACTTTCTATATACTTTGAGTGACAGATGTCTCAGTAAGAATCAACAAACCGAAAAGGGGAGATGTGGTTTGTGATTGAAATTCTTAGCGTCTATCTTGAGTGGCAGATGTCTCGTTCAGTAAGCAGTAAGAATTTCATGACTGAATTGCCATTGCGTTCTCGGCCACCTTGGGGCACGAGGCGAGGTACACCCTGGACAGGGTGCCAATCCATCGCAGGGCACACAAATACACACTCATGCACTATGGGCAATTTGGGAAGGCCAGTTGGACTAATCTGCATGTCTTTGAACTATGGGAGGAAACCAGAGTACTGGGAGGATACCCACCAAGCATGGGGAGAACATGCAAACACCATGCACACAGATCTGAGGTGGGAATTAAACACAGATCCTGGAGGTGCAAGTCGACAGTTCTAACCATTAAGACACCGAGCCACCACACCTTGACACAGTAATTTAACTAAAGCACATACATGTTGATTTTTGAGCTTCCTGATGAAGATACCTGCTGATGACTCTGCTGATGTTTCTTGGTGATTACTGTACATAATACCCAGTAAGAGTGCAATCAGCCAAGAAGCAGAGCTTCCATTTCTATAAACACTTAAGTAGGTCCGATTCTTTTTTATGGAATTCTTTTTTCTTTATTATTTTTCTTAGAATCCTAAGGCTTCAAATCAAAGGTGAAGAAAATGTATGGAAAGTAGTAAAACTAGTAAAGGATAAACAGATATAAAATGATTTCCTAGTAATGATTTTTCCAGTATGAACAATTTTTTATGAATCATTTCAAATCATGAGAGCATCTGCTGTAAAATTCAGCTCAGAGGTATTTTTTTTTTTCAGAAGATCAAGTACAAATGAGAGATTTTTTTAAGTGACAAATTTCTGTTTATTTTCATTAATCCATTATTACAAATAAGTAATGAATTACTGTCTATGGTTATGCAAGAACAAAAAAAAAATTTAAAAATAAGTTGCTAAGTGAATGAAAATCAAGCACACAGCCTTGTCTTTGTCACACAAAAGGTTTTCACTGGTAAAACTCATCTTTCTACTGTGTGGATGTCTGTAAATGGAGCCATGTAACTGTCAGCAGTCCGTCTCAGCATGTTTGGTTTTACGTGAAGTAGTAGGGTTTTTTAACATTGATGCCATACTCAGTTAAAGCTGGGGCCAGGTCCTCCATCGTCAGTGTGTACTTCTTATCCTGGTTTTCAGGTTGCACAAGACAAGAAAACTAGGTTTGTAATAATCAATGAACCTTAAAAATCAAGAAACTTATACATATAGGACTAAGCAGTATGTGCTGGTTAATGGTGGTCCATAAAATGTTACGAAATGTATACCATAATTACATCCAGAAAACATCTCCTGATTTGTGTGATGCAGATTCAGCTAACCTTTGTCTTGCTACGGGAGCTTCCAGATGCAGTACCCTTCATTTTACAGTGCTGCAGTGCATCATTAGCGATGTCTGAGACAAACTTCTGAGCTGCCAATGAGATCAGACGGATTCTGCATATACAAAAAAGAAGGTTATGAATCAGTAATTCTAGCTCAGTGATTTAATCATGTTTAATATAATGACAAAAAAAGTTTCAGTTTCATTTGCTTATTTCAGAAATGTAAAGTCAAGCAACAACATATTGGAGAGTAACTGAAATAGTTCTTGTCCTTCCGAATACCTTCTAATGTTAACTCATCACACTTAACTTCCTAACACAAAAACCTTCAATAACTTCAAAATATAACTCTAGTAACTTTTGTTCAATTCTGTAAATATATAATAACCTGAAAAACTATTTTCTAGTGTTTAAAAATGTGTTGACCATTCAGAAGCTAAATAAGCTATACTCAAAATTGTGGCAAGCCAATTAGATTGCAATATTCAAGATTCCAAAATTTGTGGCAAGAAAGTTCAAATCTAAAAACAGGGACTTAATTAGGGATGGAGGTAAACAGGTCTAAACTTGTGCACAAAACAGGTAACTACTAATTAGTTCAGGCTGAAGAGTTGTGCTAATTACCTGAAAAACTAGTGAAAAACTCACCATAGGAATGCAAATACATTTCTTCCTGTACTTTATCCACAGTATGTATGGCTAAATATTATAAAACCATAAACAAGCTAAACTTACATCCTTGGATCGGACGCTTCAAATCCTGCCCGATTGAGATAATATCCTGTAACTGCGTCTGGGATCTAAGGGACAGACAAACATAAAAAATAAATAAGTAAAAATGTTTAAATAAATAAAGCCATGTCCAAAATAAAAGACAATCATTGGTGTCCATCATAAGTGAACTCACTGTAGGTGTATAGTCTTCCAGCTGCATTAGGAAATCAGCCAATGGCGTACTTGAGATGACAGGCTTCACGTCTCCGTTGGCTAATCCCGTGGGCACGTAGAGGCCGTTGGACACAGAGGAGTCTGAAGATGGTGTTGCCATGGCAGCAGAGGTTGGAACTATTGGAAGACAAAATATCAGTATCTGTTATTTAATAGTATACAACAAAACTTTCTCAGGTAGTGCTGATGAATATTTAACAGCACGGCTCTGACAGTCTGCACGGCCAATCACAGGAGTTTTTATACAAGGTGACACAGAAGTTCTGCAAGGTCCGCCAAAACAATTAAACATGTTTGGTGGTGGTGGTATCGTTTAATTTTTCGCGTGGAAAGATCGAAACGTAATCACAGCGCCAAAACTCGCAGTGAATCGTGAAGAACCATACCACGAGCCACCGTGCAAGACCGTGTAGGTGAAATAGGGGTATTAGAAATTGCTTGGTAACTCTTTCCAGACTGATACATGTCAATTACCTTGTTTCTCATCTCTTCTAGATTGTTTTGATTTTTTAAAGATCTTTTAGCATGCTTCACTTTGTCAGACAGGTTCTATTTAAATTATTTCTTGATTCAACAGGTCTAGCAGTAATGAGGCCTGGGTGTGGCAAGTGAAATTTAACTAAGCTTTACAAAATTACATGGGCCAGGTAGATTTGTATAGCTTTTTTCCCCTTAATAAATGAAATCAACATTTAAAACTGCATTTTGTATTTCTTCTGGTAATCTTTGTGTAATATAAAAACTTGCTTGATGAGCTGAATCATTCAAGTGTTACAAACAGGTGAAAAAAACTAATACTTTTTCACAGCATGTTAAAATATATCTATCACACCACAGGGTTGTATATTAATTTTAAAAAGTGTAGCTGAGGTTATGTTACAGTGACACAGCAAGATAACATCCACAAAGTGCAGTAGACATCTTATTGACTCCACAGTGATCGTTGTAGTAACTTTCGAGCTAATTATTTACAATGACTTACTTTTACTGAAACTAGGGATTATAAACTTTAATTAAAGTGCTGTTAAATGTTTGAGAAGCTGAAGAACGACCGTCAACATCTTCTCATAACACACTAAATGAGCAGCTGGTTCCTAGCCCTCTGTCTCCTAAATGTAGTGTTAAACGTTCTCACACACACACACCGTTAATGCTGCCGGTGGAGGGTAAACTGCTGACATTAGCGGTAGAGTTGCTGTTTGGGACACAGTTGCTGCTGCTGCTGCTGCTGCTGCTCGGGGTGGAGGAGGAGTTGGTGCTCGCTGCTCCGCTCGGCGCTGCCTGTGCCGCCTCCACGTTCATGTTAGCACCCCAACCGAAACGCTCTCTGAAACGGCGAGTTTATAAACGCCAAAAAAACGAATGTCGCTTCAATAACTCGATATTTAAACTGCACGCAGGATTTATATGCAAAAAAAAAATCAGTCGTTTCGTGTAAAACAAGTCACTATATTCAGCGCTAAATCCTACCTTCCTAACCGTGTTTGTGTTTGCGTCTATACGAAGAAGCAGAGTTAACGTTTCCGCGACGAAAGCGAGACGGAAGTTCAACAGGCTTTCAAAATAAAAGCTCGAAAATCAAAAATAAAAGCATTTTTATATAAATAAAAAAAAGACAGGGTACACTAAACTGTACTGTACGTTTCACTGTGGTGGTGTTACTCACTCACTCAGTCATCTCCCATACGAGGCAGGGTACACCCAGGACAGGGTGCCATCGCAGGGCACACACGCATACACTCATTCACACACTACGGGCAATGGAACCTGGGCCCTGGAGGTGCAAGGCGACAGTGCTAACCACTACACCACCGTGCCACCCTGTGGTGGTGTTAGTATAACTTAAATACAAACCTTAAAATCGAACCCCTAATCTACATTCTTACAAAAATAATTTAGCAAAGTGTATCTTCCTTTTCACTGTGAATGTAGTTAGTATTAATAGTGTTTTGTGTGCACTAAAATGAATTCAGGTCCATTTATTTACTTTACACGTTTTTAAAGATACATATTAAAGGGGACAAAAAGTACCATTCCGGTTATAAGAAAATGTACCGTTTGATAGGCTACTAAAACCCACATTCAATAACCAGTCGCTGAAGCATTTTCAGCAAGAAAAAACATCTGAAGTTATGTCATCTTAAACAACACTCTTGTTTCTTTAGTAATTGTTTCTAAGTCACTCGAGCCACAACGCTAACTAGCTTCTTAACACAACCCTGAGGCCCGAATCCCTCTGTAACCCCTGATTAACGGCCCTAATTAGTGTGTGGAACAAGTGCTTCTACTGCTACTTGTGATTTCTTTATAGTGTAAATATAAAGAAAAAACTTGAATGAGATTTACAGGACTGTTCACCACCTCTATGGTTTATTCTCCTCATCTTTTGTCTACATAGTACTGGAAAGAAATACAAAATTTTTTTTACTTTTAGTTGCTAACTGTTGGTTGCTCGCTCCACAAGTCATGTTTAGTTCTGGAAGGCGCAGAAGAACATGTGTTGGTGGAGCAAAATAACTAGTTAAATAAACAAACAAATCATAATCTGTTCATAATAAATCGTCTTTGTGGAACAGTTGTATAAAAGCAATATCATACTCGAGGTAGTGTTGTTGTACTGAATATTAGCACGCCTGTAATATCTTTAGAGGGCTGCATCCTAGTGTCTATAATCGTATCACAACTGTGCTGATATTAAAGTACAACAGCACTCCTTCTCGTGTGAAATTTCTTAAGTAGAGCATCTTTCACAACAAACTCTGTGGCTGACAACCCTCCAGAGCATTTTATGCCTGTCCCAACCTTCTGCTTTTTACTGTAAAAAGTAATAATTAAAATACTTTAATATACAATTTTGTTTTGCATTAATGTTTGGTTTTCTTTAACATATCATGAAACAATATACAGTATATCCATTATATTACATGTTCTGTATATTATAAATAAAATATTTAAATTATTCCACAAGTAAAATGTTTATATTTTTGTTTATAATATTAAAATATTAAATATAATATTCACATATTATGTTTATAATAAAATGTGATTATCCAAACTTCCCAAAGATCATATTTCAATTGAAATTGAAAGATCATAGCAAGAACAATATTGTGATATTGACTTGTGAAGCCACATTGAAATACAACTCTGTTATCCAAATTATACATTAAAATAAAATTATAAATGATAATAACTAAAATGTTAGGATGTTCTTAATGTCCTTCTGTAATTGTAAAAGTAACTGTAAAAGTACTAGTTAAAAATTTTTTTGTATATCTGCTAATTCTATTGTAAACAGGAACTATTAGTTGTGTAATGTGGATAATAGTGAAATGAGAATGTGTTTCTATACAACTATCAATAAAATACTAGCAGCACTAAGATATGATTGGGATTTTAACATGTTATATACCTGCTGGTAGGTACCTGTGTTCTCCGAAATGTACTATGGTATTCACCACAGTACAGTGGCACATACCATAGTACTACCATGGTATCAATTGAAATGCCATAGCACCTACACTATAGTTTTATAGTGCCTACCATGGTAATGTCTGAAGTACTATGGAAATACTTAAAACTATACAATACTATACTAGTAAACTATAAAACATACCATAGGAAAATGTCATATAAAGAGGAGACCATAGACCAAGAACAAAGCAAAAACAACCTTCTGCACCCAGCATGAGGTTTCAACATCCTGATCCCTGGTTAACTTTGGTACAGTACAGATGTCAGTAGAAGTGCACAACAGAGCTGAAGCTGAACAGAGTGCTACAACATGAAGCAACATAACCAACAGATGGAGACATTCAATAAGAAACACCAGACATGATAGAAAAGTACCGTATAATGGTGCTCTTCAACCTGGAATAGTGTTTGCAACTCGTGAGACATGTTGCCAAAAATTTTAATGACTTGGAGCCAACAGGTTCTTTTTGTCATCTAGAAATAAAGAACAGCTGTTAGAAGACACTGTTTCGATCCAGATATTAAGCCATTGAAAAGTCATCAGGTGGAGACTGATAAGATGCTTTGAGCCAAATAAAATTTTAATTCTGGCTCAATAGAGTGGAGAATGTGAAGTGGAAGAATAATGGAGCGCGCGCACACACACACACACACACACATTGACACCACACAGGGTGTTGCTGGTAGACTCACTAACATCTAACACAGAACCATATCTACAGTTACTGTATTATTTACATTTGAAAATAAAGTACATGTACTATGAAAGCCCCAGAATAACTGAATATGTCTCGGAGTCATCCCCAATACTCAACCCTGATAAAATTAAACTTGTTACTTCACTAAATCATTTTAAGTATGCTTGGTTAGTTATTTTATAAAGGATTTCTTCCTTGGATTGGAGAACCCATGAGGAACTTTCTTTAATGACGTATGTTAGGTTCTTTAAGCAAGTTACTCTGTTAAAGTGCATCTCCTGTAAGTCTAGTATTAACAGCTCTTTACCTGTTTCTATAAAATTATTTGGATGTGTGAAATATTTGCTCATTAATATCTCTTCAAAGGACTAATAATCTGCCTTTACATAATTAACTTTAACCATTATTAACCATCATCAGATGTTTATCTTCATATTAATTTGTTTCAGGTAAATGACTGATGCACACCTGAAAGATTAAAAGTTAAACATTTTATTGGCAAAAGTATTACATTATTAAATATAATAAAATTAAATATAATAAAATATAACTATATCCATCAGCCACATATTAATAAAAATAAAAACAAGCCTCCACAATGATAAGATCAAACCACCATTTGACAAAGATACAGCTATGATGCTTCACGGCCGCAGGAACCTATTTCAAATATTTGGAACATAAATGTGATGGTCTTGAACTATTCCAAAAGAAAAAGCTGGAGTCCAAAGATTGCATTGGCAACACAAACACTGTACAGGGTCCGTTTTTCCTAGTACATGCAGAGAGCATGAATAGTCCTGCATTTAAAAATCACTGCACCACATTTACTACCCATGACACATCTCTCAGGTCATGGTCACCAACACTTAACATTAAATTTACTGAAAAGCTAATGAAATGGAAAGTGGAAAAATAAGTAAAGCAAATATAACGTGCTAAAGCAACATGTAGCTTTACAATGAAGTGACAAAATAGTCAAAATCGAAAGATCAATGAAGAGTCCAGTATTTCATCAGCCTGCAGAGGTGGAGTTAGAAAGCACTGGCCGATTAAACACCAGTTACTAAGTTACAACAGAAGTGCAATGGAAACACTCAAGTAAACAGGGGTAAAATAAAAGCAGGTGTGCTTTGAGAGTTGGCTAATTAAATAAGGTGTCACTAGGTAAAAGCTTGAGCGGTCAGCATGATATAATTCAGTCTGGATCATAATGTCATGCCTGACTATGTGGAAGATTTATACAAAGACCTATAGAACGCTTACTTAAGCAAGTGGTTTATAGAAGAAAGCCTTATGAAATCCATTTCATAAATAAACCTTCCACATTGTAAATTTACAGTGTCTAAAATGGATAGGGCTGCATGGTGGTGTAGTGGTTAGGACTGTGGTCAAGGGTTCGATTCCCACCTCCAGGATGTGTGATGCATTTCCTCCAACAATCCAAGACAAAGATCAAGTTAAACGTCATTCCCAAATACCCTGTTGTGCGCGTGTGTACCCTGCGATAGTTTGGCACCCAGTCCTGTACCCAGTCTCATCTCTGGGGGTAGGCTCCAGGCCCCCACAACTTTTATACAGGATAAATCCTATATAAAATGAATGAATGAATGAATAAAGTAGCTGTTGTACAGTTTTCATAATATAAACAGTGATGGAGGAGCCTTTGAAAAGAAACTTTTTTCATAGTTTTTATGTCCCTCAGGTACTCGTGTTTCTTTCAAGCATCGCCACATATAGACACATACACAAGATTATTTACTTAAACTTCACATTTAATCTGCAGAACACTTGAAGACAAAGCTATGAAACATTTATGCGTTTATTTGTTAGATTGTTCATAAAACAAATCACATCCTGCCAATGTCTCCATATATACTGTACTTAACATGAACATAACAGGATACATAACAGAAAAAATTAAAATACAGAAAAATCTCACATTTAATCACAGAACACCACTTCAACAGCTGACATTGTTAAGGGAGTCAAGTTTCTGAACAATAACAAAGTATTTTGCAAAATGCTTTCAAAAGGCCCCTCACCATACAAAACTAAATGTATGTTAACTTTATTTCTGGCAAAAAAAAATATTTATTTTACACCTCTCTCAGATCACCTGTTCAGAAGTGTGCTGTAATTCACAAAAGTTTAAACGTCATAGAACTGAAATTTAACTATGATTTAAAATCATTCAAATGGAAACACAGACAATTTTGTCTACATCAAGGTGCCCTTTTCCTCCAGGGTAAAACATTTGTAGAATGAATGTTATTAAAAATTTATTTTCCAGTCTGATGTTACACACATGTAGAAAAATACTGACTTCCCACAATGTTAATGTAAATACAAAACATTAAAAACACTGTCTACTGAGCTTTACTGAGAGGGGTAAGCAATTTTTCATGCCAGCAGCAGATTATATTTTAAAGAAAGGATCGAAACATTTCCAGATTTTTCAAGCTGTGTACTGGCTATAGCACAGCGTGCACACACTGGAACCTGACACTAAAGTGTTAGTGCATGCAGTTAAAAGGAGGTAATGAGCATTTAACCCTGCACTACTTATAATCTCTCATATCCCTCCTCCCTTATGAGCATCTCAGTTAAAACACGTAAACAAGCTATGAATACAAATTTCTGGTACAAATCAGGTCAGTACTGACGATTGTGTGTGGGGAAAATATCACATTTTTCAAAATGACTGGCAACAATTATACAAAAATAAATGAGACATAATGACTAGTAAAAGGCATTTAGTGCTCCACAAGAATGGAAATGCGTGTGTGCAAAGTGTGTAAGCAAGAGAGACTCTGAAAAAGCAACAGAAACTGATGTTAGAGATCCATTTAAGGGGAAGATTGTCAGGCATCACAGTTATCATTCTAAAGGAAAAAGAAATAAAATTAAAACCCATCCTACCAAAACACACCATCACATGCATGCTCTCACACACACCTTTGCAAGCCACAGTGTAAAAAAATCCTGAAGTCTTTTAGGTAAGGCTTACATAAATAACAATGATTACCATACTCACCCAGTTAGCAAGGATACCATGAAACCTAGTCTTTATTTCACAACAGGAACATATTGGACTGGATGCGTCGATCTAATCCAACAGTTTTAAAACAATAAAAATTTCTGTTTAAAAGAGATAAATCATCCCTATGCCGCTTATTTGACTGACGAAAAATGTGACAGTGAAGTGAAATAGAAAGCTCTTGCATGCATGCACATACATGTGTTAAATTATATCAGTGAAGAACAAATTTGGCTAAAGACACATCCAGTCCAGTGTAACGAGACGAGTCCTTGGAGGACTGCAAGTTCAAAATCAAGAGAGAAATATATATAATGATGATCTAAGTAGTCACTTCAACATCCAACTTAAAGTTATATGCTTGAAACTGACACAAAAAGCCCTCATTAAGGAAGTGAACCTGGAATGAAAACCTCTTAAAGCGTTGCATAGTATCTCTGCTATGGCGTGCTGATAAACAGGAGACAGACACAAACGATGAGGAAGACGAGGACAGTTAAAGCAGGTCTCTAACAGGACAGGAAGGTGGTCATTTGAAGGCCGACTGTAGATTTTTAAACGCTGCTTGTCTCTGTTTCTTCTCCTCTGCCTGTCGTTTCTTTTCCTCCTGCTCGTTACGGATTTCTGCCTCAAACCGGTTTGACTCGTTAATGGCATGTACCTGGTACAAGAGAAATCATCCTATTAGTGATAGGTTATCATTTTTATGCCAACCTACCAGTGTGTTAAAACTAGCCACTGTGAAAAAGTCTTGATTAATGTAAAATGTTATCTTTTTAAGCCACACAAAAAAACTCAGTCAAGTGATGAAAGCATATGATCCGATTAAGAGCTAATTAAATGAGACACAAAAGACATACACGACTTTTTGATGCATTTTAGTGCCATTTCATACTGTCTGTACTTTAAGCCCTAATTTGCACTACTGCTACACAACTGAAACATGAAAAAAATACCTGGTATATTAGAAAACTGTCCATTTTAATTGATTTTACAGCAAGGATGGAAAAGAAATATCTTCTGCAAAGGTCACACAAATTAATAAAAAAAAATAAAAAAAAATCAAGATGTGGGCACTGTATTTTTTAAAATGCTGTAATAACATAATGTCCCACCGTGGCACCTTCGATGTGTGAAGTGGGTAGGGGATGCACATCAACACCTCCCACCTCACCAAAAGCATGTCTTTTGTCTGATCTGTCAGAGCATGTGCAGTCACAAAAAGCTACATTTTCCACACACTGTTAGATCAGCTAACAAATAAGTCCATGTAATGCTTACGCGTTATCATGTCCAGGTCTTTGCCTTACACTTCAGGTACAAAAGTCAAAGCAATGTACACTGAGCAGTTTAGCTGAAGATAATCACAGCCAACTCTCTCAGGAAACAACTGTGTACCAGTAAATCTGTTTTATCTGTAGCTGGATGGACATCAGATGTATGCATCACATCCAGCATTAACAGTGTTATTCATATATTCCATACCACTTATGTCCTTAACAAATGATAGAAAACTGCTTCAGTTCTGAATCTCTCCATTTGTTTAACATAATGTTGATTAGTGCAACTTTAAAGTAAATATTTGTCACAAATTGAGAACTTGTGGTCAATCCTCAAACAAAAACCCACAAATTCTGACAAACCCCAAACATTGCTTATGCAAGAATGGGCTGCAATCAGTCAGGATGTGGCCCAGAAGTTGATTGACAGCATGTCAGGGCGAATTGCAGAGGTCTTGAAAGAGAAGGGACAACACTGCAAATACTTAATGTAGTTGTGAATAAAAGCCTTTGACACTTATGAAATGCTTGTGTCTTATTATACTTCAGTACACCATAGTATCATCTAACAAATAGATCTAAAAATGCTGAAGCAGCAGACATTAATATAGTCAATAATACAGAAAATTAATAATTGGCATTCTCAGAACTTTTGGCCACAGCAGTATGTGTGTATATGAGTGGAGGTTTTTAAAAGAGCCTCTAAATCCCAAAATGTAGGACTATGTAAACACCACTGTACTACAATTAAAAAATAATATTGAAAAAAGGAAAGCTAAACAAATTTAGATCTAGAAAACCCACCATCACAATGAGATATGAAATTAGTTTTTTTATGCATTGACAAATGTAGGATAATGAAATAATTTATTACTTTGGCTTCAAAGAAAGACTTTGCTCCTTTCACACCCTCAGTGGAAACGTCGATTTCAGAGAGACGAGCCAAGACTCCCAACCCACTGTCCTCAGGCAGCTCCCCTGCTGCTGCCTTCCTGAAGATCAGAAGAAACTGGAGAACAGAAGAATTATTACAAGTCAAGTCATTCTACGTACATAGCCTATTATAGGTTATATGCTAATTTACCTCTCTAAAGTTCAGCTTGTTGTCCAAGTCTTCGTCCACTTCTTTGATCATGTTCTTCAGGCCCATATGAGTCTGTGGAGCACCGAGCTTCTCCATCATCAGCTTCAGTTCCATCAGGTCAATGTAGTTATCCTTCCCAGAGTCATATCTGCAAACATACAACAACGGTAAATCTTAATGCGAAATAATTAAACAGTAAACCTTGTTAGAGCAGCAGTGGATTGCAGAATATTTACTGTGACATACAGGAAAAGATCAAATAATCACACCAGTGAAGAAATTTGAAGAATAGATACAACAAACAAATCACAAAACATAATACATTTCTATCAGGATTAAGTAATACTTTGCTAAATGCATTTTCTAAAAGCTTTGTGTAATCACACAGTCCGTCTAATCATTTAAATAAAAGAAAACAAGAGTTTCGGGTCAGAAAAACCTTGATTCAAACTACTCCGATCAGCCATAATATTATGATCACCCACTTACTGTAATATTAAGCAAGTCTCCCCTTTTGCTACCAAAATTGTATGTTCTGACATCTTTCTATCGGAACCAGCTTTAACCTTTTTAAAAGTTTAAGCTACAGTACAGTCGCTCCTCTATTGGATCGGACTATATGGGCCAGTCTTTGCTCCTCACATGCATCAGTGAGCCTTGGCCACGCATGACCCTGTGGCTGGTTCACTCATATACACGAAAAGTTTATTCTTCTGGAAGAGGCCTTTAAATTGTCATTCTAGTTACAGGTTCTCCTACATTCAGTGTCTACTTGTATGACAGTACAGATTAATTCTACAATACTAATTGTCATGGACAAAAACAATAAATATAATAGGAACACACATGCACACAAAAAACAAAACAGGAAGTACATTAAACAAGCTACTTCCTAACGATGACCAGAGTTATGTGCATCAGCACTCTTCTGTACACGCTCTTTAAAACTAGATAAGGCTGCTGAGCCAGCTAGTTGAAGCTGTGGATGAGGAGTGAAGATCTCAGGGAGAATTTTTCACCATTGGTTTCACACTTAAGTGTACATGTTCTGGCCTCCGCCACATCATTTATCAAAAAATAAAAACAGTGAAAAAAAATGTTCGACTAACAAATATTAATTATTTCCTTTTTACTGATTTGTGGTGATTTACAGTATTTACTTTAATTACATTTTTCAATGACTTAAATTTAAGGGGTGTTCAAGTCAATCCAGGACTTCTGATTGTGCAGAATAACAATTACAAAATAGATTACAGCATTAGATGTATGCACCACATCCTGCATTAATAATGTTATTCAAATATCCCATGCCATGTATTACCTTAATAAATGATAGAAAACTACTGCAGGTCTAAACCTCTATATTTGTTTAACAGAATATTGATTTGTGCAACAGTAAAGTAAAATATTTGTAAAGTTTGCCATACCAAAGATGGTCACACCAGGACTTGGGCAGAGCAACAGTTATACAGTAGGAACACAGTTATGGGAGTAAAAACTCCATTTATGTCTCTATATAATCTTCTCCTACACTAATGTACTTCTCCCAGTGTTTCACTAGTGCTTGGACACCATCAAGGTAGATAATTCTCTTAGTACACCAGAGCCATGACTGGACTGCCTGCTTCATGTCCGAAACCATAGCCCGCCAGGAACTCCTTTAATAGCCCAAACATTTAAAAGTGCTTAAATTCTTCTGCAAATGTCAACTGATTGTACAAGCAGAATTTTTATCACTGCACAAAGGTGAGCTAATTACAGTGCTACAAATTTGATTTTATGTATCAATTAAACATTCCATCTCCTCCGATGCCTTTAAGAATCCTTTACTTGGCGTCACAAAACTTGAAGTTTAACCAATCGTGTTGCCCAGCATGTGGAACAGAGCAAGGAAGCCACCACAGTTTTTCGTTAAAGAGAGAGAGAGACTGTTATAGACCTCACTAATGTACATAAAGCACTCCTTTATGACAGAAAATATGTGAAGTCACTATTTCAGAGGTGGCAACATTTCTAAGGAAGTCCTAGCAGGCAGAGAGAAAAACCACAAAAACCCCAGTGTATGTTGCTGGACAAGACTGCTATTTTTCCCCCAGATGTGCACCAAGCAAGGTAAGGAAACAGTGGTCCTGTGTGGTTTATCCAGTTTTATCCAGTTAGTTTGAGTCTCGCATGTCATTGTAGCATGGGGCCAAAATCATAAATGCCATAGCTAAAATGTACTGTACTCGAAAATGTACTCTAAATGTTGGCACCTCAGGATGATCTTGTTATTAGCATATTATACTGTGAATGCCTGATTCTCTGTGGGATCACAGCAGTGGGTTGGCACACCAGCATGTACTCAGTAATGGGCGTTTCTGCCTCATTAGCTCAGCACGCTCACGCCCTTCATGAATATGGAATCTGGTTCTATCCATCTGTCTTCACAGCTGGCAACAGTACTACTGTCTGGAGACAAAGGAGCCCTGCTGCTGTCTGTCTCACACCCCCAAGTACACCTTTTACCCCCATATTAACGGTGTTCTGCACAGGGGCCGACAACCACTTATTAATTATTCAGAAGCTAATAAGCCTGTGTGGGCGTTTGTGTTATGTGTGTGTGCTTGTTTGTGCCTGCATGCTCTCAACTAAGTTTAAATCCAGTTCCTGGAATGTAAAATCATTGTCACACTATCTGCTACATCATGTCACAATTATCCTTTGCTCTTGTTGTTCCCTCAACTAAACTAAAACCTACTTACCAGATGACGCTTACCATGCTTTCTGAAAGAGATGACAGAAGCAGATAAAAGAACAGAAGCTCATGTACTGTGCAGCACAAACTCTGCACAAAAAGCCATCATGCTTCCCAAGTAGCAATGAAACTGCCAAACGATAAAACGTGCGCTAAATTTAAGGAGAATTCAGCCTTTGCTACAGTTTGGAGAACTCATAAAAAGAAAGAACAAGAATGAATATAAAGTGAACTTGATCCTGTATCTTTTATAATCTGTGTTCTAGTTACACAAACACACAAGAATAAAACAATATGGAATAATGATTAGGTAGTTCGATGATCAAGTTAATGACAAAAAAAATATGCATGTCACGTCAATAAAAAAAAAAAAATAAATAAAAAAAAACCTGAAACCAAACAAACAGTGTTACAAACTGAAACCTTCACCATAACAATAATTCACAACAGTTTTTAAATCTGCTTATCAGGTTTAGATTATTTTGAGAAGCTTCTACACAGGTCCCTAAAAAATAGAAAAACTTCTGGTGCTTTCACACCTACAGGTTTTAGTCTGTTTAAAACTCTGTACTCTGGATTGTTTTCCCTGTTGGTTTGGCTCACTTCTTCTGGTATGAATACAGAAACTGCACTTTAGTGTGGACCAAAACAACAGCATTGAAACCCCCCAAACTGTAACTGTACGATTTGATTAAAGTATTAAATTCTGTATTTACTTTTTTGTTCTCACAGCAGACACATCTGACCAATAAGCAGCCAGGACATTCTTGCATGGTTTAAAGTGATGCATTTTGGTAGGCCTGAATTTTTATTGGTGTTAAAAGTAACCAAACCTAGCTTTACAAGTTTTCAATCTCAAATGCAAACAAGCTAAAAGGTGTGAAAGCACCCTTTATTTGAAATTTTTAAAGGTGTGAGAAGGAATGCATTAATATAACCCTGTGATTCTGACACAAATTTCACTAGGCTAAATTTCAATTTCAGCTAGAGAAAATGAATCAACATCTAACCTTCTATTCAGATTCAACAGCACAGTATAAAACTAGATACTAGAAAGGGATTAATAACTCTAATCTGCTAGCAAACGTTGCTTTTCTGCAATTATAATGCAACGAAATGGCAAACAAAAGTCACCTTTTTTTTATACTCTTGCCTACTTTTCATTCTGTTTAATAAATCTGTTTTATAACTGTAACCACAAAGCAAGAACTACATCCCTATGCTGTGGTACATAATACTGGACCTCTTGCACTCTGCACTTAATATTGAAATAGTGAAAATCCCATAGAAGAAGTCAGCATAAATGTCAAGTGCAACTGTGAGGAACTTGAAAGCAGAGCTCCATTTTGACCAAATAAGTCTAGCTGTGCTGAGTGATTGAGGAAACTGGCCAAAGCCACACACATTTCCTTGTGTAGAGCACTGAGGTAAACGGAGTGCAATCATCTTTACTGTAGATTAAAACTCAAGAGTTGACTCAGAGAGGACTTCCTGTTTCTGACTTGAGTAAATGTATTGTGCCTAATTAGGAAGCTATGCAGAACACGCAATATGTAGACCATTTTTGAACATGCAAACAATGTAACATTATTGAGAACCTCCTCGTAAATTAAATTAGAGTTTCTTATGTTTCTTGGTGCTTTTCTGTGAGATATAACTGGAGGGGCTGAAGCTGAATTACATTTCTTACATGAAATAATATGCAATCCATTAGTTTAAAGACTATAATTTCTATATTTTTTGCAATGCAGTTCACTGTGACAAGGTGGAAATGGGTTTGCCATACAAACTCTTCAGCTAAGAGTGATACACAAGTCACAAAGTACTAAACAAAAAGTGAATACAAATGGACTTTAAAAAAATCTAAATGTTCTCAGTATCTTCTTAGTACATCTGCATAGTAGATAGAAGTGAGCAGTGCAGTCTCCACCAGTAAACAATTTAATGAGTGTGTGAAGCCCTGTCTTCTCTGAAGGGAATAACTGAATGTGGAGAAAGCATCCTGCCAGATGATGAGTTAGAACGCCGAGATGGAAAGCCTGGCCAATAGAGAAAGGCGGAACTTAAGAAAGGGAATTTGAGGACAAACATGCAGAAACGTCACTTAGAAGAAAAGAGATAATGTAGATGGCAGGGCTTAGTCAAGCTAGCTGCAAAGCCAAAATGTTCCCAAAATAGTTGTTAGTCTTGGCAATTTGTTTTGGGGAAAATGGGAAAAATTCAGAATGATTATTTTCCAAAAAAAGGACAAAACTCCAAAGTGCCATGATTTCCATTTATACCACAAACATTTGCCAAAACTCAATTATTTATTTATTGCAGAATGATAGTACATACACTATTATTTATTCACTTATATCAACAATATAACTTCATTTACGTATAGCGTTCCACATGCAACTGGATTGAGCACATCCTTACTTGATGATACAAACTGTTTTGTTCTATTGAAGTGGGTCCTCCTTCCTAATCCTGGAGTCTCTCAGCCCTTTAAATTTGACTTTTCCCTGTTTTAAAGCTGAATATGTCTTGTTCATTTCTAGTTAAAACAGGAAATACAACAAAATAATAAAGGCCAGTACTCCAGGATTAGTTTGGGAACCACCACCAAGAATATATTCCAACATATTTCTCTCATTATTCTAGCCAAAGTACATTAGGGCTCCTTTCAAAATATTTAAGAATAATATACATGTAGTTCTGAAGATTTAAGCTATTTTGTATTTGATACTAGCTTATGCCCATTTTTTGCAAGCCTCAAGCATAATTTGCAAATTCCGGTGAAGAGCAGGTAATTTCAGCTTCTCTGCACTAACACTTCTTGTCTGTAAACCTTCACAGAACTAAAAGAGGAAAAAACACCAATGTTAGTGGTCATATTTCTCAGTGTGTAGGGGCTTTATATTGTGGAACTGCCCACTAACTGGATGTAATCAATGGAGAACAGTAGCTTGTAGTGAGGAATGCAACATTCTTCCCAAATTAGGTATACAACAGCTTATTGTCCACCGACACTCACATGCCGGCTCCATGTTTTTGCCTAGAGAAACTCATTGTTTTTTTGTTTTTGCATTACAGCATATTTATTTTGGATAAAGATTGTTGTTTGTTGTTATAGACTTCACATAATATGAAGGAATCGTTTCAAGTGTTAAAGATCTATGAAAAATTGTTGTGCTTATGTTTAAATATCCAACTACAACATTATCCAGGATGCAGCCTGATGGGTCACTATAAATATTAACAGTTTTTACCAAAAAAAAAAAAAAAAAAGTTACATGTCTCATCTGTTAAAACAAGAACCAACTCCTTTTAGACTCCAGTCAATCCCTGTCTTATCACATCCTTATTGATTAGTGATCATCACATCCTTTCAAATTTAACCTGAAGTCAAGTTCAAGTCAACCAAACAGCAGAACATTTAGGGTGTTTGACATTAGGCATACTGTACTTGATGTGGACTGTGTCCATATCTGAATTGATCCGTGCGAAAATACACTGCATCTTTCTCAAGACCATCTTTTCCAGCAGACTTGGACATGGTTCCTGAGTCCAGAACGATTGTGTTCTCACTGATCAAAACTTTTGATTCTTTGGGGTCAAGTGTTCTCTGAAACGTTCCCGGGGCCCTAATGTGAAAATGCCCTTAAATAATTTGATGACTCAGGTCAGAGTCCCAGAAACTAGTTAATAAAAGAGCAGAGACAAACTCCTAAAGAAAAAGTTGAACCAATCTAAACTAACTGTATGCATAAACCTGAACAAACAATCTCTAAGCTTACATTTATAAGTTTTATAATAAATATAGTGTCCATTTAATTATGTTTTTTTCACAATCTGTTTTTGATCATATCACAGAATATTAGGTCACTTAATGAACACTAGTGACTATTAGATATATAATTAGTAGATTTAATAATTATTAGATGTTATATTTTTCACATTTATTTATTTGATGCTACAAATGTCAAGACTTTGATTTTGTTTAAGCAATCAGGTTTAAAATTAATCTGTCGAGCTATTGATTTATTTTTCACAATCACTTTATAAACAATAATGCAACAGCCTGATGGACTGAAAGGTTTAGTCCCGTGGGAAAGCAGCCAAACTGATAATCCAGTTTTATTTCTTCACTCTACTGATCACTCTCACCTTCTCCCTCTGCCAATCTGTGACTTAATACTTTGTTGTTGAGCAACAGCAAACCAGTACAGGCATGGGAAAACCCTCACTCACTGACACACCCACACATTTTCTATGACAGCCCACTTCTGTTACAGATGTGTTCAATTAGAAGCACACAAATGTTATTGGAGCACAGCAGTGATCCCTCGCAATCTGTGTGTGTGTGTGTGTGTGTGTGTGTGTGTGTGTGTGTGTGTGTGTGTGTGTGTGTGTGGACATCATAATTTATTTGTTCGCCACAACATCAGCACAGACTCCACTGACCACTCTTGATTCTGAAATTAAAAATAAAAATAATAATAATAATTACTCTATTTGTAGATGAACAGTTTCTTAAAAAGGAAAATAAATATTCATTTGTGAACAACTAACTTTTTAGCAATGGTGTCTTCCAACATGCTTACATCTAACGCACAATCCTTTAAAAAATGGCCACAATATATTTGCGTATTTCAAACTAAATATGCTTAAATGTAAATCTAGAGCAAAGCAATGTCTCTCCAATGACTCTTATCTCTCTGTAGTACTTGTGCAGGCAGATGAAGTACAACAACTGGCTTAAAAGCTTTCTCTCTCTTGTTCTAACCAATAAGCAGTGTTTCATCAGTGGGATGTGACTGGTGTCAGAAATAGGCTACTATGTAAAGGAAGGATATGTTTTTTGTCTCCCTAAAACAGCAGTGTCGCTCCCAGGAGTGGTTATAGTTTACTTATACCACCTGGCTTGGCTTACATGGGATAAAGTGGGACATGTCAAACCTGGTGTCAGTTCACACAGTCGGTTTAAAGCTGCTTCTGAAGCAAAGCCAAGTGGTGTCCCCAGTTTCCGGCCAGCTGTGAGACCTCAGAACTCAGTCCCAGTCCAAAAAGGGTCACGGGAAGAGCTACTAAAGAGCTCATTTGTTGCTTTACTTTTTTTATATATTTATATATATATATATATATTATATATATTCTTCTTCAAACAGGAGAGGTTAATTTATATGTTGTTATTTGCAGTAGTGTTCTGACAATTCTGTAAAATGGCTTAAAATAGATTAAAGTTATTTTATACAAACATTAAAATATTACAAATTAAAGTACATTTATTTTGTGGAAGGACTCATCGAATGACTGCGTGCTGCCTCATTACAGAACTATAAAGACAGAACATAGTTTGATATTTGGTCACTATTTATAGATAGAAATTGCCATCTGTAGAATTTCTGCCTCCATCTCGTCAATTCCCTGTTTTAGAAATGGCATGCAAGAACATTTTTTAAATTAATAATAAAGATAATGTTCTTATCAGCACCAGCTGTTTTGGGTTTGGCACATTTTAGCAAACATTGGACAAAAGACAAAAAGAAAAAAGTTATAAAAAAGAAAAAATGCGATTAAAATGTATCATAATGTGTATGCATAGTTGAAAACAGCTTAATGCATGTCAGATGTCATTGAAAGCAAGGCTAAGATTTAGAGCAGTAGTGCACACTTGTGTTGCCTACCAATCCATCTGCAAGCAAACCATAAACAATAATCAAAGTGTAAAACATGGCAGATGAAAGCTTGCAAACTTAGGACATACTTTATGACTGCTAGTAACTAAATACGAGTATGGGAATGTTACATGCCATTAAATCTGGAAGGTTATATTGTATCCAATTCACAGACATTAAAGAGAAGTGCGACTGTAGATAATGGTTGATCTTTAGGAAGTGGAAAATAATCACCCGGCACAGAGCTGCAGAGGAAACCATTTCAAAACCCATCTCTATTTCCACATATACATATAAAGTGGGGGAGTATGAAGCAATCATAATGGCAGAAACAAGATGCAGGTTACAAGCAGAAACAGATGGAGATCAGATTTATACCTCCAAACATCTGTGGGTGTCATTAAAAAATACATACAGGAAACTGTGGGCAAATAAGTAGCCGGTAGTGTGGGCAAATAATAGGAAGCAGACGGGGATTTTAATTTAATTTTATTTGTAGCTGGTTGTTGTGCAAGGTGATTCAACAACCAAAAGAAGTAACTTAACACCAACAATTATTTTTTTCATGTGCTGGGTTGTAAAATGTCCCTCAATGCTGTGATTCCAGCACACGGTACTACTTGTTCTGAATCCCACTATCTGCTGCACTAAACACATTGTGTATAATAAATTTAAATGCTGCAAACCTCTAATAGTTCCATTTATGTGGAATTCAAGGACAGAAGCTAGCACAAAAAAACTTAACTTGCTCACAAAGGCACAAACACAATATACTTCATATGCTCATTTGCTAACTGGATTAATCCATTTTAGCTTAGTGAGTTAGATTTCAAGGCAGCCAACATGGGATTGTGCAAAAATCCTGGAACGTTAACTTGCCAGCTGAACTAGTTAATGAATTTAGGATTTGTCCACACCAGAATTCATTGGTATCTACAGTACCAATATACTTGCACAGAAAAAGATAAAGGTCTGATGTTTTCCTACAGCAGAGAAAGTGTTTCAAATAAGTAAAGCACTAAATGTGAGGTTTTTTTTTTTTTTTTTTTTTTTAAACACTGTAAGGAATTTATAGAAACCTTTAACACTTTGTCTGGTTAATAATAATAATAAGTTAATTATACTATTATTAATAATAATAGTAGCTTCCAAATCATTCTGAATTGCCTGTTGTTTTATTTATGACTAAGGTGAGTTACAAAGCTAACTTCTACCCAAAGCTGAATCCCAAATCCCTCTGTAACTCCTAATCAAGGGCACTAGTTCGGGTGTTGTAGACCATAGCGTACTAGCTTTTCATTTAAAAGTATTTAGGATTTAACCACACAACCCCAGAAACAGAAATTCTAAAGCGGAAATCATAATCTATTGGTGATAAATGGCGTTTGTGGAACTGTTGTATCAAACAAATTTTACACTCTAGGTCATGCTGTTATCTGTGAAGCAGTTGTAGGAACTAAGCACTTCCTCTCATGTGATACAACATGTGCACTGAGATTAAGGTCTATTACCTAGTAGTTTAGCATTTTAAAAAAAAGAAAAAAAAAGAATGACAGAGTCCTCAGATAATTTTATTGTCCATCAGATCATGTTTCTAAGCTGAGCAAATATTATTCTTTCTTCAAGTTTCTTTTCCACAAGCCAAACACTATTCATGTTCAGTCTGAGTGTTCCTAGCTCTCAAATAAGATGTTCTAAGGGAAATCATAGGTCTGTTTATTGTGACCTTTTAAACCACTTCCAGCAGTTCTAAAACCTGTTTACATTTGAGGTATTAGATTGAGGGGCGTAAAATATTGTAATAAGGTAGAAATTAAAATGATCACGAAGCTGTAGGAGGCAGAGGGGCAAAAACAAGTCAGTGCTCTCAGTACTACTGGATAAACTACTCTGTTTAACCAATCAGCATTTATCTGTTTCTTTGCAAACTCCAACTACCCATAACTGCACTGAGATGCTGTTATGTACATGTATGAATAAGCCAGCTACAAATAACTACTTTATCATGCTATGAATCAGGACCAAGTGCAGAAGACATTCCATTACTTGTTTGAACTAGTCAGATCATTTAACTACAGGAAAATATAAAACCTCTACATAGTTCAGGTCATGCTACAGACTTTGTGTCATAGGTTAACATAAATGCACAAGCAATCATTCATTCATTTTAACTACTTTTTCTGTCAAGTTAAAATTTACGAATTAGATTTCTTTTAAGGTTAAAAAGGTACAAGGTTTTGCTCTGATTAAATTTGAGCATTTAATGGAACAAATGGAAGGGAGTCTGTGAATCTGCTGTTGAGGACACGCCCTGTGCTGAGATTACAAACCAGTTCATTAATCCATTTGCATTAGCCAATGACTGCAGACAGCTTAATACCTGAAGAGGTTATTTTTTTTCGATGTGTCAGAGTGCAAGACAAGCAAGGGGGGAAAAAAAAATAAACTGATAATAAACATCCTGTACACAGTATGCACCGAGGAGGACAGGTTGGGGCTGAGCTGTAGTTACAGGCATGTTACTGAGTAAACTGTACTGAAAATGTGCATATGGCTGTTCTTAATAAGTGGCCAGGTTTCTATACTGCCTGCTGCTTTTATGAGTCATTCAGTGGAGTGGACGTGTGGACAGTGAGTCAGACATAGGGGTGTGTAGGTGTGAGGTCTGCTATTATGCTTCCTTTATAAAGTAAAAATTGAAGGGAAAAAAATATTAGTCACACACAGTCAACAGGCCTAGTCAAAGAACTTGAAGCAAACGTGTTGCACATGCTTTTTTTCAAAACTTCAGACATTTAAAAACGAGACACCTTTTCTGGCTTCATCAGAATGTTAATTACCTCGCTCAATTGAGAAAGAACCGATAACCTGTATTCTAAAGTATTTATAAGACGACGAACACTGTATTCAAGTTCAAGGCTATCATTGGGCAAATAATACCATCATTCCTTTGTTCACAGAGGACTTAATCTAACAGAGCATACCGGCTTCTTTACCACTGGGGCTATGGAGGAATGAGGAAATGGGCAATTTGGAAATAATCACATTGTTTCGTTCCCAGCTGATTTAGTGATGAAGTAAAAACGATCTACAGGGCAAGCATTTCTTTTAACATGATTCTCTCTTTTTGCATTAAGTTAGGCAGCAACTCATGGGATGTCACATTTTTTTCCAGTAAATCGATAAACTAAATGTCTGCAAAATCATCTGCTACTATATAGCAATGCAAGAATGAATGATAGTAGAGAGTTAGTGATTTAAAGAGATTGCCATTATTGTTACAATAAATCAATAAACGCTAAGAAATGAATATATTGCAAAAGACCTACAGAGAAAACATTAAGCTAGAAACACTCATTACCTGACGAGATGCTGGCACAGGCCAGAACTCTTCATACTGTACAGCTCAAGTGTAGCATCTGCACAAAACTACCCCCGCTTACTCCTGAAATGCTCTACAGGAAGTTCACACACTTATTATTGGGTTGAATTTCAGGACATGGGGCAGGAATTCATCCTGAATAAGCTGCCAGTCCATCACCAGGCACCATGTGCACGTACACACAGAGATTTTGACCTACAGTATGGGTAATTTAGTGCTGACAAAACCACTGACTGGCATGGTTTTGGGAGGCAGGAAGAAACCAGAGAACTGGGAGAAAACCCACAAGGAGATGACCGCTAAAGATTTAGGCTGTCTGTGCTTACTAACAATCACATGATCTGTACTGACATGGTATAGTATGTCTTTTTTTCATGTCATAAAAAAGGATATTTTTAAAACACTAACAGCCACAGAGTGAGGTATAACAAGACATGACCTGCCTAAGCCACAGCATTCCTAGCTCTTCCCGATGTTATCTTTATGGTGAACAAAAAAAAAAAAAAAAACACAGGAAGAAACTGTGATGCACATATAAAGATGAGTAATGAAAAACAGGAGCATAAGTCCTACAATTCAGCAGGACTGGTGCTTATACAGTAGAGCCCAAACTCACGCTCAAATGTATACACAGCACAGGGTCAATAAGCATATACACAGAGTGAATTAGGCAGATTGCCTTCTCCATTAACCCACTAATAGAGAAGAACAGAACCCAGCTGTGTTGCCAAATGGCTCCTGAACATTATGTAGCTAACTACATTATGCATAATATTAACAAGGCTTCAGCTTTTAAATATTCTGATGAAATGCCACAGTTGCACCACATGCATCCCGTCAGGTGTATTTACCTTTCAAAGATTAAATAAATAAATAGTCTGTAAAAGATGATGCAAATCAGCAGGTCAGAGAAACAGGTTTCTGCAGGCTGATTTCCTGACAGCAACACTTCACACGGGTGTGTCAGCAATTTCAGCAAATGTGTAAAATCTTGCTTTTCCTTGCACACTTAGCAAAAGGATAAAAAAATAAAAAAAACTGTACAAAAACACAAGATCCTATTAACAGTTTACTTCACTATAGCAACCTGTACTGGGGTAAGACTAAGCTAGCTCTACTTTGAAACTTCAGGTCTTACAATTTTTCATACAAGGCTTACATTTGCAGATTCTGAATTCAAAAGTTGAAAAACTTGTATTAAAATACCCAAGGCCAGAAGACTGCTCCCTCATATGTTCTAAATGTACGGTTTGGCTATATACACCAACCACCAACTATGCTAGGGAAATCTATACGAATGAAAAACTGTTTTCACACCATCAATAAGATTAGCATATTGCTGGTGTTACATAGACAATTTGACTGTGGGTGAAAATCTGACTCAGAACATAAACATGCCTTCATCTCTATAATAAAATATTTTTCTAGTAGACACATGCTGCATGATTATATTGTGAAGACAATCTAACAATGTTCTGGTATGACAACTCGCTTTCTTTAAGCAGAGCCTATATAATGTGGCAGCTTGGTGATGCTATATGGAACCAGAGCGTGTTCAATTACAGCCTCAGGCATCTCATAACCTTAGCATACACAATGCACACCTGACCTACATCAATCAGAGCACATATTTTAAGTTTTAATTGTGCTTGACAATGATAACCATTTTTCTATTTCTTCAAAAATGATAAGATTTTTTATTAATTCATAGTTACATCCAATTTTTGAGGAATGTTTGCAAAAAGATTTGCTGTTATTACTTTATTACAGAACCTAGCCATTTTAAAACTGCCATTTTTTTCTAGTCCTGAACACTTTCCTCAAGCTGGATAAACTTACATTTACAGCTTTATCATTGCCTGTTTAAAACTGCTGACATTTGAGTCTCTTTAAAATTCTAAACATCTCGCTGAAAACCTTACCATATCAACCACTAAACATTTTAAATCCATTTGTTAGCAGCGACCAGGCAATACAGAAACAATATTAAGAATCAGACATGTTTTCTCATTATAAACCTGATGTACGATATGGTGTTTACCAGACATAAATCCAGACTCTTTTCTGTTCTGGCACCTAGGTGATGGAATGAAGTTCCTCTAGATGTCCGTACAGTTGAGTCTTTGGAAATTTTTAAACGACAACTCAAGAAGCATCTGTTTCTTTAGTCTAGTCCTTGAACTAATCTCCCATCACCCTCCCACAAAAAAAAAAGCCTTCCCAACTGTGTTTGACTGATGGCACTTAATTAATGACCTAGTAACCCAGTGTAAGTATCTCTCTGATGACGGAAACTTCAAACCACTTTTTGTAAGTCGCTCCGGATAAGAGCGTCTGACAAATGCCTAAATGTCATTTACAATCAAATTTGTCCGTACAATTTACAATTAAAACTGTCCGTGCAATTAAATTTAATCATGATACAAATAAAAGTTCATCTAGTGCAGCCCTTATCTGTATTGTGATGTATTGTGATGTAATGCTGTATGACTCTTGGTTTTCTGATACAGCGGTATCTTGGCATACAAACCCCCCCCGCCTCACAAATTTTTACTTTAAGAACTAAAATTTTGCAAGGAATTAGCCTCTGCACACAAAGCATTGTCAGCATACGAGTGAACAAACCGAGCCAAACTGAACGCCGGCTAAGTTGTGTGTACATCCAGGAGCTGTTCAAAATTAGTATAAGCCAAGCAAAGCGAGTTTACAGATTTTTTTTTGTGTGGGTTTTTTTGCATTTTGTGCAAGATTTAATGAAAACATAGCACCATGTGTCCCAAGAACGTTGGCAAGAACGGTAGCAGAAGAAAAGGGAGCCACATTCAGTTTCATTTTAAAGCAGCTGGTACCAAGGGGAAATCATAAATTAAGGTTAAGTGAGCTCTACTTTACTTAATTTACATGTCTTGTTTAAATGTTTTGTTTTTATATGCAAAATATATGATTATGTGTTGGAAATTGGTAATATTGGTAATATTTTTGGGTTGCCGGAACGGATTATTTGCATTTACATTATTTCATATGGGAAAATGTGTATTACAAAAGAAATTTCAACTTAAGAACTTGCCTCCGGAACAGATTAAATTTATATGCCGAGGAACCACTGTTCCTTTCCTTCATGGCCAGCACAGACTTTTTTGGTGATCTGTGCTGCATTGCCTTTTCTGTGGGTTTGGACCACACAGGATGTCCTTTAGTCTGTGCAGGTGTCCATGACCTTATCAACAGTTTACTGGTATATAATTAAAAATTAATTTTATTAAAGTCCTCTGGCAGTGGTCTAAATACTATGGCTGATTAGTGTATGCTACTTTAACTAAAACTACACCTAAAATGAAGATGTTGCTTGTGTAAGACCCCTTTCCCAAATTCCTGACGCATGTGCAAGAACACACCAAACTGTCTGTGATCCTTTGGAGCTTGATTGTCATACGCATTGATCTCTTCAAATTGCGCCTCAGGGCCCACCTTAATCTACAAACTTCACAAGAGCTCTGAGGGCGTGCTGCAGTGTCTGGCAGCATGACATTAGAAACGACTCCTTTGGATGCTGTGGTTTCTGAAGTGGGGCCCATGTGTATCTGACTTGTCACCTGGAGAGTTTGGAGGCTGGGTTGAAGGCCTTGGGCTCATTTCCCGCCGAGCAGGCTGTGATGCACTAAATGTTCTGGTGCCTTTCTACTGTGGCTAGCAGTGACTTTTTTTCTGCGATTTGTGCTGCACTGGCTTTGCTGTGGGAACAGGTGGAACATGATGGCCTTTGGTCCCGACAGCCATGGGTGAGCCATGGATGCCCAAGATCCCATCACCGGTTTACTCGTATAATTGTTAATCATTGTTAAGGTCATGTGGTATTAATGTTACGGCTGACTGGGGTATCCTAAAACACAGTATCAGGGTTATAAAGTTATAAACATCAAGCCATAGTACAATAAGTACAAGACTCCAGGGGAGTATTCCCCGCTCTGCAGCTACACAATAGTGAACTTATCACAAGAACACACACAGCTCATGTAAAAGGTCGGGACAGAAAAAAAAGTGTAGCTAATTTAGTTAAAGTTTAACTATAGTGCCCAGTCAGCCACATCCTTTTTGCCACAACAATGCAAATGCCAGATTTGTCAACTGTTGGCAGAACAAAAGATCCCAAGACATGTATTTAAGAACAAGGTCACAAGGAACGAGTGGTTATTTTTTTATTATTATTAAATAAACCATGCCAACGCGTAATACAACACAGTCTACATGAGCTACTTCCCCCTCTTCTGATCAGATTTGCAGCTTCCTGCATGGACAACTAAACAAAATGAATAAAGTGACCCCACCTATGTAACAAACTCAAACTCTTATAATAGCAAACAAACATTACATAAAAAGCCAACATTTTATCAACTGGCTCCCTGACAGATAAGCGTCTTGCATAATATCCCTTGTCCAGGTAGAATATGCTGGTCATAAACTTGAGCAGCAATGAAGTATTGTGTGTGCTCATTTTTAGACAGCTCCCTTAGGGAGCCATTATTACCGTCAGCCTGTTATTCCTGCACCTGGGGCAGCAGTAACTGCAGCTTTGGTAAAGTCCTTCATGTGGGAGCATAAAAACACAAAGATCTCTGCATCTGTTACGTGGTGTGAAATTCGCCTGAATATGAGCTGCTCTTGACAGGTTAATGCAGTCCAACAGCTGTTCATAAAGAAAGAGTCACACAACCCAATAGGGAAGTATCTTGTGAATGTATGTTACAATAACTGCATGTTACCAAAATCTCAAATCCCTATACTTGCAAAACAACATCCTCCCAAGTACCCGTTATAAAAAAACGCTTTTGTTCCAAGCTCTGGCCGACTGTAAAGTGGATAATTGTCTTTGGTGGTACAAAGACAGCTCTGTCTGTAGAGCACAGAATGAAGAAGCAGAAGTGTGCAAAGGAAGTGTGCGACTCTATGGTCTGACTTAACGTAACACCTTGAATACTCAGTGTAAAAAGTCACTCAGTAACTAGGGTTATGAACCACAGCTGCTTGCCTCTACAAAGCCAGGAGAATGTCTCCAGAGCATTCCCATACTTGTGTAAGACTTAGGCCTCCAGAGCTCAGCAGGAACCCTGAAGAAATGTTTGTAATTGGTTTTGGCAATAAAGCTCTGCAGCAGGAGGCACAGTGGAACAGGAATCCTGGGCAGAAAGGAGTGAACCATTTATATTTTGATTTTTTTTTTTTGCCAAACTTCCTCAGGGAACCACTTGTTCAAGCCCAGAAAACTTCTAGACCACATTTTGTAACTGTAGAAAAATGTAAATGTACACCATGTTATGTACTTTTCCAAAACACTTAAAATAAATAACACGACCTAGGACTAAGCATTAAGTAGTTTATTTTATTGTGTATCTGTGTGTGTGGATGTTTGTCTCAAGAAGCATAAGAGAAGGCAGTCTGGGTGGGGCTATCCAAGATCTTGGAATTTTGAGATACTTGTGAGACACACCTATAGTGTGAGACATGCTTGTGTGCTTTAATAGCAAGCATGCTGTACATATGTACTGAGATTAATGTAGAATGCAGTGTCTATACCTATGGCGTGGTTGAAAACACTTACACATGCAAGAACCTACGAAATAATGAATTCCACACCTTACACAGAGAGCGCTCGGACAGTAATGTCAGGACATATGTCACATTGAGTCCCCTTTCCATGTCACATCAGCGTTTATGACACATTTGTGCGCGAGCGCGTAACGTTACTTACTCTTTAAACATTTTCTCCATGTCCTTAATCTGCTTCCTGGAGAACTCCTTGAACTCGGTGTACGGGTTGAAGACCTTCATGCTGTGCTGCTGGGGCTCGCCGACTCCCTCGTTCAGCTCGCCTCGCCGCTGCAGTTTGGCTCCCAGCTCGGAGTCGGCGTTGGCCGTGGCCGCTTTCTCGTGCGCGCCGTTCTCATGAGCTTCGTCCACGGCTTGCGGCTCCTCCTCGCCCTCCTCTATCTTCATCCTCCGGTTAAGCTTAGCTGACAGCTCGTCCGAGGCCATGTTACTGTTTAGCGTTTTATTTATCACAAGCTCCCTGCACACTAGTCAAACCACATGAGTTGGAAAGCGCTTCACTCTACAATGTCCGTACAGCCGTGACTTGTCTTCAGTCAGTCAAACCCTGAGAAACGTTACGTGCTGGTGCGTCGGTTATCTGAAAATCTAACGCACGAGCTTAATGACGCCGCTCAACGGTTCACTCGGTGTCCAGCACAATTCAAACAGACTTGCGCGCGCCTGTGTGGTGAGCTCGCGCGAACAGCAGTAGAATAACTTACGCCGCTCCTGATGACGTAAAGCCACGCCCCTTAAAGCCACACGAGAATGCATGTAATAAGTTTTTCTTTTATTTATAAAGCATATATTTTTTAAACGGTCAGGGTTGCTTAACGTATTGCTGTATATACAAAAATAGAAACATAGACATCAGATAATAAAGAATAATGCTTACATATGAAATCGTAATAATTAAGTATAACAACTTGTTTAATAATAAAACGTCATATAGCAAAAAAAAAAAAAAAATATATATA
>JAQMYJ010000040.1:13270811-13289949 GCA_030014305.1 Clarias laeviceps | reverse complement strand
ATACTGATAACAGATGCCATTAATACAGGTAACGAGTGGAGGACAGAGGAGTCTCTTAAAGAAGAAGTTACAGGTCTACGAGACCCAGAAATATTGCTTGCTTGTACAGTAGGTGACCAAATACCATAATTTGCAAAAAAATTCCTTAAAAATCCTATGTGATTTTCTGGATTTTTTTCTGGTCTCTCATAGTCGAGGTAGACCTATGATGAAAATTACAGGCCTCTCTCATCTCAATTTGTGGCTGACTAAATACTTTTTTGCCCCACTGTATGTTCCCTAGAAAATTGAAGCCTTTTTTTCCAATTAGCCTCACCAATAAGTGGCTTTTTTAAGGCTACACAGCTGTTTAATATGGTTTAGCTAGCATCATATTATTTAACACTCACTGCATCAGTGCTGGTTAAATAACTTGGTGCCAGCTGAACCATATTAATCACTGCAGTAATTATCCAATAAAATACTCTTAATTATTTACTTAGTTAAATCCAGATGGTGCCTTTTGTTTGGCCAGGCAGTGTATTTCTTTATAAAAAAAAACATAATTTATTATCCACTGTTTAAATAAAGGTGGATAATGTAACCAGAGAATTTTTAATTGCAGCTAAATATTTTTTTGTGTGTCAGAACAAATAGTCCTTCTATACCAGTCACAGCCAGAGTTCGAATGCAGCTTTCTACTAGTCCCTTTTGCTGGGCCTGAAGCCAGGAACAGTCCATTAGGCGCATGGTAGACTGTAGCAACTTTGTCACCATATCATAATGAGCCTGGAAAAACACAGATATAAAAACACACAATATTAATACTGTAATTTACCATTCTAGTTAGTAGGGGGGTCTTAGGCTGCTATAATTGCAATTATTTCTACTTCTATTTTTACTTTTATCATTCCTGATTGCTGATAACAGATATACAGTAATATATACTGCCCCATTTGGGATCTGCCCCATTTTCAAATTCAGCAAAATACTGATCAAAAATAATTAACACCTTTAAAAACTGCCCTAATTTTTGCCTATTTCAGGAGACTTCATGCATGAGACATCGCAGGGAAGACACGCACACACTGGGCAATAAGGAAAGGCCAATGAACCTAATCTGCATGTTTTGGACTTTGGGAGGAAACAAGAGTACTCAGGAGAAACCCACCAAGCACAGGGAGAACACCAAACACCAAAGCAACTCAACAAATTATCCAACAAATTAAATATAAATCAGAAGGTTTAAAAAGAACTGGCTCACCTGCAGAGAGGCGCTGTTTTCAAAGAAAGGTGAGCTGAAGAAGGCGTTTATAGTATCCAGCACAACCATGATAACATACTTCTCCAGCACTGGGTCTTGTAGCCGCTTCTCACGGTTAATACACATCTAATAGACAAAAGATATTATTTAAAGTCTAATCAAAATCCTTCAACAGCAGTTCAAAACCAAAATTTATAAAAAATGACAACAGCTAATGTGGGTTATTCAAGGTTTGATTTAAAGCGTGTCTTACCCTAGCCATGTCCATCAGAAAATTGTCAAACAAGTTCCATATGTGGTTGCTGGTATAGATCTCCTTCATTTCCACTTCTGTATCCACATAGCAGTGGTTCACAAAATTTACATATGCGATTTTCACCTGAGACACAAAAAAGCAACAGTAAAGAGTAAGCATTTGCATTGTCTATCCTCATCTAACTCTCCATACATACATATACTGTACATATACATCAATTAGGGTTAAATAACATGTTGCCAGCAAAACCATATTATTTAGGGATAGATTGCCCAGCCAAAAAAAAAATTCACCACATAGATTTAACTAAGCAAATAACTAACAGGCTTTTATTGTATAGTTACTGCTGAACTGCTGAATATAGTTCAGCTGGCACCAAGTCATTTAACCCTAACTAATGCAGTGAGTAGCTACTCATTTCTTAAATAACCATGTCAGAAGTCATGTCCTGTGGTCATGGCAAATAAACATGGCTGTTTCAGAAGGGTCAAATTATTATCCTGCATCAAGCTAAGAAAGCACCTAAAGAAAATCTTTAACTGTCCAGTTTTGGATGAGACTGTGCCCATGATTTCTGTGCCATCTCAGATTTTTGTTTTTGGCTGACAGGAGTGGATGACCACCTGGTCTTCTGCTGCTGTAGCCCATCCACTGTAAGTTTCAGTTGTCTTCAATTGTTTTACCTTAAGTTGTTCTGGGCATTCTGAGGTTGCTCACTATGTTTGTAAAGAGTGATTAGTTGAGTTCTATACTACAGTATATAGTTCCTGGCAGCCAAAACCAATGTGGCCTTTTTCACACTATTGCGTGTAAACTGTAAAAACTGTTGTGTGTGTGAAAGAAAGAAAAAAGATCAGCAGTATCATTCTTGCATTTAAATTTACTGCGTTAACAGTTTCCTGCCCCGATCAGGTGAAAGGAAAAATTGCAACATTTTGGCCAAGAGAACCAGCAAACCAATTACCCACAGACTTCGTTTTCCACAGAAAGCCTAATTTAATCAAATATTTCTAATAGCTTGAAATAGTAACATTGTTATACATGTAATATGTTATACATGAAGCCATGTTACCTCAGTGATGCAGTCCTCGTGTGTGACGACCCTAGTAATGTCCTCCAGGGGCAGCAGTGAGGTGCATTTGATCTCAGTGTAGACGTTTTTGCCCTCAGCACACGCAGCCAGCAGCTCCACCAGTGAAATATGGTAACGCAGCGGGCTTTCCTCCTGCACCCCCTCTCTAGCCTCAATCATATGCTCCAGCATTTTGCCAAAAGACTTAGTATCATTGTAGAAGACTACTACATCATCACCTGAATTTGATAACTGCAATATTGAGCAAGAGATTAACATAATTAGATGCGTTTCAATTTATTAAATGGATTTCTCACTGAAGGAGAGGGATCGTAACATTTCTTAAGAATTTTCTGAGTTATTGTCAGTGTTTAAAACTGCACTTATATTATCAAGAATTAAATCTAGAGGCATCTTGACATTTGAGTGTACAATTAATTTAATTTGATATCCTATGATGTACACCTCCACTGTTCTGAATGAGATACAGTAATTGGATAATTAATTTTAGGGTTAGAGTATATTGGCTGGTTTATTAGGTGCACCTTCCTTACACCAACAAATAGTGCCCTTTTTATCAGAATAACCCATCAAGCTTCTTCAAGCTATGCAATTTATGTTTCCTCTTCCCCCGTTGTGCAACATTCTGACCACTGCTGCAGAATAATAACTGGACAGTGGACTATTCTCAGCACAAAACAAGTAAGGACATATTGGTGAGTGTGTGGTGAGTATCAGATAGAGCAGTATTACTTGACCTGAATGTCATGGCCTGGATAAAATTAATCCACCAGTCAGTAACATCCAGACAACATCATCTTGCTGTCAGAATGCAGAAAATGCTTAAAATAAAACAGACAGAAATGCTGTCTATATGTAAGGTAGTACCCCCTCTTTTAATTCCATGTGTTTGTTGCAAAAGCAAAGTAAAAATCTGCATCCTTTTCACAGAAACAAGTAAAATTAAAAGAGAGGTAATAACATTTACATATGACTGTATACATTCATAGCATTTAGCTCATGCTCATAGACTGACTTACTGAAGTGATGTTAGAAGTCAATAGTGATTGTATGGTGGACTCATCCCTTACACAATGGCAAATTCTGCATAGCAACAGACTAAATTGAGTAATTTCATAGCTACAAGGTTCACTATAAGGTGAACATACCTCATATGATGGGTAATACATGTAATTACAAGGAAGGTATACCTAATAAACTGACACATGATTAGACATGAAATACCTGTACAAACGTCTTTACATTTTCAAAACCTTTTAAAAAGCTAGACAGTATGGGTTTATTACAGTATACAAGCTTCCTAAGATGAAAAATATGTAACATGACATTGTACGTCACTTGTTAACCCATACCTCTGTCATAATCATATCTTGGCATTTCTTCACGTACTTCCCCTCAGCCTTGATAATGGTGTGCAGGAAGTTGAGGTATTGCACATGGCGCCCATGAGTGGCCAAGCATTTCATGAAGTGATGTAGGACGTTCTCACCGACTTCTGAGCAAAGCTGGTAGTTATTACAGAAGATATGTTGCACTGTTTCTGCTTCCAGAACCTTTTAGACAAAAAAAAAAACTCAGAATTTTAGCATCATTAGTTCTCTATTACTTTTACTTCTCTATTTTATATACTATAACCTATAATTTCAGCTTACTCCAGGGGTAAGAAAGAGGCTAAGGTGTTCATGAAGGAGAGCTTGATTTTCTTGGTTTCCAATGCAGAACCTTTGCAGGAAAACGTGAGTGAACTTAATGATCTCCTGCATTTTTTTGTCAGTCTGTCAACAGAGAGAACAATTGAAAGGATTGGTGTGTTTTGTAAAGAATTTGCCATCAAACATAACAGACGCACACTATACATTAGCTCAATAACTTATCTTTAAGAAATGATTTAAAGCGAGGTTGCAATTCCATAAAAGACTGTAAGACTGTGATATACTGTATCCAGTACGACTACTTACCCGATCATAAGGGACCTGCAGCAGGTCCAACATGACCTTATGGGCACCCATGTTTTTCAGAAGTCTTTGCTGTTTCTTGAACACCCCAGAGTTACACATTTTATTTAAGCGCTCCAGGATCTAAATTGGGAAAAATGGGTGATTTCATTTTAACACGTAAAATTTCCTCAACTATAAATGTACATTAAACTACACCAAAATTCACTTTTTAATTATTTTTAGACATACATTAGTGTCCAGTGTGTGTGCAAACAAAACACTTGAGTAAAAAAACAAAACAATTCCTGCTTTTCGTCCCTTTTTACATTTTTGTATTCTCTGGCATGGCTTGGCAGTAGCTCATCATCAGGTACAATAAAGCATGATCTGAGGGGTATTTCAGCTGGAGCCTTAACAAGCACACTTTGGAAAACAAATAGCAAAATTCAGAACCTTTAATTTAACTTAGTAGTTCAACAAACCTCCTTGACATTTTGATAGCTTTCATTACTCTTCTCAAGTTTTTCTTTGGAAGGACCAGGCTCAGCATTTTCGGTGGAGGCCTACGAAAAACAAATTGTTTCATTTACAAAAACAATGTACTTCAATAAGGAGTATTGTAGAAATGTGGTTAAACCTGGCAAACCAGTTGGCATGCAAAAAGTCACCTTATCATCTTTTTTATCTTTTTTTTCCTCTTTGTCCTTCTTTCCGTCCTTGTCTTTTTTTTCTTCCTTGTCCACCTTTCCCTCCTTGTCTTTTTTCTCTTCTTTGTCTTTTTTATCATCCTTGGCCTTTTTCTCTTCACCGTCTTTTTTCTCTTCCTTATCTTTTTTATCATCCTTTTTATCTTTCTTCTTATCTTTCTTCTTGTCTGAGCCACTTTTCTTGACAACCCAAAGCTCAGACTTCTCCACTATGGTGCGTAGACGTTCCAAATCGAGTTTAATGGCCTTGTAGTTGTCCACATCCTGCTCAGAGATTAGAAGCTGGACCTAACGCACAAACATAAAAATACTCATTATTAGTAGTTCAAAATCCATTTAAGTAATAGTGGACTGTTAGCCAAATGATGCCTTTATTTTATTTTATTTTGGTCAGAAAGTTTGGTGTGTCATTGTGACTTGCCTGTTTAAACGTCTGAAGGACTTCCTGTCTCTGGCTAAAATGTTTGAAGAGCAGTTGCAGTGCCCCAGAAACCAGTGGAGGGTAATCATGCATCATGAGATGGGTGAGGACACGCAGAAACATCCGTCCCCCCTCATCATCCACTTCTAGTATGCTGTTTGCTTTGCTAAAGTGAAGCAAGTCCAAACATGCTAATCAGAAGCAACTAATTCTTCTAGCGTAATGAATACTGCTCAGCAATAATGAGGAAAAATGAAGACTATTCACCACATACCCAACTCCAAACATGGCCTCGGCCTGTTCCCCTATGAGCTGCAGGTTCATTGCTGCTGAAAAGAATCAAACCATGCAAAATTATTATTATTATTATTATTATTACAATTTGTTTTACCATTGTTTTAAAAAATATCACTTACCTGCATTCTCGACTGCTGATGTTGCATCTGCATCTGCCATGGGATATACCTCCACAAACTCCTTCTTAAAGACGGAGAGCAGGAATGACAGTCTGTAGTCCAAGCGCACATTCAGGATAAACTACACAGAAGAATCAATAGGAGATTAGAGGTTCTGATTAGACTGGCCATAAACAAGAGTGCATGTAAATTCAAACCTGTAAGATTTCCAGTATCTTTAGTTTGGTGTCCATGACTGTGATGTCCTGATTGTCAATGCTGTCCTTAGTGCGCGTCTGGCCATCCATACCCATCATACTGCCACCGGTAAGCATCATGGACTGCTTTTTGCTCAGCACCATGGTGGACATCATTTGTCCCATTCCATGAATAGAGCGCCGAATATTCTTATCTGAGGAAGAAAAAAAAACAAAAAAAAACATACCATATCCTATGTGAGTAGCCTGATATCAGGGGTGTTCACAACGCTACAGTATATAGAGTTACAGGAAATAATGTATTTATGTATATGAATACATTTTTGCTTTTATCTCAACAAATTAAAATACTTAATGTTAATCTTAATTAATTAATGTTTATTACAAGTCCAGGTTTTTGTCCAACCTCCAAAAATGATAGAGACAGAAACTGCCTACATTTGACTACATCTGTCTTCTGACATCTGTTTAACTGCACACATTTTCCACCTTATGCACAAGACTATGGCACTGTGACCCATACTTCAGTATTGTCAATTAATCTACAGGAAAGCTTACATATCCTCATTCATTCTTACTGTATTTCCTTAATTTCCTGTACAAAATGCTTTACACAGAACCAAGTTTAAGCTCATTTAAAAAGCTCATGATATACAGTATAGTACTGTGCAAAGCCCTTAACTGTCCCCTAATTTTGCTTCCAAAGAGCCAGACTTCATTTTTTTTATGTAGTCTTGAGAAATAGTTGTTCAGGCTTCCTTAAGTACTTTTTGGCTCTTACTGTATTTTTGGTTCTGATTTTCAGTCCAGTCCCTGTAACTGACCACTTTCAGAAGAATGTTTTTATTTGTTAACCCTTTAAGTGACCTGCCAATCATTCAAGCATAAAAAGCATCTAACTTAAGACATGAACCAGTGAGAAACAGGTGCCAATGATGACAGATGATCGTGTCGGTGATTAGTATACTGGTGATGCTGAATACTGACTGGTTGGAACAGATAAGAGGGAAAAGGAGGTTGCTACTAAAGTGGGTACATAAACAACCAATTTTAAATAGCATCTTTATGCACTTTGCAGCCTGTCGAAGTAAAACATTTGTTGTCATTTATTTCATAAGTACATTTACTTTGAAGAAATGAGGGGTGGCTCAAGATTTTTGCAGAAATGGAGCTCATTAAAAATAATCAGCAACTGAATCAAAGTTGGCAGGCAACTTTAAATTCATCACGTTAAAAACGAAAGCACTAAGAATCACTACTATCATTACTAAGCTACACCTGACACCTGACTGCAGTGAAACATATTAGAGTGTCAGAGTAACAATAGCTGCTGGTCAACTGCAAAAGACAGTTTTTAAAAATGACATAAGGAATGTTTTGTAACAATGTAAGAAAACCCATTCCTGGGATTTAAGAACATAAATCCTAAACCCTTCTGAACTTACTCGCATTTAAAACTACCATCGGTTTTAGTACTTACTGTTGCCATCTTCAGTGAAAGTAGGAGGGACTACAGCAGGGTTGGGAATGCAGTCAATGATACCCAGAAGTGTGCGTGTCAGTCGTAAAAGCTCAAAGAAGCTGTAGAAGCCAAAGTAGATAAGATGTCGGGCAAGACTCACCACCTAAGAAAGGATACAATGTGGAAACCAATGATAACAACCTAGACATCTAGTGTAACTCTATACACATAAAACAGGGTACAAGTACCATGTTAAAGGTATTACAGTAATAATCTATCGGAGTTGTACCTCATAGGTTAATTTATTTTTCTCTCCATCAGCAAAAGGCAAGACATCAATAAGGACATTGTTGAGATACTCCTCCATAAAAGCCATGGTGTTGGCAAACTTGTTCTTCTTGTTATCTCTTGAGTAGTCCATATGAGAATCATAACTAGAAGAAATGTAGAAATTTAGATTTAGATCCAACAATCTTAATAGCCTTCAACATTTTAATGAGTGTTTGGGTCTAGTGTTTTGCTCACTCTTGCTCAGTGACTAAATGTAAATATTAAATGTAAACAGAATGAGCAAGACCAAGTGGGGTGCACATTACATTGCAATATGCATATGATACCCAAAAATATCTAATCACAGCTAATAATGTAGCAATTATGTGCAATGATCATACTCCTTGATGCTTATGGAGGTGGGGATCTCACTCCAGAGGCGTGCAAATTTAACAGGCGTCACAAGCTCTTGAGGGTCGCGGTCTACATGGCCGTGCAGCATGAGTCTACAGAAAGATGCCCGCAGGTCATAAGGGAGAGACTCATCCATCATGCAGAGCAGAATCAGCTCCACATCCAGATACTTTGAAATCTCATCGATTGCCAGATACTGACGGTCTGAACACATCTGAGCATATAGCTTCAGCTGATATCTAGAGGAGAAAAGATCAGGTCATACACTATTGTGAGCCATGAAATAAAAGCCATAAACATTTTTTAAAAGACTACTTAGATTAAAAGACTTAGACAGCCGTTTTTCTCCATTTCTTCTTCAGAAAGGAATACCTGTAGTATGTCAGCACACTCTGATCATGGGTATTTCCTTGTCGCGCCTCATGTGCAAGTTGCCGAATGCTTTTCTGATGAGTCTCATTGGATTTATCAGTCCAAACCAACCATACCTCAATCTCCTCGACATAGTCCTCTATATAGCCAGGCGTGTGATGGTTCACCTTTGCAGGACGCCGCCTGTGCATATATACATATACACATCAACTTGTGTTTTGTTTAAATCAAACACGCATCTACTGACTGATACAGTTATATTTCAGTGATCTGTCAAAATAGTACCACTGTTTCTTCAATGCTTGTTTTTATTTTTTCATCTTTTTTCAGTATTTACAGCTTTTGAGGAACTTACTCTGTTTTAATAAGAATATCCTGGTTTTTGGGATCTAGCACACATTTGCAGATCAGCTCTTGTGTCACTGGGATGGCAACATAATTTGATACACACAGGTCTGACAAGTAATCCAGAAACCTAGAGCAAAACCACATTGTTAGAAAGACCTTCAGAATACAGTCACACATTTACCTTAAGGCATTAATAGGCTATTTTTTTATTAAAAAGAAAGGATTAACAGTAGATGTTAATCAATATCACACAAGCGAAAGGACTGGATATCAGCACAGCTGTGATCACAGACAAGCTGCTTTTCAGCAAGTAATTACGCCCCTACTGATATTTTGTACATCAGCACAATTGCTCAAGTTGTATTACTTTTACTCAAAAGATTTATAAGCAAGAAATGAATATAGACTAACAGACCTTTCAGACACATAAGCTCCATCTATAATAATTGTTTCTAAAGAAACAACAGCTTTTTCTAAATATCACTAAAATGCACTTTTGGAACACCATTTCTCCCATTAAATTAATAAACTGAAATTAATTGTACACTAAATTAATTACAATACACCCACATTATTTCTTTTATTATTTCATGCAGACAAATTGCAAAACAGAAGGACATTTTCCTAATTTCTGTAATTTCAAAATGCAAACTGTCTACTATCATCATGGTGTACTATTATCATCTTGGAAACCACACAGGAAAACTGAGACTGTAACAGCACTAACCTGGGCTCTCTGTTCCTGCGCACCAGGTTAACGAAGGTCTCAACCTCAGTTTTAGTGATGTGTTTCTCCAAAAGCTTGCGGTTGTTATGCAACAGGGCTGTGATCGTGTCCTCAGCCAGAATGTCATATCCGATCTGAGACTGCATCAACCCAAACTGCTTGGCTATGTCCTCCTAAAGACAGGAAGAAAAAAAAAACAGGTTCCAACTTGACGCTATTTCATGTCAAGTGATACTCACTGCTATGGCTGATGGTCGCCAAAGGTAAATGTTTAATAGAACTACACTTTAATCCCTTATTTTTTGTTACAATAGTATATACTGTATAGTATTCTTGTGTATAGCGCTGTTTTTATAATCACTACAAAGATTACATAGTACTGTTTTGTGTGTTTATACCTGGTTTTTGCGGTAATCTTCCTGGGAGTGGCGGAGGATTCTGTAGCACAACCGCAGCATGTACTGATATGGTGTATTCTTCTGATCTGCCAGCTCCTCCAGCTTCAACAAAGGTGGATCTTCTCCTCTTTCTTTAAACGGAGTCTTAATGATCCCAAATATCTAAATTTAAAAGGGGCAAAAAGGTTACAACATCTGATCTAATGATGAACAGCAGGCATATGACTAAACCAAATTAATGTCAATATTTGCATTTCTGTCTTATTTGTAATTTGTAACTCTGCAATATCGTGGTACAGTGAAATGCTGCACACTTCTAGGACATAACACCTGTTTGATAATATGCTGCTCCCGCATTAGCTTCTGCCTCTCACGGTTGGCTTTGATCATCACCACATCCAGCACAGGCTGCCCGGTGTTCGTCTGGTCCACCACAAAAAACACAAGATCCTCCAGCAACTTAATGGCATATCTACACAATGAAATATCAGTCATTTAAAAAAGAAACAGATAAAAAGCTATCTGGTGTCCCTGTGTTTTTTAGCAGTGTACAGATTTTCCATTTCTTAAGTATAAACCCCCTGAGAGTCATTGTAGAATCTACATGGAGCGAGATTGTTTTTTCTATGGTTTTAAAACGTTCATAATTTTTGATTTAGCATTTTAGCTTTAATGTTTTTACTTGACCTCCTATCGTTTGGACTGAGATATCCAGCAGTAAATTTCTCCACAACTGTGCACAACATGGCACTGGCATCATTAGCAAAGTCCAGATCTCGAATCTCCATGGTGGGCACAGAGACAATGGCAAATGCCTCTTTGTCCTCTTTAGTGGCACATGTTCCCAACTATAAGTGAAGAAAAAAAGAACTATAAACAATTGACAGAAAAGTATTTCCTACAGTTTAACTTTCAAAAGTACTTGAAAAATGTTGCAATGGTATAACTTCAATTTAAATTTACTTATTAAGAATGAAATTATTGTCATGAAAAGGATTAGTGGAATTAAATATTCTCACCATCAGGCGAATGGGCCTCTCTTCATCAATGTCTATAGGCACATTAGTGCTTTGGATCCATGTGTTCGTGCACAGATGTCGGAAACGTACATAAGAGTTTCTGTTAGGAGGAAAACAAAAAAAATGAAGAGACTTTGAATTTAGTCGATATGATCATAGACTCTTCTTTGTGCATGATTGTCATTTAGACAGACAGCAACAGAACAGCACCTGGGCACAAATGAGTCAGTCTTCTGCAATGTGGTTGGGTCCAGTTCAAATAAAGATGCAATGTCATTTCCATGAGGCACTGCAACTAGTTGATATTTTATCCGTTCCCCCTGGCTCCTCTTGCTGTTGCGACTGTTGTCCTAAGGATTTGCAAGAAATAATAATAATTTTCAAAATAACGATTTGTGCCTTGTTATGTTTATTATAATTAGGAAGTGCAGGAAGTAGCCTGGCAAAAGGTGAGCAAAGGTTAAGGTGGTTGAGTTCATATATAAGATAGTCGTAAAGTAAATGGGATTCATATATTACAAATATTATTAAATAAGGATTAGGGATATTGCTCTGTTATCCAATCAGCGGTCCTTCTTGCATTGGCGCTAAATTTGTAAGTGCAAATAGCAATTCTGACTTTAATCCCACTGAACACCTTTGGTACCTTACAGTACACATTCACATGCTCATTCACCTCTAGTGACTTACAGTACATAACAGAAAACCCCAGGCAGACATGCACAGAAACTCAAGATCGAACAGACATAATGCTAGGAAGTCTGGAACTGATTCTGTTAACTGTGACCCATCATATAAGGGCAGGTATTACATCACACAGGTTAGTTTTGCGCTATGGCCAATAGCGTGCAGTACGTAAAATATATCAAACCTTCAATTTCGGCAAAAAACGGGTGATAATCCTCCTGATCCTTCAAAAGAATTGAATTTTAATCTAAAATACTGTTTTAAAACACTTCAGTGAACACTATCCAATCTGATTACTCCAACTGTCATAGAAAAGCATGCATTATTTCACTTTAAACCTGTACTGCTGTCAAAGTTATTTTTAGGGATAGCAGAGAATTCCTGGTGTCAAAATGGGACAGAGGGTCCCTTATTTCTTCCTAAGTCAGAGAATCCCCATTTACTGTAAGTATTCTAAAGATGGGATTTCAACTGAGTTTTCCAAAACCTTCCTGATAATCAAATTTACACTGGCCGTATCTCAGCAACCGCACATGATACAGTTATAAACTTGGTATTAAAATGAAACCTCCCGAACCAGGAACCTGAAAATATGCATAACTCATATCATCAAAATTGCAACGTACTGTAATACATGATCTTATATGAAAGGAAATAAATATCAGTTATCTAGTTGATTGTAATTATCTGTTACAGATAAACAAAATTACTTCTGTATGTGAGTAAAGTAATAATTATGGCAGTTGTGTCCAATCCTATAAGAATATTGTTTACATTGCAACATGTGACAGACAGGTGTGTCTTGCTGCCCAGACATGCTCTTACAGTTTGGTACAATAGGTCTCAATGTCTAATCTTGGTTTGAGCCCTTGATTTAACCTCTACAGTAAATACCTTAATTATTTTAAAAAATGTTTATAGAAGAAAAGCTCCTGTGTCGCTAGACTTTTTATACCCCTTTAGGAACTTTTATTCGAAAAAGCAACCGGCAACAAATTTTTGCTACATTCACTAGAATCTCCATGATTGCCAGCGAACATACTGTGCTACTTACAGGATGCAAGACTGCCCCTCTCAGTTTCTACTCTAGTCAGTGAGTAAAAGAGGGAAGCCGCATGTCCAGCAGAGAAATGAATGAGCTGTGCATGCACACACCACATCTCCCCATGACTAATCACAAATCCCTGTTTGTGTCGAATCTTCTATTTTATTTCGTGTGAATCAAACATAAAATAGTACAATATAAAATGTTAGTTCTGTTATTACAGTGTTCAAATAAAATTTTAATATGAGAGGTTTAAGACAACTTTGGATTGTTGTATTATTTCTTTCATCTTTAAACACTGAAGATTGAGGAACTGCTACAATAAAAGCAACTGTTCGTTTCGAGTGTACTGTACAAATATGGTGCCAGGCTCCTCTCGCAGTCAGAAAAGGAACGCATGCACACCAGCATCTCTGTCTGCTACTAGTTCTAAGTAAATACATGTATGTGTGATGAAGCAATCAATATGCAAATTAGCATGTGCCATCATTTAGGGACATCTAGCGACTTTTTCTGCAACCTACTTTAGACTGAAAACAGTTGGCAACACTAAGGCTATTTTAAAGCTGCCAAAAAAGGGAAAATCAATCAAAGCTATTGCACAAGTATTGGCAACAGTCACAAACAACAACTAGTAAAATGAAAATGAATTGTACAGAGACATTCTGTCTGCCAATTTTCAGTCAGATGCCTCCAATTAAATCGAACTTCATCATGCAACATGACAATGACCCAAACACACTGTTAGCACAGCTTACTTAATTGTTAGGAAAAGTGCAAGGTTTTAGACTGGCCAAATTAATCACTTAGGCCAAATCCAATCAAGTATGCATTTCACCGACTTAAAGTTAAATATGAAATGAAATTATTATCTAGCATCTCATATTCATCTTTTTATCTCAAATCAAAATGACAAAAACAAAAGAATTGCTCTTCCTGTCCCAATACTTTCGCGGGGAACAGCACATGAAGGTGAGACAATTTTTTTAAATGTACATCTGCCAACATATCAACTGATTTTCAATGTTACACCCCCTGTTGCAAGACTCTGTCCATGTCTGAACAGGTGCCTTGGTTTCAGGCAATGAAAAATAGCAAATGACTGCAGACAGAAAAATGGCTTACTCAGTTTGGAACTTGTCAGTGTTATAATACTAAAAGAAATTTGTATATGAACGTAGAGCACACAAAAAAGGACCAAAACTTGAAGCACAACATTAAGCATAGTCAGTGGATTATAACTGCAGCCTACCGCTGGTTGTACTTCAGGCACGTCCCCCTTGTAGCTTGGGTTTTCCTGTTAGAAAAAAGAGAAAACAATTAAAGAAGCAACTAATAAAACCATTCATCCCTAAAGAGTGAATGTATGATTTCACATTTTAAATGAGTTACACTACCTCAGCTGCAAGATACTGGCCTGTGGCCAGATGTTTGAAACGGTATAGACTGTTCCAGTGTCCTGCTCCTCCTCGACATGGGTCATGATGTACCACCTACCAAACAGGACCAGGATTAACAGATGTTAACAAAACTTTAAGTAAACATAATCAGCAAATAAACTCAAAATTAGTTTGTGAAAAAGAACCTTAAAACAGATCCTCTACATCAGGTTGTTTAATTCATTTTACAAACTAAGCACATATACAGTATGCAGGAATTGAACTATAACCATTTAACCTGTACTTATATTGTTAACAAGCATTATTAGCAACTTTCACACTAATTTAGTTCATAATTTTTGTATAATCTCTTACTGTACCTCTACTTCCCATAATGCATTAGAACTAGTGGCTGATGTAGCAGACTGGCGCAGCGTTGTACGAAGAAAGACATGCAGCTTGCCCTTGTAGCTATCACAGGTCAAAAACTTCTCTTGCTCGGCATGGAAAAGTCGGACAACATCACCCTAGGCCAGAAAAGAAGGTTAATATTTATGTGTACCAAAGATTAAAACAAAAGTATAGGTCTTACAGTAAATCTGTCTACAAACACTAAAATGAAGCATCTGATCAATAAGTGAAAGACATCTGTACAGATGTGGGGGAAAGCCAGAGTGAACTTACTCCTTTAAGAACTTCATCTCGGTGGTCATTGAACATCATGAACAGGTTGATCTTCCAGCTAGTGTTGCCATTTACAGCGTTGATCTGTAGGGGGCAGACTCACACTTACACTATATGTATTTGGGTGACTTAACATTTCTGCTTAATTCTTAAAGCATAGTCTACAGTGTTTAAACTATAAAAGTTTATAATACATAAACTCAAATTTTGAGAAGTTTAAGCAACTTCAAAATCTTAAGTTAACTCTTAGGACTCACTGAAAAATGCACATTCCTTACTCTTTTTTATATATATATATATATATATACTGTACAGCACATATACTGCATGGCCAAAAAAAAATCTTGCAGTGCCAAATTTCATTCTTCTTCTTTTAGCCTTGATTACAGCGCACAATGTGGTGGCCAATTCATGTATAAAAATTATTCCTCGTGCCTCAAGAACTAATTTGAGTCCTAGAATATGCCTATGCCATCAGGGAAGAAAAAATTAATTGATGTCATAACTTGTTCATCCAGTATATTGGAGGACGTCAGCTGACTTCATTTTATTGCCACAAAATATTGCTGAGCCGAACTGAAGAAACCCCGGTCACAACACTGTCTCCAGAAGTTTGTACAGTGGACACTATGCATGATGGGTACATCGCTGTGCTTAGTGTGCTTTCCATCTTACACTCTGGAATAAGGTCAGTCTGGACTCATCTTATTGCTTTTAGAAGGACAATAATGTGACCCTTATGAAATAATAACTTTTTTGGCTGTGCAGTCGACAGACAGTCGATTAGATAGATCTAATACTACAAGTATGTTTAAAATGAACATCACTTCCATTGGGTTTCATATAAAACTAAGCAGGCATACCTCTTTGCATCCAGCGTGGTCAGATAGCTCATAGTTGCTGGCATGAAGAGGCTGTCCTGCGTTAACTGAGTTCAGAATTACTTTGTCGCCAACTACCACCTGAGGATTTCATATTCATACGAAACATTTAAAAACAGGATTCCTTTATCGCTAGCCACAAAACTAGCCAAATACAAAAGGAATCATAAATCAAGATATGTATGTATGTATGTATGTATGTATTTATGTACTGTATGTATGTATGTATGTGTGTTAAATTACATTATCTCCATTGGCCCTGAGCTTCCAGAAAGGCTGAATGAACAGCCAAGATCCTTCACTACCTGTAGAATCCAGTGTGACTCGCATGGCATTTTTCTCCAGCAGAGCTGGGAGGCGCTTGTTAACTGTCAGATACTTATTGCTCTTCATGTGTAGTAGCTAAGAAAAAACACACACAAAAAAAACATTCGTAAACTTATATTTGGTTCACAAATTACTGATATCAGGCACACATAATCTAAAAGAGCTGACTTTTTTATGGCAAAACCTTTATGGTGTGGTGGGAGTTCATAATAAGAGATTACTAACCCCTTTGTAGCACCACCCTTCAATATTACCGTCTCTTTGAGTCATAAACTGGTGATGTAATACGGTTATTAACTGAAACCTAAAATTTTCTATGTATTTTGTCCTCACACAGAACATGAGTGTCTTGCATGTTACCATAATAAATAAATATCCATACAGTACTTACTCATCTACTGTAGTATTATTTAATTCTATACTTCCAACTGTACTTTCATCGTTAAGTCATACTTTTTTTTTTTAATAAATAACCCTAGTGTAAAATTTTCTTTAAAATCTCTAGGAACCGTTTTATTTATTATTTTAAGACACTGCTATATCAGGAAAAAGTCCTACTTCCTAGAGTGTAATCATAGCTGCTCATATCAGTAACTGTCGTGACACTAAGGAAATGCCCCATCATTTTATTGCTCTCTTAAGTTTAAAGACTTTGTTTCACAATGTGGCAAAATGTTATCTCATTTACTCTTCACTTTCCTGGAAAATTGCATAATGTGCTTCCCATTGAGGTCTTTTAAGCAGTTGGCTTTTAAACTTGACAATCTTTTTAAAAAATATATTTCTAAGTTCTGAATTGTAATGCCAACAAATATCATATTAGCAAGTAAAAAGGGGTGTGCTTTTCTCAAACTGTTTTTCTTTTCAGGTATTACAATTCAGCAAACATATTGCTGGAAACTAGCTATCTGACTCCATAAACACCCAGTGTGGGACCATATATCCGGGAGAGTAGCCATGAAAGAAGCTATATTTGTATTATAATATTAACATTATTGTACACTCAAATAAAAACCTTGTTTAAAGCTCGCAGTTTCAAAAACTCACACAGTTGCTCCTACCTGAATAACACTGCCATATTTAACTACATCACCATGGACCTTTTTATTCTCTGTTTCATTCTGCTTATGTTCCAGATTGGATGCATGCTGGAAATAAATAAATAAATATGTTATTTGGATTTAAATAATAAATATTAAACAGTGTATTTAACAATTATTTTTTACTGTAATCTGCTTCTGTTCGAGTTGGGATACTGTGTATATGACATTTAAACAATAGCATGTAGATTTAATTTAGTAATACAGTATATCTTAGTCTTACTTGTAGTTTTTGAAGAAGTACAAGGTCCCCAATCTTGTCTTTCTCATGTTTGGCCTGCTTTGCTGTCCAGTATTGCTTCTGAGCAGAATAGCGGTTCATTGGGTAAACCTTAAACAAGCAGTCTGTCAAAATGAAATTGTAACAGAACTTATTTTTCACTTAATCGTGTTGCCTGAGCATCAGTCTTTATCAGAGGTAAATGCAATTTGGTCATTTCTGATCATTTATCAAAATGACCCTATTTTGATTAACATCTTAAACATAATTTTTTCAGGTACTGCCTGGTTCAGTGCTAAGATAATAATAACATTACATGCAAATACCAACAACAGCTTTTACTGCTAGAAATTTTAGGTTAAATCTTAAATCAATAAAAAATAATTTTTTTAAAGGGGATAAATGCAGAATACATTATTTCCTTAGACAAGAACAGTTATGGACAGAAAGTACACTGGTGGCCTAGTTCAGGATTATTAATATAAATCTAAAATAATCATGCAATGCGACTTAAAAACCTACAGTATATATGGATTAGAAAAGACAGGACATGGGAAAAAAGACAGGAATGGAATACCTCGGCCAAATAATAATACATCTGTATTAATTAAATATTTCCATATTAAATAATATTTAAAGAAGTCATTAGTCATTAGAAAAGAACAAATAAAAATAACAAATCCTACAGAAACTACACTTGACAGGAGCATAGGAACATCTAGCGGCACTACTGAAATCAGCTGAACTTCCACAAGTGACAAATTATAGTCAGGTCGCCACAGAGGACCATCCAATCCGCACACATCTTAGCACAGATTTTACACGAGATAACCTCCCTGATGCCACCCAGCCATTTTGTCCGGGCTTGGGACCAGCACTGCGTCCAGCGGCTGGGGTTTGGGAACTGAGTGGGAATTGAGTGAATGAATGGAGATGTGACTTAAACCACAGGTGCCAAATCCTCTCCAGAAAGAGATAGTGGGTGCAGATTTTCTTTCCAACCAATAAGAAGCCAGACCTGATTCCACCATTTTAAATAGTTGTTCTTGCATTTCAATAACCTATAAGGTGTGGCTTCTTCTTGGTTGGAATGGAAACCTGCACACACCTTTCTGGAAAAGATTTAACAGCTCTGACTTAAACACTTGGTATGCGGCATAAAAGGGCATTTCCACATACACAATGTGAGTAGAACACAGATTACAAGAAACAAGGGACTAGGATTAAACAACTTTTTTTTAAAAAAGCCAACCACTTGTCATTGAGGTTAATCTGATAAAAAGCGTCAGTTTGCTAAGAAGCGTAAAGATTGGACTTTGGAGCAATCTGAAAATGCCATGTGGTCTCATGTGCCTAGACTGACCCTACTGTATTTAAGAGTAAGGGCATGTCAGGATAAAAAGGGAAGTGGATGAAGTGATGCAGCCATCATGCGTAGTGCCCACTGTACAAGTCTCTGGAGCTAGGGATTAGCAACATTTTGTGACAATAAACTAAAGTCAGCTGACTACCTGATTGTACTGAATAATCAGGTC
>JAQMYJ010000040.1:13249028-13270801 GCA_030014305.1 Clarias laeviceps | reverse complement strand
TATATATTTTTTTTTTTTTTTTTTTTTTTTTTCGCAAGGCAGTGTACCCTTCTATATTACCTTACTATATCACCTCTGTATTACTTATGTATTACACATTCAAAGAAGTTGTCTTGGTAAGTGCATGTATAAAAACAGGCAATGCTAGACTATTTATAAAAAATGTTAAAAGCACAAGAAATTGAGAAGGGTGTATGCTAACCTGCAATAAATAAAACACTTATTATGCTCAGACCTTTGACATCTGTATCGGTCTTGTTGCTGTCTGACTGACCAAAACAAATACTATGCAGTGTTTTTTTTTACGTACTGTAAAGAGGGACTGGCAAAGCAGTGGTTACAGGTTTAGACCACTGCATCGCTGTATAACCCACTTAGCACCAAACAACTAGTGATAAATTAAATGCAGGCTGTTGTACTTTAGTGAGAGCTTTTACTGTATTTGGATTTACACTGTTGTTGTCATTGTATGGATAAAATAAAATAAGTGAATAAAAGATCCAAAAGTACCTCTAAACTTCTTTGGAGGGTTATCCAGGTCTCCGCCTGCTGGTTCCACAACACAGCGGTCATCTACCAACCTATGCATGCAAAATACATGAGTCACCTGAAGAGTACCCATTTAAATGACCAGGAAAGGTAATTTGGCCTATTGTTGTTTTAATATATGCTCCATATGCGTATAAAAGTGCAAAAAGTACTTTTGAAACCTGTTGCTACACTAATCAATGTGTTTTGTGTTTATCACAGAATTTTTAAAATGGTAATGTGACTGTTAGAATCGGCAAAAAGTACTGTAATGACATGCATGTTGAGTGGTTGGTTAAAGCTCAGTCTCTGCATTGAAGATTATTGCATTAGGGGCTGATTATCAGTTATTTTCTCTTTCAGCTAGTTTTTAGTTGCTCAGGTAACAAGGCTGTGTCCAAAATCAACAAAAGCATTTCCCTTTGAGCACAGGATAACAGATTGGTCTAAATAGAAAGTACTGGATTGTAGCCAGCTACCATATACTGTATACTATTCAGACCTCAAGTCACTTTTTGGACAATGTTCCAAAGCATTTAGTGAAATACCAAATTAATTACATCTTGTAATGAATAATCTGTTATTCACATTAAACTGGTGTTAGTATTGACTAAATCCACCAATAACAAATCAAAGTACTAATAATTAATTTGTAATATCAATCAATAAACCAATTTGCTGGCTACTGGACAATGGTTGTGTACTAGCCATTAAAAAAAGAAGGAAAAAAGAGGATTAAAGTAAGAATGTGTAAGCCATTTGCAATTTTTGGATTTCTTTTTAATATTTGGATTTGTCGATCATCGACTTTTAATCGATGTGTTATCATTTTATCAAAGTAAAGTTTTCATGCAAGAACTTACTTATCTTTTCCTTCCATATATTTTTATGGCAGCAATGATAGCTACATTAGACCACAGATTCAGCTCTAATCTAAAACTAATCATAAACAGCAGGCTGCACTGTCCAAAAATAAATCAACTTACACCCTAAAGTGTATTTTTGCTTATCCAATTCATAAGCTTTCGACAGAAGGTTTGCTTTCCAGGAAATCAGCATCTAGAACAATTTACCTCACTAACAACCCAACTGGTCCACAACTTTATCACAAGCAGCATCCTAAAGGGTTCTAGGGGGGAGCCCTAATGTAGTTTTTTTTTTTTTAGTAATGGTAGAACAAATTAGGACCCTTATCCAACCAATGAGTCATGGAAAATTTCTTTTGTTTCCTAAAACAAGAAGGACACTGACTGATACAGAAGTTTAACAAAGACACTTTCCACAAGAGGTAGCTGGTAAATCTGAACAGCAATACTACAGGGTGTCCCAAAAGCCTCTTTACATAGGGAACCTTCACATAATATGGCAGTAACATGAATAACACCAGATCTGTTAATGATGAGTCAGAGAGGCGACTCCGTGTGCGACTTTGTGTTTACAAAGAAATGGCAACAATGTTAAGGACGTTTTGAACAGAAAGTTACATTTTTGGGTAAAGCGTAAATCTCCTCAGTGTATGGAGACATTTTGGACACCTTTTATATTAGAAACAGCTGGCTAGAGACTTCTCGCCGGTGTTGCATCTTTATTAAACATACTGAATGAAAAAAAAAAAAAAGTAGAAGTCACTTACCCTAAGGTACTTATAAAACCATTGACGGTACCTTCTGCATAGAGGGACAGAATGTCCCCTATGTGCAAGAAACTTGACATAGAATCCGACATTGTGTTAGTGTTAGAGTAATTCACTCATAAAATAAATAAAATAAAGACGAATAAACTGTGCTGTTGAATCGCTTGCCACACTCCTTGGGTCTTAAAGCTCTTCCTGATACAGCAGGTCCCCGCGCACGATACGTCCCGGACACGCGCACAAATCCATCCTTCAACGTTTATCCAGCAAACATTGTAAACTGCAGTAAATGCACATGCAAATGTTGGGAAAACCTGTAGGTAGGCTTAGAGTCAGGACAAAAGTTCAGCCAAGCGAGGCAGAAATGTTTGAGAGAAAGTCGCCGCTGAAGTACTCCGCCTTCTGGAGCTCAACCAGGAAGCAAGTGCAAGTCAAAACACGCTAAATGCGCAGATGTGGGGCGGGGGGTGACAGGGGGAGCAAAAAGTTGATGTGATCATCCTCATCCGCAGAGACCTCGCAAAAGTAGATGTGTGGAGGATAAAACACTCAGCTAGGCATTACGATGAGAGTTCAGTGATACAACAGCTTGCTCTCAGATTCCAACTTTACCTCAGATTATGGACACAGATTAATCCAGAACCCTGAAATAAGCAGCCAACAGCAGCTGGATTATCAAAAAATTATCTCATAGGTTAAATATGACAGCAAATCGTAAAATCAGACAAATTACTATGTGCGTGTGTTTCTACCTGCAGAGTGGACCAGCAAGTTAGTTCAGTCTAATAAAGTTATAAGGAACGATACACTTGTGCCAGTTCCACACACAGACAGCTGCCAATAATGGTGAGTCTTTCTGGTGATAAACTTTGTAGTGAGCACTGATATACACTTTTTATGCATTTTTACGTTTTATGTGATTCTGCATAAACACATGAGGAATATGAAAAATATACTTAAAGTCACAGTCTCTAAGAAACAAAAACTTGCCTTAAGTACTCTATTATTCTAGACTTCCTGTTAAACTCATAGGACTATAAAGTACAATACAATGGAAAGTCCAACTATAGAAGCACTCACACTGGATTATGTCAGTGTGGAACATTTTCCCTGACCTTAAAATATCTTTTATAGTTACACAATACAAAGTTACACATTCTAAACAGTACATGCAAAAAAAAAGTGAAGGTTCCTGTGCAGACTGGTACACCTTTTGTTGTGGTTGTTCACAAAAAAAAAAAAAAAAATCATTTGGTTTGCAGCTAAGTGGGTGGCCGCATAGACTTAAAGTGTTTTATATCACTGTGAAAACATGGTAACTTCAAACACCTATTTTATGTCAGACAATATATTTACTGTTGCATCTGAATACGGGATTCCGGCAAATATAAAACGATGAACAGCATGTTAAAATATATTTTAAAAATATCATATTTTCTATTTATATGTGTGTACATAGTTATGAATATTGAGGGTGAAATGCAAAATGCCACCTGAATGAAAGGCCTGCCCTAAAACCCACGTGAGTTTCAATATATTCAAACTATTTGTCAAGCAAATTCATAGGCAAAAGAAGTTGGCAAGCCCAGTGTGTAGTGATTTAAAAGCAAGGTTTATGTAAGGGCGATGCTCTGTGCATTACAATAGAAAGAATTAAAAGCTCTATCATTGTTACTAGAATTACTTTCATATACGATTACAGTATATTATCTCAGTCCTTTTACCTTTAGCCATCCTATCTGCTTCACTTTACACCAAATATCCATAATTTTAAAACCACCCATGTTTGAGATTCTCCTAGTGCCATTGGGGCAGGTCCTCAATTGGATTGAGAACAGGGGAAATTGGAGGCCGCATCAACAACCTTGAACTTTTTGCCTGCTAAGCCCTGTGTGTGGCAGGCTGTGATGTGTTGGGTGTTCTGATACCTTTCTGTCATGGCTAGTATTGTTTTTGTCCTACAATTTTTGTCTTTTTCAGCACATTGACTTTTGTGTGGGATTGGGGCGGACAGACTGGGTTTTGGTCTCCACTGGCATAGATACAGTAGGCCATGTGTGCCCATGATCCTGTCACCAGTTTACTTGTGTACTTTTATAATCAATGTTCTTCAAGTCACCTGGTGATGGTGTCAATGTTATGGCTGATTGTGTATAAGTCAGAGGCATTTAAATAGGTTAAATATGGTACTGCTTGAAACAGGATGTTAAAATGGAAATGTGCAATTGTTTCTCTGAAAAGAGCTAAATTGGTTTGGTAAAGTAATACAATAGAATTTGAAAGTGATTGTAAACATGCCTTAATAACTTTTTCAAGCAAAAAGTCTTGAAAAGAAAAGGGGTCAAAAAATGGTCTGCATCATGCAAAGAAACCAACTAAGATTGCTGAAATTAATCAATTGGCTTAAATTGTTTAACCCATTATTAAAACCTGGAAGGATAGTGCTGAACTGTTAACTTTGTAGGAGGAGTAGAAATTTGGTTGGGGAACAATCCATGATGTGAGATTACTTAAACGCTTGATGAAATTTCATTGGAAAAATTACACCTACTGTACTGTAAAGTATGTTTAATACTTAAAGTGAGAGCATTTCTACTCATGTGACAAGAACTCACAGAAGGTACTCAGAAAAAAAAGTTTAAATTTGTAGATTCAAAGATGTGGCTCTGTTAGCTCCCTTGTGCCACTGGTGGTAAATAATAATAATAATAATAATAATAATAATAATAATAATAATAAATTAATTAAAAATAAAATAATTTATAAATATAAATTAATTCAAGACTGGTTTAAATGCTTGGTTGCTTTGTTTTTAGATTTTTTTTTCCACACAAAAGTTCAATTGCCCAGGTAATAGAGTATTTAATAAATGTGTGCAATAAGGTTTTGCTTTTAAAAACTGTAGAATCTATACACATGCAATAATTCTTCAGATGTGGCTTGGCTTTTGGCAACCAGGACTGGCCAGATCTAGGCCATCATAATTTTTGCTATCTGGGTCTCAGACCATACTCTTCACCATGCCACATTCATGTGCTGGGAAGTACACCGCTGGGGATTGTGTTCAGCCATGATAAATTACAAATATAATTTGATGCCATATCCTCTGGCAGTGCCCCCACTATTTTCCAGTTATTTATTATTGAGGTACTCAGTGAAATGCTCCACATGAGTGTAGTGGATTTTACTGATTATATTACGGGGGATTCCTACAATCTGGATTAACACACATAGGTAATTCAAGGGCCATACTGAGGCAACTTCTATAGCAAAGGTTCTTTGGTAGTCAAATTCATCACTGCTTTCTCTTATACACTGTTGAGAGCGACAGAGTAGAGACTAGACTCTTACAAAGTTTAGGAGTGTCCATATCAACTGCTGGTGGCATTTCCTTGGGGACAAGACAAAGAAATGCCCCCAACCGAACCTGTGTGTCTAGAGGACTGAAAGGATTACAGTCTGGATTATCCATTCTGAGAATGTTATGGCCCCTACCTATGAATTCCATCAATAACACTCTGATCACAGCTGCTCCATATAGACAACGGTGAGCTTCAACACTCAGTTCAGTCAAATAATCAATGACTCCAAGTAGTGGTCTTTTGTAATAAATGGCATTTCTTATCTAAGAACTATTACTGTAGGCACTGAGTACACATGCAGCCCATTTCCTGCCCATTAAGGACAACTGAAGCATTCACCTGCAATTAGTCTTTAACCTACACTGTACAGTACCTGTGACATGCGCTTATTCAACCATTCCAATGTCTTTGATTTCTTTGGTTATATTCCAAGATCCACTCCCAGCCTGCATTAACAACATGCTGTACAGGTCATCTTATAATTAACTGTAGTCTGCAGTGGTTCATTTAATGTAAAAGCTTACCATTTTTTTGCCATAGCTTTTTCATAGGTGTTCTGCAACTATCAATGCTCAGGAAAAACCTGATTGGACATTGCTCCAAGCTCCATATGTTGGTGGATGTAAGGTGAAAATATCTGTAACTAACAGACAGACAGACAGACAGACAGACAGACGGGCAGCAAGAAAGAAAGAAAGAAAGAAAGAAAGAAAGAAAGAAAGAAAGAAAGACTGTCTGAAATTATGAAACAAGCATTTTGTTGAAGGAAGGCTCCTTTTCACAGGTAATTAGATGTTATCTGGGAACACAATGGCAAAAAGCCTGTGCATGTGTGTGTGTGTGTGTGTGTGTGTGTTTGTGTGTGTGCAGGATCTAAAAATCCTACAGGTTTTACCTTTACACATACAGTAAAGTATTGGTATTGACACAGCCAGATGTCACAGAGCGCCCAGCCCTCTTACTAAACAGTAGTCTTGGCACAGTGCCTTGGTTTTTAGCAATATTCTGTTAGTCATTTAGTAGATGGATTAAACTATTACTTAACTTTCCTTAATTTGTTCACTGGAAACAACCATAATTAGTATTATAGCTTTTTTAACAAATAATTGACTAACTGAGTTTCTTATTAAAGGTGGGAAACTGTAGCTATAGTTTGTAATGTTTTTAAAATGTAATGTTATGGTGCAACCCTAAGATGGCATCAAAAATATCTTAAGAAAGGTGTGATTTTAAAAATAAAGCAGTGTAATGTACTGTGACTATGTAACTGAAATGTTAAGCTGAATCTCTCTCTGGTGGGTTAGTAAAGATGTTCAAGTCAAACGGGTACCTTTGATTGTGCAGAATAACAGAACACAAATCATGAGAGGAAAAAAAATATCCTTTATTCTCTACACTTATTCCAGTATTTTACTAGTGCTTGGATACCATCAACATCATGCCGAAGGATTGTATGCCTGCTTCATGTCTATAACTCTGGCCTCCTTTAATGGTGCAAACATGTGGAAATTAATTGGAACGAGATCAAGACTGTATAGGAGATAACTCCCAGGAGAGTTCATGTAATGTGCAAGTGTAGTTTGTGAATGATTTGTGTGTACACAGCAATTTTAAATTGTGAATGTCGAAATAATTCCCATCAGTGTTTATATGGTTGGACTTCTGAAAGTGTTAAATCAACACTAGAGATTTTACACAAACAGATGTGTCAGGGTTTTCAAGGATCAGGCATTCCACTCGCTGAATGTTCACAAGAACAACTGCATTGGGCTTATGGCCACCTCCGCCAGGATCATCATTCAAGGACATACAGACTTCTTTAAAATGTTTGCACCAGGACTTTAGTGTCTTATCATTGTACTGTATTTGAAGTCTTCTATAAATATCAATTAGTTTTATGTTTTTATTCACAAGAAATAAAAGTCCTGATTTGACTTGACTGTCCCTCATATGTAATAATATAAATATAACGCCGGTGGTTGCATGTTTCCCCATGTTCTTTGCATGTTCTCCCCGTGCTTGGTGGGTTTCCTCCGAGTACTCCAGTTTCCTCCCACGGTCCAAAGGCATGCAGACTAGGCTAATTGGCGTTTGCAAATTTCCCATAGTGTGAATGTTGACCGGAGGACCTAACACCAGTGGCCTCCGCAGTCCCTAGTTGGACTACAAAGGTTCTTAGATGGATGGGTGGATGGACATGTAAAGTATGTAAGTTATTTGTCTGCATACACTGCCCTCTTCTGACAAATTTGAGTGACTACAATGCTGGAGCCTATCTACTCAAGCCTATCATTAATATTGCAGTGTGAAATTACACATAATACTAAATAATCCACTACAAATGGGCTACTTACATCTGATAAATGAAATGGAATATTCCCATGGTAATTCATTAGCACATCATATAACCATTCTATACCCATATATGGTCATAAAGTACAACTGCATAAGTAGAGCTTATGAGCACTGTCAGTGTGGAGCTATCCTTATCAACAATGAGTCTTCCTTTAGGATATGAGGAATATTCCCTCCCCCACCCCATCACTTTTACATTTTAAACTAACAATTTTAATACTTACATTTTGTTGTACAGGCTATATAATAAGTTGAAGAAGTTCATATGCATTACGTACTTTTACCAGCAGAGGGCCTTATTCCACTAATCCTTTGCAACAGTGAGGAGGAGGGGAGGCGTTCCTCAACCAAACAAAAAAATTAAAAAGACCAGCCTTCCATGGATGTGCAAAGAGAGTTGAAATCTGGCAGACAAGACTACAGAACCTACATCCTGTAGTCTCTGGTATGAGGGATTCTAGGCTTTGGTTACATTGGGTCTACATTTTGCCCTTTATCTCATACTTTACAGCTTCGGTGTGAACTACAGTAAATCAGTTGGGAAAGTAGTTGCTGAACCCTTTTTTTTAAAGATGAAGATGGGCAGCGTGAGAGTGATTCATGTACCGATGCTAGTCATGTTTTTTGGTGTCTGTGCTTTCGGATCGAAAACCAAGGGAATATCTTTATGGAACCAGCAAGAAGACCAAGATTTGGAGAATGTACATACACCATTTGAGGAGTTTTCTGGAACTCAGCTGACTCCAACACCTCAGTCAGACCTTCCCAATATGAGTCTGACGTCTATTATAGACAAAGATGACATTGCTGGTGGATTCCTAACTAAAAACAATGCCACGGAACAAGACATCACAAGGATCTACAACCCTCTGTTCCCAGTGACAAACAGCTCGTACAGTGCCTATGGGATTCTGTTTCTGTCACTTGTAGTGTTTGCTGTAGGGATTGTGGGAAATCTGGCAGTCATGTGCATTGTTTGGCATAACTATTTCATGAGGAGTGCATGGAACTACATCCTTGCCAGCCTGGCTTTCTGGGACTTCCTGGTCCTGTGTTTCTGCCTGCCTGTGGTGGTGTTTAATGAACTCACCCACAAAAGGCTGCTGGGGGATTTTTCTTGCAGGGTTGTACCCTACATGGAGGTGAGTCTGGGTCCCAGATTAGAAAAATGTAAATTTCTTAAAAGATGTTTAAATTGTAGAAGAAAAAAAAAAAGAAAGAAAAAAAAGGGAGGTTAAAATATATTTGAATTTGAGACTAATACAATTTATGAAGGAATAAAGAAAAGATGACACAAATTATTGGTCAATCATGAGTTACGTTTAAATCTTCAGCAAATTGATTTTCTTTGTCATCATTGTTTTCATCAACAATGCCTGAAAGACTGCATTACTGAAGGTAGGATATTAATATCTGTTAATATCTCTTTATGCAGGTGACATCACTAGGCGTGACATCCTTCAGCCTGTGTGCACTTGGTATTGACCGTTTTCATACAGCCACCAGTTCCCTCCCAAAGGCCCGGAGAGTGGAGCATTGTCATTCAGTCCTGGCCAAACTGGCTGTGGTGTGGGTAGGTTCCATGGTCCTGGCAGCCCCAGAGCTGCTCATATGGCAGCTGCAACAAGTCAAATCCTCTTCTATGGGTGTTCAGATGGATGTCTGCGTCATGAGCCCATACCCAAATCTCCCAGAGTCCATTTACTCCCTGATCATCAACTACCATGACACTCGCATCTGGTGGTACTTTGGCTGTTACTTTTGCCTCCCGGTGGTCTTCACCTTGCTCTGTCAGCTGGCCACCTGCCATGTCTCCAGCGATAGTGGAAGCTCTGTCAAGAGGACCGAAGAGCAATCTCCATCCACAAAGCAGAAACTTGAACATGTACATCAGGTTGAACGGCAACTGAACTGCACCGTTATGACACTGGCTGTGGTTTATGGGGTGTGTGCTCTGCCTGAGAACGTATGCAACCTTACACTGACATACACTTCTTTACAGCCATCCAATGATGTTTTGGCTCTCCTCACTCTGATAAATCAGTTTTTCCTGTTCTTTAAGTCATCTGTGACGCCGGTGCTCTTGCTGTGTCTGTGTAAGACTCTGGGCCAGGCGTTTATGGACTGCTGCTGCTGCTGCTGTGAGGAATGCCAACCCAGCACCTCCTCTTCCTCCCAAAACATTGCTGAAAGCAAGCATGAGATGTCCTCATCTATTTTCTTTGACAAAGCCAAGGACAGTACAACCATTTTGTCCATTGGTAGCTGAGTCAACAGAAATTGCTTTTTAATCGATAAGGTCACAAGATTATTCTGAATAATTTTTCACATCCTCTTTTATCATATCTCTCATTAGTGAGCATGATTTTTTTTTTCCACAGACTCACTGTCTGATGGAATAAAACTCACTGAGCCCTTAGGTGGCGCTAGAAGTTGTCCCTTTGCAGTACTGAACGAACTTGTTTCTAAAAGGAGCATGTTTAAATGATTTGGTCAATTACAGGCAGAACACATGTACTTTCTTAGCTTGACTAATCCAAACATACTGCACCATTTTGTCATAAATGTAAAGATACTGTAATGTTTACTTTAAATCATTAACACCTTCTGTCAACAGGATGTCATGTGAAGTCTCTATAGAATGTTAGCTCATATGGCCCTGTCACACTGTTTGTGAGCCTTGTGTAAGAATCCGTGACTTTACAGTAGGTCTATATTTAGTGATGATTTTCAAGATTTTCTAGATGCCTGGAGAGCAGTCAATAATTCATATAAAAATAATTTGTTCAGATAGGTGTATCTTTTTTTCTTTTCAAGATACAAATTTTTTGAGACATGGGTTTATATATGTAACAAATAGTGCTGGATAATAATTGATGCCATAGTTTTGTTTTTATGTAACAGCTTGGCTATTTTGCCAATTATAATATTGTACATGCACTGGATTGTTTTATTAAACTGTAAATAAAAACCGTTAAGAAACACAAAAAATGAAAGTGCTGATGGCACCATTTTTTAAAAAAAAATTTCAAGTGAAGCTTTAAATAGAAAATAATTATATAGAGTTAAATTAAATTATTAATTTTATTTTAATTATTATAATTTTAACTGAATAAAGTTGTTGAAGTAACAAGTGCTTTACATACACAGACCAAACCACCATTTTTTTTTTTCAATTTCAGTATATGAAATGTAATCAGAGCCTAAAGAGAATGTGTAACTAAATCCTAGTATGTCTGTTGAGGCCTAAGTGCTGAGTTTTGTCTGGTTGGTCTCTTCTTTCCCATAAGGTTCCCATTGTTCTGAAAAAAAGATGGAGGCTTCCACTGAATATCAATGTCCAGACTACAACTGAGTTGCCAAGAGACCACCAAAAATTCCCATGCACTTCAGACTGGCCAGTAGTGAACACAAAACCCTTGGGTTTTCCCACCTTAATTGGTTGTCACAGGATCCAGAGCTCATCGTTTTAATAGCATGATGTGTATGCCTTCATGTAAGACAGTTAAATCATGTCAGCAAATTACTTTACAATTAGTTTTACAGACCGATCTCGTAGACCAAAAAAAAGTATTTGTTGCAACAAGACAGCAATGTAGATTCAAATATTCTATGACATGTGTAATATAAAAAAATAGACTGAGTGTCCTGAAGAGAACTATTTGTTATAAAGAGAGACATGCCTGTTCCTGTAAAGAAGTTTTGTAGAGGTTGACTACTAGTTTTGGCGGGGCTTCAATAGCTGTCAGGGATCTTGGAGGAAGAAAAAGAGAACGAGCAGCCTCATTAGAGAGTTGGAGCTTTACGGATGCAGCTCTTTTGGCACTAATGACTGAGAAGGAACAGACTAATCTCTGTTCCCTATAATGAAACTAAATCCCAAATCAGGAAAGCATTCCTGATGTCCCAAACAAATGAATAATAATGATGATAATAATAATATGTGAGTAATTACAGTATTAGTCAACATTCTGTCAAAAGGTTATATTTAAAAATATATATATACTGACAATGTCAGAACTATGACGTTCACAAAGCAATTGTATGGGCTTATGTGAAAACAATACAACAAAAAACTTTTATTTCAGAAAAGCAATTCCACATGGAAACTAGACCTTTAACCATCAAAACAACACCTGAGAAACCTATTTTCTATGGAGTGTAGTCATATTAGGGATTTCTTTATTAATTTTCACAGATTGAACAAATCTTAAAAAAGGACCATAGCATAAATAAATAACTAAATACAAGCAAAACTATTTTTTTTAGAAAAAGTCTATTACACTAAATCTTGCAGGATGTTTCATTTTTAAACAGTTCTAGCTAGAACCATTTTAGAAAGATGTTTGAATAGTAATAAAGATAAAGGCAAAACTTGGAATCACACAACACTGAATTGTCCTGTGTAAAAACATTACAACAAAAGACTTTCATTAAAAATAAAAAAATACGTTTAGAAACCTAGAACCGTTAACTATCCAACGATCGCCTGAAACTATTGTACTTATGGAATCAATTTAGATTTTTTGCATTCTTTTACATTGGTAAAATGTGTGCTCCGGTTACTTTATACTGTAGCTGTTCTTGTGGTTCTCCAGTTCCTACTGTAGGTACAGTATGAGTGAGCATGAGAAAGATTTTGTTTTGATTTTTACCAGTGTTCCCCAAATACTACTAAAATTATTATTATTTTTTTTTTCATCTGGGAGCCCGTGACATATGGATTTACTAACAGTGTTAGAAAAGAAGTGTTCCTTTTTGACAAAGGGTTCCAAGTCTTTTGATGATTAATCTGATCTTTTGATGCTTTATCTTTCAAAATTAGTTCCAAGCAGAATTAATTTAGAAACATAAAGCCATTAAGCATCAAAAAACAACCAAGTGTAGCTCTTGTTTTTTGAGTTATATTGCTTGCATACATGTATATATATTGGAATTTTTCATAATAATATAATTAAAATAACAAAACTGATTGATGATGAAAGAGGCTCTGCTTTATAAACACAGTATGTGTGTAAGGTCAAAATGTTTAGACAATCAACAATGTGCATATGTTTATGAGTCGCCTTATCAGTAATACAGTACTTATTATGGCTTTATTATTCGTGAAGTGGTACCTTTTCAGTATGAGAATTCATACAACTTTAAAGTATTGTTCCAAATAAGAATATGTTGGTTTCAGAAAACTGGGAACTCCTGCATTTTTTTTAATCATTTTTTTTCTTTTCAATTTACAAATTCTACTCTGTTAAATGATGAATAGAAGTTATTAGCCAAATATTACAAATTTTAAAAGTGAAGTAGTATTAAATTGTACCATTAAATAGGACTCTCTATTGCACACAAATATTTTACATTTAAACGATATTAAAAGTGAAAATGTTTAATAAAGTGTCTTTAGGTAAAATCAGTTGGTGGGAAATGAGGAAATATGAAGTCTTCCAAATCAGATGGGAAGAGTTGTGCATGCTTGTGTATGTGCTCAATCTCATCTTCAGCCTTGGCTCAATGAGCAAGCGCTAATATGACCTGAATGTCCTTTAATTCCACATAGAGCAGTGTCCTCCCTTGCCTTGTTAACAGGACAATGTTTGTTTTGTTTTGCTAAGTTTGGAGAGTGGAGGTTGGGAGAGGGGGAGATGGATGAGTGCGATGCTATGGCAACCGGTTTTGGTTCCTCACAAGTACGTTAACATACAAATCAGGCTCCGGGGCACACACATAACTGAAGTCCTGGACCAGCTTGTATTCAGAAAAGAGGAAACTCAAGTGAGTTTCGTTCTAATTCACAGATTGCTGATGCCAGGAGAAGGAGGAAAAAGGTGTTTTTCTTCCACTGCAATTGTTGTGAGACTTTTGTATTCAAGGCCTGCAGTGCCAGAAACAAAGGTCGGTGAGGCGAGGTCAGGGAAAAGGTACAGGAGGCCCCATTTCTATCCTTTTTAGGGGTTTAAGAACTCAACCCACTCACAGTATATGTGCCAAGCTAGTGAGAGAGAACAGAGACGATCTGTGGATGTGGACTTTTCACTCAGCCTGCGTTCTTATTCACTTTTAATCAGGTTGCCACAGTATGATAAACAATGGTACATAGAAGAACTAAAAAAAAACTCATTATTAAAGATTTATGTACATATCTGAAAATATATGCATTGCCATGTTGCAACTTCCAAAGCTTGCTTTTTGTATTCACTCTTTAGCAGTTTATATTGCATCATTGAATTGAAATATTCTATAGTTACTTTACACAACTAATATTTGCACATTACCTTATGTAAGTAGATTATACTTATTTATGGTATGTAAATTGTCTCTGCAGAAAAACTGATTGGGTTCCATCTTTGTAAAAATTTATGGCTATTTTATAAACACCAACAGCGCCCCCAAGCGTCATCAGTTACATAATGCAACATTTAATTTCATAGTGAAATAAGACTAAGCACCCTAATACACTAATTACATTCTGAAAGTTGCCTCACTTTTACACGCACTTTCAAGGCCCAAGTTTGAATAAAGTGGATAAGTGTATATTAAACTGCATCAAATATGAAAATATGTGGTATTTATGGTGCCCTGTGACTTACTGGCATCCCAACCAGGATGGGGATGCCAGAAAAGTAATCACTTTGACCCTAACCAGGGTGAAGTGGTTAATGAAGATAATTCAGAAAGTTTAGAACAAAACATGACAGACAAAAAAATTATGGTTCAATACTTTACTTCTGTCTTAGACCTCATTTTGCACAATGACATTGTAAAGACTGGAAGATAGTTAGAAATTGTCAAATCAAACACATTTCACAGAAAGGAAATGAAAATGAACAAAACAAATCCAAGTAGAGAAAAAAAGACTTGCCTTATTTTTGTGGTGACAAATAAGGATAACTACAACAGCACACATAAAGAACAACTCTCAACACTCAAAAGCAAAGCTGATCCTTACTATTATTAGTAACAGTCCTTTTTTTACACCAGTCTAATGTAGATCCAACTACGCCAACAGCGGTCAGAACAACATAAACACAATCTCTGCCAAATATGCATCAAATATCACTAATTAATCACTGCACACACAGGAATAAGGTTTATGTCCTATATTTACATGTTATAAAGAACTCCTTTAGTGTACACCTGGACTGGTGACACTGTAAACGTTGATGTAGATGTAACAGCTTTAAGACTGATGTTGGTCATTTGACCTGCAAAAAAAATCAGTAGCAATTATATACATAGATCAGTTAAGAGAAGCATAATGCCCAGTAAAGCACTTTGAGTGCTTTTGAAAATTATACTTGTGTTTTTGTGATTTCTATTCTTATTTATTTTGCCATGTGCAGAAAAAAACCTTTGGAAATAGCTGAAATATATAATGTTGGGTTTTACATCTTTTATGGTAAAAATCAAAATTAGAGGAGGAAAATACTCACTCGTAATCACTTTCCTTACAAAAATACTGCTGCTGAATTTGGTGCCTTAAATTCATAAGGCATCACAGCTTAAATAAAAAAGCTTGGCCTTTGACATCCAGTCAACTGATCAATGTAAAACTATAAAAGAACAAAATAAAGAAAATCTGGCTCATAACTCCAGTACTTTTTAGAATCAAACTAACTTTCGGCAGGACGAAAATAAAAGCTCACCTGTGCAAGTAGAGCTCATTTTCAGTAGTGAAAAGTGAAAAAAAAAATTGAGGATGGGAGGTTGTTCATGCACAACTATAAAACTAGATGTATGTACAGCCTTAAAAATCACATAAATTTTATGTATATGTATTATGACAAATAGCTGGTATGAACATCATTACATCAGTTACTCCTATTCTTTAAGAAGAGTTTGTTGTGCAGTAGGCATTTGCTGGCTGTGAGGTTGGACCAAGAGGTCTAATATTAAAATATAAATATATATATATAAAAATGAAAAAAAAAAAATTAACCACCCCTTTTTTATAATTTTGAATGAAATCTCATTCACTCGCTCAATCACTCATGTTGCTTTATCCTGTGGATAAAGTGGCATGCCTGGAGCAGGGTCCTGGAGGCCTGGAGACTTGGGACACGAGGCCAGACACATACACACACTCACACTACAGGCAATTTTTTTGGGAACGTCAATTAACCTAATCTGCATGTCTTTAAAATGTGGGAAGAAACCGGAGCACCCGAAGGAAACAAGCACAGAGAGAACATGCAAACTCCATGCACACAGATGATTTGCATGATTCTGATTTCTGATTAAAGTTTCTTTATAGAATACTATACTATAAAGCATTATAATGTTTAGATGTTTGCTTAAACCTAAATAAAAATAAATGGCCATTTCCACAAACCAGAACATTCCTAACATATTGGTTTTCTAATTTAATTACAATATCACCATGAGACTAAATTTACATTATTTACCATAAAAATGTCCAGGACATTTTTTTGGTAAATAATGTAAATTTAGTCTCATAATGTCCAGGACATTTTTTTTAATATAATGAGTTCTGAACACTGCCTTCAAAAAGACCTGACATAAATCAACAAATTAGCATTACTATAAGTACTTTACAAGTTTGGACATACAACATGATGTGGCTTTAAAGATGAGAAAATATTGACACACAGACATTTGAGTCCAAAAGTTTGCATTTCTCTTGTTTTATAAGTGAAAAAATAAAATCTACTTCTTTTTTATAGGACATGACTTTTCCATGCTATTCCAGTTGAAAGCCTTTTATAACAGGACATCATAATAATTAATTTGCAGTTATCTTTATTAACAGGTTAAAAAGTTTGTGCCCCCACTGACACGCTTTGATTTATTTTAAAGTGCCCCACAGGCAATCAACAAGTTCATTTTATGTTCGATTTTTGACATAAATATTTAAACAGGTTCCATTGTTATAAGAAGCCAAGATTTAGCAGGAAAAAGACCTTAAACTGAAAGCACCGAGCATCACAGAATGGTGAATATTGTAAAAAAAAAAAAAAAAAAAAAAGTCAGTGGGTTTAATGACAATATTACTAGTAGTAAAATGGTAAAAATAGACAATTTGTTCAAAGACTGAACAAATAATCTTTAAAAAAATAATAAAAAAATAAAATCACACACAAAACTGAGTCCTAAAAAAGTCCCTGAAGGGAAGCAGAATAACAGTCCACATTTATATTATAAAAAATTATAACTATTAGCAGCAATATAAACATTTTGCCCAATTCATTTTGTTATTTAAAACTAAGAGTATGCAAACTTTTGCAATCAAGTGAATAGGTAGCATTTGTGTCAGTGGGATTCTTGTGTATTAATGCATACAATTACTCAAATACACTGGCTGCTGCAAAGATCTGATGTTCTTATATTCTTCTTGATATAAAAGGTTTCCAAATTTAAAAAATACTAAAATGGCAGTTTGTTTTCTGGAAAAAATTGCATTTACCTGCATTAAATAACAAATATAAATAAATTAAAAATATAATTATTTTGAAAAGGACCAGTTTTGATTAATTGATCTGTTTTTTTTTTTCTTCAGGCTATTAATTTTAACCAATATTCCCTCAAAAAGAAAAAAAAGAAAAAAAATCTTCATATTAAAAGCCAGTTGCTGCTTCGATGTTCACTTCAGTCTGATACATCCATCTAGCTCTTCTGAAAAACAAATGCAAAGAGTACAGTTGGTACAGACTGTGTGCCATCTGTATGTACAGATTATGCTCATTATGACTACGAGATTATCTGATGTTAAATTCTTATTAGCTGTTAATAATGTTATGCTTAATTACAATACCAGGATGGTGGCTAGTGGTGCTACGCACTGTAGTGATCTCTGCTATTCTTCTCTGTAGCTTGTGAGAGGTGGCAAGTGTGTCGTCTCCTTCAGTGTCTCGCTCCGATTCTCGTTCCCTCTTGCATGCAGCACGTCCTGTTGTATGAAGCACGCATCCTGAAACAGAAACGCCACTGATAAATACTCAGTAAACACATAGGTCTTATAGAAAATAATAAGTTACTTCTCTGTTTTATAAATGAGAAACAGTTTTGATTCATTTCACAGTATGAGTGCAGATCAATTCCTGCTATCCGTTATCACCCAGATGAGGATGGGTTTCCTGTTGAGTCATGTTCCTCTTAAAGTTTCTTCCTATTGTCTCAGGGAGTTTTTCCTTGCCACTGTTGCCCTCGGCTTGCTCATCAGGGACTATCTGACCATTTTGATTCATACACATTCACATTCCATAATACTTCTTTGATTGTGTAAAGCTGCTTTGCGACAATGACAATTGTTAAAAGCTCCATACAAATAAAATTGAATTGAATTGAATTGAATTGAATTCTAAAATCTGATTGGCTAAGCTGTTTAAGTTTAAAGCTGTGAAATCCTCAATGAACATGTTTGTTACAAATATTATTATAATTACTAATAAATGTATTCATTTTACATGGGATTTTATTGGACTGTCTTTATCAAAATTAAGATCTTTTAAACAATGTTTCTACCTTCTGACTATACCACTTCAACCTTACTGCTTTTCCACATTTTCTTGCTATGTATTGTTTCTGACAGTTAATTGAGTACTTGTAATCTATGCCACTCAGTACACTCTCATTGTTGTCCTGTGACCTGTGTAGTGTGTATTGTGTAGTGCACTGTCCAGTGCATTGATTGTATTGTATTTTCCTGGGTACTATATTGGGTACAATACTATATTGTACTGTATTTGCATTATGTAATCCTTCTTAGCATACTTTCAGTCATGCATTATGATTCTGTAGAATAGCATTAAGATTTTGACTTGACTTTCGATACTCATCGTTCTAGATTTTTTTGCTTACTTTAGATGATAATCACACTTTTCTAAACTTGATGCTATGACCTGGATACAATTCATATACGATTGTTGACCGTTAGACATGACTGCTATTGCCAATGCCATGGCCAGAGTTAAGTATTTGATGATATCGTCATAAAAGAGCAAGGAACAAAAACCACTTTACAATTTTTGTCACCAAAAGCAGTTGGAAAATGAACGAACAACATGAATTCATGGTCCAATCCTCCCTTGTTCAGCGGTGGTGTCAGTGTGTGGGGAATTTTTTCTTGCCACACTTTGGGCCCTAATCAATCACTGCTTGAATGCCACAGCCTATTTGAGTATTTTTGCTGACCATATGCATCCCTTCATGGCCACAATTTACTCACATGATAATGCATCATGTAACAAAAAAATGTCATTCTAAACAGATTGTAATGAGGAGGGTTTTTTGCAATAAGGACTGTTCTTCAGTGGCTTTCTTAGTCACCCAGAACTGAATACAAAAGAACACTGTTGGGTTGTGGTAGAGCAGTAGAGCTTTTGAGAGCATAAAGAATATAATTTGGATCATATGATTACCATAACAAGCAATCTCAAACTAAAACACAATCGATAGTTTCAGTCTTACCTAGCTTTTGTTGTTGCTGCATTCTGCTTGGTCCCTGGTGCTCCTCACTATCAAAGTTCAGCAGAATACTTCCACTCCGGTTACCACTGGCAACCGAGCTGCTTGGCATGGCCGGTGCTGTCACAGAGCAAGTTACATAAAGGTAAGTACATTAGAACTGAAAAAATGGAACTACTGTAAGTATTGCTTCTCTTGTATACTCTCACTTCTTTTAAACATATTCAGATACAGTATGTTTTGCAAGAATTGATCACACATTTAAATGATCAATGGGGAAATGCAAACAAAATCTGCAAAGATTTTTTGGAAACTAGGAACATGAGGTAAATGGCAAATCATCCATGATTTTTGTCTCAGATTGTAATTATGTTTACTTTCTTCAAACAGTATAAGAGTTCAGCTGTATCTTGGGGGCCCTTCTATTGTACAGAACCCACATGTACAAGATGATTTTGAAATTGATATTGGCCCTGCAAAAGGTGATAAAGCTCAGAGGTGTGTTCCTCATAAGACTTGAAAGCAGGAATGACACTATCTAACCATACTTAGAGCATGGCCAGCATTGACACAAAACCAGTATTACAGCCTCTACATCATGACCAAATGTATATGTAGCTTTCACCATCAAATAACTAGACCTGAAAAAGTGAGAGAAACTTTTCTAGAGGGTATCAGGTGGTGATTAACAGACACATAAGCCAAATACTATATAAAATTCTCATGAATCATTTTGAAATAAAAAAATATATATATTTTGATATTTAATCGAGAGTGGTACTACTAATTTTCAAATATTTTATAGCTTCATTAAGAATTGATGAGGTCATGTAATAGTTATTAAACTGATGAAAAAAACTTCTTAGAAAGTTAGTTATTTAGAAAGTGCATAGTTGCCATTGTTTTTGTTGCCAATGTTTTTCTGTTTTTTTTTTAAATACAAGATTCATTATGCATATCCCACAATGCATTTATTTCATCATGATATACAATAAAACCATTTACAAATCATTGTGGTCCCACCAAAGTGAAAATAAATAACTACACTGATACAAATGTTAATGTATAGTTACTTTAGATTTCATAATCATAAAAGCATAGATTCTACAAAAGGGAAAATATAAAAAACATCCATCAAAATCCAAAGAAGCTTTGTGGAAAGGACCTGATCATGAACTTCAACTAGAAAGTTTCTTCATGTTAGCGTGAGTAAACATTTGCAAAAGTACAAAAGTAGAAATGCTCCAAGCCAGCTACATAGGCCAGGGGTAGCTCAGTGGTTAAGGCATTGGACTATGGTTCGGAAGATCACAGGTTCAAACCCCACAACCACCGAGTTGCCGCTGTTGGGCCCTTGAGCAAGGCCCTTAACCCTCAACTGCTCAGATTTGTAATTAGATAAAAAAAGAAAAAAAAATGTAAGTCTGCCAAATGTACATAATATGTATGTACACGTGCATACATGCATGTGCAATATGTATGTACACGTGCATACATGCATGTGTAAGCTGTGATGTCTGTCAAAGGCGGTGTTACAAGTTCTGCCTTGGCAGTGTGTCAAACTTATTAATGGTTACTTTGAATTTTGTCTGTTTTTAAGCTCTATTAAAAAGAAAGTATTTGTATATCTGCTACAGAGTTGTTTATTTCCTGTCATTTCAAAACTGATCAAAAGGCGTATACAGCTGTATCTTGTTGGTAGTAGAAGTATTTGAGAGGTGATAGAAATCACCAAGCAACCAGTCAGCACATATGTAAGTAAACTTAACTGATACTTAAATGATATTAGACCATTACCTGGTGTGTTGGTTCCAGACTGCTGTTCTCCTGGAGAGTAGGCCATCCCATTCCCATTCCCATTGTGCGTAGATGGCACTGAGGCCAGAAGTCCTGCATAAATGAATAACAGACATCAAGATGCCCATTACTAAAAAAAGGTAACAATAATTAATTATAAATGCTGATTTACAGTTTTTGCTGAACAATACAAACCAAAGGTAGGCTATTGCATACACACGGAAATCAAGTTTGTTAAATCTCAATGTGGACTTTGTGGAACAAAAAATTAAGCAATGTTGTGCAATGAAATGAAACTGCAGAATTTGCATACTTTTGCGCAAATTTTAAACAGCAATACTAACTGCAGCTGCACTGTAAACCCGAATAAGTTGGCAAAACTCAAAAAATTTTAGGTAATCAGTTACGTCAAATCTTTTAAGTAATGATGTATCCAGTTTTAAGTAAACGGAACTACTATATAGTTTTTGAGTTTGTTGTACTCATTCATATTAATTTTTCTTTACTTGCATTATTGAGTAGCCTAACTCATACTATTTAATAGCAATAATAGCAAATTTTTTAATAGCAAATTTTTAGTTGTTGCAAATCAAATAAATTGTGGTTGGTCTTTTGGCTGCTTCCAGCAATGGGTCGCTACAGCAGACAATCCAGTCCGCAGACAAGCTTGGCACAGGTTT
>JAQMYJ010000040.1:13194322-13248928 GCA_030014305.1 Clarias laeviceps | reverse complement strand
ATGGGTCGCTACAGCAGACAATCCAGTCCGCAGACAAGCTTGGCACAGGTTTTACGCCAGATGCCCTTCCTGACACAGGTGAAACATCTACCACTGAGCCACCAGTGCCCTTTTGCCCTGATGACGTCAGACACAAAATCTATAGTCTGAAAGATTTTAAGTTGGTGGAATTTTAAGGTGACAATTACTGTTACTTAAGTACTTACAGATACTTAAAATATCAAATTTGTTCAGCTAACTTGAAAAGTGTCATTTCAACAAACTCATAAATACCAAAAAGTTCTAAATACTCATCAAGGTCTATTTAAGTTAACAGTACCAAACCTGTGTACTTAGGCTGGTGATTAACTGAATTCGGTTTGTTAATATCATAGCAAATATGTTTATGCATTAAGAATGCAGGAAGCCCATATCTAATCTTATTAGATTTTCTTTGCAAAATGCTTCATCTGTCATTGAACATAACATTACTGAAACCAAGACAGCCCTTAAAATATTACCTAGTCCTCTATAGCGGGAGAGTTGCTGGTAGATCTGCTTCATCCTCTCAATATTAAGGCGACTAGCCTCTGCATGGTTCACCATGGGCTTCGGGTAATGAACTCCAATGATGCACTTTGCTGCAGTCTGCACTGAATCTGGGGCGTTCCATGGATCGTAGATATACTTGGCCGGAAAACCTCGAAGAATAGGTAAATAGCGTCTGGAAGTACAAGGAGAGATTAAACCGCAGAGTCTCATCATAGATACAGGAGAGGCTGTGTGTGTGTGGTGGTTGTCAAGTTTCCATTACACAAATATGCAATATTGCAAGTGTTTCTGTAATCATTTTCTATATATATATATATATATATATATATATATATATATATATATATTAGAGCATTCATCGCTATACAGAAACTGATGCAGAACATACAGTAAGACTAAATACAACTCAAAACTGTATTTTAAAACTACAAATAAATTCATGTATGTAAAAATGAAAAAAATAATCAAAGTGCTGGTTTTAGACATATAAGGAAACACTGTTGCTTTATATACATTTTGTATACACAGTGTGGCTGAGTTACAGATATATATTTAATACTTATGAACATGTCACCACACCACTGTAAGGACCCAGCCAAGGGTACAAATCACTTCAATAAAGCCCTAGTAGAATTCCTTCTGGTCCCAGGACAGAGAAAGGCCACCTACCTACAAGTTCCACCTTACCAGAGCCTGGACAGAAGGTGGACGATGTCACCACAATGCTTGCAGACTGGCAGATGAAGTATAAACCAACTGTTTCTGTTTGTGCTGAGACACTACGGAGATTCCTACTATAACACGCGTTAGAAAGCAGAGGCAGTGACCAACCCTTCCCACCCTTTTAGTCTTCGCCAGATCCATCCAATCAAGCAACTCCCTGCTCCTAACCCACCCACTCTGCTCAACTGAAACTCAGGGTTAAGTAAGAGGTTCAGGTTCACTCCTTGCCCCTCACACTGCTACTGATCGCTTTTGAGACGACAGTGATCCCAAGCCAAGGCAGAGAAACTTGCTAGCTGTCAAACAAGCAACACAGTATACTGTCCTCAGCTGCTGGGTGGCCCCCTCGTTTTGCCAAAAGGGACCACAACCCTTTCGCCAGGAACATTCATATCCTGCCTGGACAAGCGATAGAAATTCAGAAATTTATAGAACCAGAAATATTTACATTGGGCATTGGGTGGGAAAGGCCACTACATGCAACTGAATACAGTGGAACCTTGGATTGCAAGTAAGTTGGTCTACGAGTGTTTTGCAAGAGTGTTTGAGCAAAAGTTTTAAATAAATTTTAACTTAATAAATGGGCGAGGTCTTGATATATGAGTAGTACATATGCACTTTGTCTGCTGAGCGTCACGTGATCACAACTGAGTCAATGGTTCTTCTCTTTCTCGTGCTGTGGGATTGTCGTCACCCATGCTCAGTCTCAGTGCGCGTGCATCACTCGTATAGTCAACATCTGTGTGCGTGTGTACTATTTACTATAATATTGTGTCCAAGTGTAGTGACTGTTCTTTAGTAAGAATGACTTGCAATAAAGGCCCTCGTGAAGAAAAAAGTTTAAAAGAATGTAGCGGTGCGGGAGCTGAATCTGTTTAACGACAATGCAACGTAACATTTGATATACAAGCAGGCTGGTGGAACAAATTATGGTCACAATCCAAGGTTTAACTGTACATTAATAAGTTGTAGAAGCTTGCTGTTCAAACAGATAAAAAACTCTCAAAATGTGAGAATAAGCTACAGTATGCTCTCCGCAAATCCACTTGGTAATAATTAAGGCCAAGAAAGTTCATTACATTCTCTTGCACAGGCAGGGCTGCATTTAAAACCAAGAGCACCATTAAACATTTCATAAAGAGTCTGTTAAAGAAGAGTTGCCCAAAGCTAGATAGGAGTGTTGTTATCTGTGGCTTTGGACCCCACCTCCTATCATGCCCTCTGGGAAATGCATTGGAGCTCTCTATGTATTAAATGCAGGCCAGGCTTAGTATTTCCTTACCAAGTGGTTAAAATCCCTTTTGATGAAACAAGATGCTACCGAGCTAAAGAACAGGCTACGGTATTGCGCAGAGAAAAAGCATCAAGCTACAAACAGAATCACAGCTAACAGGCTTCCAGATGCTTTGGCTAAGAATGGCTTTTGTCTTAAAAGCAATGAACCACAATTTACAAAGGGGAAAGGAACAACTGAACTTTTCACCCAATCCCCGAGAAGACAACAAATACACATATCACAAATAAACTTTAAGCTTATGATGCATAATGCATGAGCTAAAAAAGCAAAAATAAAAAGATAATAGTAGATAAGTGTATCCATACTTTAAACTCTTTTACCTAAGAATAGTTAAAAACTTCCTTATCCATTTGCTTTAAAAATCTCACTTACCATTGCTTCTGAAAACAGTTGTCCTCATTTCTACTTATAAACATTATCTCTTTAAAAAATAGGATTTTCCAACAGCAGTAATTCACATATAATGCTACATTATATAGTAGAAAGGACTGGTGTAAAAACTCTTCATTGCACAAGCTGTCTTACTACTGTACCTTACATACTACCTAACCATTTATGGGTAACATTACCAACCTAATAAAGTCCCCATTAGGGTCAGTGCGCCGACCAAACCCTACTGGACAGTAGCAGTGGAAGAACTGCTGAAAGAATGAGCTACAGGAGAGCCACATCCAGCTGCCTGCGTTCACACTCCAGTCTGCATCCAACAGGAGCTCCTCAAACACCTGTCAATAACAGCTATCATTATAGACTAGCCAAATGAAGCAAGAAATGTATGATCATATTCCATTAAACAATTAAACACTTCAGAGAATAAAGACCATAACAGTACTGCAGTATGTTACAGTCACATTTGGGTTCAAGTCTGTGTCTGCCACCAAGTAGTGTTTTAGACTAAAATATAAAAAAATATATTAATCATTTGGAAAAGAAGTTATATGTAGCGTATACACCAATGGACAGTTGGAACTGGTGACTTGTGTGCTAGCTTCTTCAAAAAGTACAAAATTCATCTCTTTAGGCAATTGTAAAATGGACCTCTCTACATCATGTTCATACTCTGGCAATCAACCCAAGTGGCCAAGGTGGCTTAACAGTCCCTCATGTTTTTGTGCTATTGTTACATAAGTAACATCCTCACACTTCTGAAGCCCAGGTGATTTTCTTTGGAACTTGTAAAGACCAAATAGCAAAGTAGCAATTAGGTTTTGTAACACCTCCAATCCGACAAATAAAAAGTGTACGTAAAGTATATGAATCCACTTCCTTGACTTCTTAACAAATAAGAATGGGAAGGAGGACAAACATGAAACAGGGTTGACTCAAGAAGGAGTCTTGTTACAGGCTATCCACTACTATAGTGGTATAGCTCATATGGTGACTTTCATAAATGGCTATAAAATGTTGGTTGCAAAAAAAATAATATTTTCCAGAATTTTAATTACTAACTTATCTTTTCTTATATCAGATAAAATTGATAATTGTTACTATCTTGGTAGCAAACCCACACTTTTGGACAATAATGTTTTCTTGTTTGTTTTTTTAAACACCAGATATTCAGATAACAGAAATTAATTCACATATATTCAACAATTTCCACCTTATCCCACATAATGATACACAGACTCAAAATCTACTTTATTAGAAACACCCGTACACCTACTGTAAACCTTCTTGCAGTTTTCTAACTGGCCAATCATGTTGCAGCAGCACAATGCAAAAAAATCATGCAAATATGGTGAAGTGCATCAAGTAATGTTCACATCATAATGAAGAAAAAGTTTGATCTCTGTGAGTCAGATTGTATGCTGGTTCCAGATGAGCTGGTTTGAGTATTTCAGAAAATGCTGATCTTTTAGGATTTTCAGAAAACAAGACTTTTTTGCAATACAAGTTTTTTTTATTTAAACCTAGTCCAATTTACAAACAAACAATAAACATCAAAATATTAGACACACATAATATGACAGCCAATATTGGCAAACAAGTCACAAGAAAAATAATTAAAGAGAGACAGGGAGAAACAGATCCAGAGAAAGAAAGTGAGACAGGTGAGAAAAAGAACAAAAGGGGCAAGGGGTGACAATATGAATATAAACATACTTGCACGAGTACCTTGTACTTGTATACTATTTGGAATGATTTTTCCCATGATGTTTATTATGTATATATCAAAAACTGAGACCAAACGTCATAAAACTTCCCTTGGTTATTATTAGCCCTTTTAACTAGACATTCAAAAGAGGTGATCTGTCATTAATTTTATCCACTCAGCCAAACCAGCCTTTGTCTGACTTCTCCAATGTCAAAGAACAATCTGTTACCATAAAGCCTGCCAGTGCAAGTAAATTTTTGTTTGGTCATGCTTTTTGAAAAGAAGAATGCGTCTTGGCCTATCTATAGTTAGGGAGACTCTCCAATACTCTATTACTTGCTTCCAAAACAGAGAAAAACATCCCCACTTCCATTTTACTCCTACAACAGCAGCTATCTGTAATACCCATTTTTATCCAAAAAAAATTGGCATATAATACATTTATTTATAATTATTTAAAAGTGTTTTTTTTTAATCATTGTTCTCAATGTTCTTTAAAACAAGCCCCAAACTCTTTACAAAGCTCCTCTTGTCTTTCAAATAGAAATTGTCTTTAAGCTGTTGGAAGGATCATTAAGTGATCCTTTATTAAAGGACTGCCCTAGATAAATCATTTACTGTTAATATTTTTACATAGCCAAAATTACCACACGTTTATTTTCCTTATTCAAATTGATGGATCGTTTAAGATTAAGGAGTATTTCTGCTTATATTAATAAATGTGCAAGACTTAATGGAATTAACCCACATTTTGCTAGAATGCACCAAAACAGGGATGACATTTATATCTAATGTAGTCTTTTATCCAAGGGAGCAATAAGCTCAACCTGTATCTGAAACCAAGCCAGGTATCTTTACATTACACAAAAAGTCTCATCATGAAGATATAATTCAATTGAGATACTTCCATTTTAATAATGCTTCACTTTACCCACAATCTCAAATTCATCAGCTTCAATCTAAGTTTGTTTTGATCTTCTGTAGACCCTTTTAAGTTTTATCCCAAGATATGGTATTCCTCTATTAATCCATCTAAACAGCAATGGTCTTATTACTTCCTGATGGCATTACCTCAGACTAGCGCCAATTAATTTTGTAGCCGGATATCTTTAAATATGTTTTAAAAAGATCTAATTACATAAGGGCAATAGACGATGGGTCGTTAACTAGCCAAAAACTGTCATAAAGGAAAAATTTATGTTCTGCCCTTCACCTTTAATTTCATAAATCCTTGGGTTGACCCTAATAGCCACTGTTAATGGTTCAAGATATAAATAATAGTGGGGACAGTATCTTCATTTTTTGCACCTTGAAAGCTTAAAGAAAGGTGAAAGCAAGTCTTTGGAAGAACCACTGATAACTCCATGTAATTCAATTTAGAAAGCCATTTCCAAATCCAAAAGTCTGCATAATAACACATAATAAAAATCCCCAGTCTACCTAATTAAAAGATTTCTCTTCATTAAGACAGTTACCAGAGTACAGTACTTCTCTATTCAATCGTAAATGAAGCAGACTTCTAAGGTAATTGGAAGCACCCAAGTCTCTATATTAAATAATAAACAAAAAAAAGTGAGTGACAGTTCTGAGGATGGAAATGCCTTTGATAAAAGGCATCAGAAGAAAATTGCCAGATTGGCAGAAGTCTCAGGACGAATATAGTAACCCAATTAATCATGCTTTTTAGCCATGGTAAGCAGAAAAGATGAACAAAACGTTAAACTGTGAAGTGGATTATAGCATCAGATGAACAAATAAGGGTCCGTTCCTGTCAGGCAAGAGCAAGAATCTTTGCTCACCATTCACGCAGATTCACTGGAACCAGACAGCTGAAAATTATGTTTTAAAAAATTATCACCTTTTTTCCCCCCACTCTTCAACTGATTAGTTTAGGTGAGATCAGATTTTCCCCATTCAGATCTGATGTGAACATTAACTGAAGCTCTTGTTTTGTATCTGCATGATTTTAAATATTGTGCTGCTGCCACATGATTGGCTTACTGGATAACTGAAAATATGCAAGTGCACAGGAATCCCTATTAAATTAGACAATGTTTACACTGATCAGCAATAACAGTTAAAACTACAGGCAGGTGAAGTGAATAACAGTGATTATCTCATTATAGTATCACTTATCAAAGGGGTGTAAATATACAGATTTTGCAGCAAGTTGAAGTTGGAAATATGGGCAAAAGTAAGGATATGAGCAGCTCTGATAAGGGACAAATTGCTAGAAGACTGGGTCAGAGCATCTCTAAAACAGCCGGTCTTGTGTGGTGTTTCTGGCATGCACTGGTCATAGACACACAAGGCTCAGTGACACACGTGGAATGTATAGCAGCTTGCTATACAAAGTACCTATGATGACCCATGTTCACAGCCAAAAGTGCTACAATGGACATGTACTGTAAGCATCAGAACTGGACCATGACGCAATGGAAGAATTAATTACCTTTTTACTGTATATTACAGTATGTGTTACCTGGGGAAAAGACGGCACCAGGATGCGCTATGGGGAAACACAAGCCAAGAGTGGCAGTAGGATGCTCTGGATTCCTGGATCACCTATGTAAACCCTTTCATGGCAATGGTATTCCCTACAGGCAGTGGCATCTTTCAACAGGATAATGTGGAGTGCCTCACTGCAAAAAAATGTTGAGAAATAGTTTGAAAAACATGACAAATAATTCAAGGAGTTGGCTTGGCCTTCAGATTCAATCCATGGATGCCCCACTTCACAATGTACAGTAGTTAAGGGGTCTTCTGCTAATGTTTTGGTGCTAAAACATTGTGCACCATAAGATTTCTGTGGATTCCATACCTCAACACATCAGAGCTGTTATGATAGCACAAATGGGATGTAAAAAAAATATTAGGCAGGTGGTTTTAATGTTATGGCTAATCAGTGTATATTTATTGCTCCCTAAACGTGCAAAGCACCTTCATGCCCTCCTCCCAACTGATCCACAAGTCTCCTCGGGTGAGGAAGCAAGCCACAGCATGACGAGCTAGGTGATGGATCCAGCCCTCCTGCCTCAGTTGGGTCATGATGGCATCAATCCATGGAAAACCAGTCTTAGCCTCTGCCCATTTGGCCAGTGCCTCTGGGTTCTTATCCCACGGAATGCGCACACAGATGGGGTTTCCCTCCATCTTGTCAAATCGCGGGTTAGTGGTGGCAGCGGTGTAAAAAAATTCTCGCCACAGCAGTTGGCCATAGAGAGAGAGAGGAGGGCTACTGGTCTTCTTTACCTAAAGGAAAAAGAGGTGATTGATGAACTCAAATTCTAGACAACTACATTCCATGTTTCTATTAATACACAGGCTTGAGTGTAACTTATGTTAAAAAAATAAATAAAAAAGCTGCAAACAAAACTTATGATTCTAAACCTAAACAAAATAAATTATACTTGGTGTTTAAAATAAAATACTTCTATCCTGTTTGTTTCTAAACTCTGATGAAATGTGGTGCAACCTTTCTGTAGAGATCTGTGAGTTTGAAATAGAAGAGGCGACAAGAGAGACAGCCGAAACGAAGGTAAGGGCTCAGGCCTGTGGGGCTAGCTAGCAGGGAATTGGCATTCATCCTTGGCCTTTCAAAGTTGGCCACCCAAGCCTGGAATATGGACAAAAAAATCATAAACAGTGAGATGAAAGTACTATATTTAAGTCAAGGCTAAATGAATTATTTTACTACCTTTCTCTCAAGGTGCCTCTCAATCCTTGTTAGTGCTTCTGTCTCCCCACCTGGCCACACAGCAGAGGGTAGTCCTTCTGTGTCAAATCCTATGCCCAAACATAAAATACTTAGCACCTATTTTCAAATATACTTTGAATAGAGAGTACTTTGTGGTGTCTGGCAATGGGACGTTAGCAGCAGATCCATTGAGTACCGTGGGTTACAGGGTGGAGCCTCCATGGACCAGGCTTGGTCAATGTTTTGCCATCAATTCCAATGTGTTATGCTATCTGTATGAAGGAAACCTTTGACAACTTGAAACTCCTGATATGCATTAACTATAACCATACAGTAACTGAATCTGATTTGGTTCTTGGTCCCCCCCTGTGCCTCCCAACTTAATCCTAGAATCGCCCCTGGCTTTGTGCTGACTTGAAAGTCACTGTTTTGCTTGCCTCCCAAGTGGGTACACAAAGTACTGCTGCTATGTTTGTGAATGGACTAGTCATACAAACTATACCAAAAGTGATTGTCCACTTTGACAATCACTGGAGTCTGGAAAGAAAAGCATATAACATCCACCACTTATTGAATCATAGAATATTTTGTTGCCACCTTTACACATTAAACTTGGTCTAATGAAAAATTTAGACATAATGCAAAACAAACCCAGCATTTAAATATCTTGTCGAAACATTTCTAAGACTAAGTGAAGTTAAAATAAGGTAGGGTGTCTTTTTGGTCCAGAGAATAGTGAACTTCTTCAAGGTGATTAAAAAAATGGCAAACATTCTCTTAATGGGCTCATTTATGCCATTATTTGCTGTTAGCCTAGATTTAATAAGTTTGAAGACAAAATGGTAGATTTAAGAGTTAAATATTGCAGTTTAAATGTGCCAAAATAGTTACAGTACTCATTTAGCCCTACTTCAAAAGCAAGGATGGCATGGAAAGCCTTCCAGTTAGTCGCAAGAAGACTTTATGGAAAAAACAAGAAAGTCATTTACAGTGAGTTGCCAGGAGAACTCCTCAAAGAATACAGAATTCTTGGCTTTAGTATCTCATTTAAGACAATTCTTTTTGCACCCCTTTTTTTTCCACAAAACTGTGGAGCCATGAGTGATGATGCTGGCACGAAATTTGACCAGAGCATTGCTTCTTGGGAGATAAGATAGAAAGACAAATGGAGGCAATTAATGCCTGCATATTGCTGATGGACGGCAACGAGAGATGCTCCATCAACAGAAGACAAAAGAAACCATGAAAAGCCGCTTTCTGTTTCTTACAAACTTTTATATTAATTGTAATAAATAAAAACGTTTAAATGATGACTATTGGTGAAATGCCCAAAAAGTGGAAAAACTCATATCTTGAAAAACAGTTGTTTAAATTTTTTTTTTTAATTGAATGCATGGAAATCTATAGGAATTGCCAGATTTCAACAGAGGAAACAACTTTTAAACAATTGTAGTCCATTGTTAGCTGTACAAGAACATCTGCTTGCATGTATAAGAAGTACTTACAGTATGTCAATCAAATGAGACACCTACTCAAATGTACAGAGATGATATTTACCAATTGACACTTTTCTTACCTGGATTTCAACATACAAAATAAAAAATAAAACCAAAATAAGCATTTACTTACTCCCTAATTGATAAACCCAATCGCTCATTTAAATTTGATTGCCATGTATCTGCAAGATAAATCGCTTGCAGAGTGTAGAACTGACATCACTATGTTGGCCATTTTTTGTGAATAATTTAAACTTAAAGCAAGATCTAGACTTGATTACTTGACCAACAACATTAATTAAAAATAGGTATGTATATGCTATAAAAAAACTCTACATACTGCACAGGCTTCATTGTGTAAGAAAAAATTACTATAATAATTACTATAATAAACTTATTATAGTACACCTATTGTGGTTGTAAGTTGTACTATAAGTATGTGTGAAAATGATTCCTCATGCCTCTCAGAACAAAAAAAATGCTTAAGGGGATAACCTGGTCATTCAGTACATTCAGATGTGACCAACCAAAGCAACTACAGACCATAACACTGCTTTATACTTTATTCAGACTTTATACTATGTACAGTATGATGGGTGCATCATTCATGTGCTTCTTTTCTTACCCTAATGTGCCCTACATTTTGGAAGAGTGTCACTTTTTTACAATTACACTCTCTAACAATTGGTTTTCTTATGGCCACACAGCTGTTTAGTCCCAATTTCCCAAATTCCCAAAATTTACTTCTACAGTAAATTTTTTATAATGCAGTTTTACCAAGAGTTTACAAACACTGATTTTTTTTTCTGACCACATTTCTTCCATGTTGGTGTTTGAGCATTTTGTTCTTCTAGATTTTAATAATGTTTTGAACAGTTCTTAACCAGAATCCAGTAATTCCATCAATCTTGTTATTTTTTTGTTGTGCATTTTGAAAAAAAATGTTAATCTTTTAGATGAATCATTCATGTGAGACCATAATGCCCTATGTTATCATACAAAGAACTGTTCTTTTGGCTAAATAACATAAAAAAAAATTTAAATCACGAAAGGGCAGAACTTATATATCTGTAAAACCAGATAATGTAGAAATACATGGCAAATAAATATGTGGTCAGGGAGGGGTGGGGTGGGTGGTATAGGGGTTTATTAGGGGTTTATAAAGTGTGCATTAAACACTACACGTTTACTCTGTTAACCAGATCAAGGAGTTGTTTAAAATCATTAAAAATGTTGAAGAAAAATTAATATGTGGTAGTTTATAAGCATGATGTCTCACTTTCAGTATTTCTAGTATCACATTACACCAAATGACAAATTTAAATGGTACTCTGATGAAAAGTAAGTTCCCATGCTGTATCTTGTCAGTGTTAAGCAATTCCTGCAGCAGCTATTTCCCTGTGATGGGGTAAGATTTTTCTCACGAAAGATTTTTCTTATATCTAAGATATAACAGTGACTGAACTATAGCAAGAACTGCTATAGCAAGCACTACTGTAATATGTCACCCTGTGAAGATTGTCATATATCATGGTCCATGCTTGAGATGTGTCACTTCAGGAAGTATGTGCTGCTGCTACCTGGGAGTCACCTTACACCTTCTCCAGATATACCAAGGCTAATATGGCCCATAGTATAATCACTGGGAGTCATCTTTGTGTAGTTCTAGGTTAGGTCCTGGTTTTTGTTGTATAAAAATGCAACTACTAATTCTGAATAATTTTAGTAATTCTGAATATGTTCATGTATTCAATACATTCATCAATGATAAGACAGTCAATGATAAGCCAATCTTATTTCAGATCCATTTATAACATCCACTATGTTCCAGAATACAAAGGAAAAGTTTGAATTACGCTTGGAAATTGGAATTTCAGGGCTGCTGATGATTTCAATAACAAAAAATGAAGTCCAAAAAATGTAAACCATAAAATAAACTAATAAACCACATACTGTATATCTTACCCAGTTCTTCAAGAGAAGGCACGCCATATTTGTCCCCATGGTCTTCAGATACAGGTGTGACACAGCAGCCCATAAGGGTGCTAGACAGGGTCTCCACTGGCATCTCTGGTGGATCCATACGGCTGATCAGAGTCTGGAAACGTTTGTAGGTGAGGGGTGGCTGACCGCCATTCAGCTCAGTGATTCTATTAGGAAAGGAAGAGTAAATAAAACAAACACAATGAGAAAGCACCCAATGTCACTTTATCCAATGGGAATGTTCCAAATTTTCTATGATCAAATAATTGTCTAAATAAATCAGCATGAATGCACTACAATTAAATTAGCCTATTAATGTTGCTTGGCAAGTCCAGTTCCTTACTAATTAAATTAAAGAGCACATGCTGTTTCGTCATCGTTTTCAAACCTACATATATGGGATTTGACACCATTTTTGATGTGCTTAACACATAAACTGATCAGCCATAACATTACAACACAAATAATTAATACCAATATAGTGTACTGATGCCTGGGCAGCTCTGGCACCTAAGGATATAACTCCATAAGACACTTGTGTTCTGGCACCAGGATGTTAGCAGAAAATCCCTTGGGTGCTGTCGATTGCAAGGTGGGGCTTCTGTAAATCTGACTATGCCATGGGTGCTCGATTGGATTGAGATCAGGGGAATTATAATTCGTAGGCAATATTGTTATTGTAATGCTTTGGAAAGATTCCCAAACTTGCAAATTTTGTTGCTGACATACAGTAAGACTAAATGATCTCTCTCCTCTCTTTATCCCAGCTGCTGATCACTTAATTCATTTAAGGAGCACTTCACTTAATACTTCACTGGAACACTACACTTCATTCACATGGGTTCAGAACCCATCTGTAGACACTATAGACAATCTGTCTTTAAAAAAGATGAAACAATTTATTAAGCTTAAGAGTGAAAGCAGGCTGAACCACCTCTTTAGCCACATGTTCTCTTGAGGCCTTTTGTATGATGTGGGAATACTCCCAGCTTTTATATGGAATTGTAAAACTCAATTCCTTTGCTTCACCTTATTTTTGCTTGGCAGACATATCCAAACCTCAAATCCAAACCTCAAAAGGTTCAGACCAAGAATGACCTGACGCTGTGCGTATCCACATTTGAGGCAAAAAAATTCAACAGCTTTGAAAACCAAAGCAGCCTCTTGTATCACACCGAGCTGAGACTCAGCAATAGCTAATAATAATAATAATAATAATGATAAACAATATTGCTATTGTATATATTTAATTTATAGCATGTCATTTTTCCATTATAGGACATCAAGGAATTAAAGCAGTTCGTACTTATCCAGATTGTAAAGCGTATGTGAGATCTTGACAATGACTTCCACCCCAGCCTCCATTGCAAGCTTCTTAATGGCAGCATCCCGCTCTTTACCAAAAGGTTCTGAGTCATATTCAAACGTCAACCTGGATATTTCCCACTCCTGAAAGGGTAAAACTTTAACTTTAGGAAAACTGACTAATTTAAAAATAGTTCCGTAAAAAAAAACACAAGGGGCTGATAAATTGAACAAATTTCACCTTAAATAGTCGTGGAAAAACGTTGGCTGGTTGACCTCTGATAACAAAAAGGCGTGAATTGAGCTTTCTGAGACTGGAGTCAAGATCATCTAGGCACTGAAGGAGGAATCTAAAGAATAAAATAAAAACAAGTATATACAGTCAGTTTTATAAATAAAAAAGCAAAATATTTTTTTATGCATTTCAGTTATTCAGTACACAGCAAGGAGGAATATGTTTCCGAACACTTTTATTTTTTGCTATTTAAGATACTTAGCACTTTTAAGAGCTCCACTAAAAAAATGTTATAGTAGCATATTTATATTGAACAAGCTTTATTTTACCTTTTTTTCTACTGACCTATTTAATGATATAAATGTAATTAATATATTAAAATAAAATAAAATATAAAGTATATATAAACATTCACATATCTACTAGGTAATGTAGAGCTACCTGAATATTATCCCACCATACTTGTGCGAAAACATAAACAAATAACAGGAATCTACAGTTCTTGAATATGATTTTAAAAATATATCAGCTCCAATCATAATTGTAGAAGACAACCAATTAAGCATTTTGGCATTCTGATTGCACCCTTATGCCCATCATGCTCGACTATGCCTTCCGACTATGAAGTAACACTTTAGCAATCCTTGTTATTTCATCATATTTCATCATATAACTATACTACCCTCTAGTGTAAAATAGATTAACTGCCTGTGAAAGTCAGACAAACTGTGAAAGATTAACATGAAGACTATTCAGGGCAATTCTAAACCTGCCTGCACGTGCAACACTGGTCTGTTGCAGGATTTAAACACTAAAGCTTTTCCATAAACAGTGCACATTCCAGGTAAGCTGTGGTGTTATCTTAGAGCTGCCATAAGTTTCCATTCACAGTTTTCCTTACACACTGCCCATCTGGACATGAAGTGGTTTAAAGATATTTTTGGTTTGAACAACTGTTTGTGTACACTTTGACTCTGAAGCTCATGCAAAGGATCAGAACATCATTAGGTGGTCTGAGCTTCCACCTGTCAAGTGTGTGATCCAATGATTTGGGTGCACCCTTTGTTTAGTTTTGAAGGCAATATACAGGAGAATATACATATATATATGGGGGGAGGGGTCAGATATGGACAAACAAACAATCTTTTGAATATTTCTGTAAATATTTACATGAAGTTCTTTGTAGTTGGTTTGTCTCTTTTTTGTTTTAATCACAGTGTGTACTTGAACTGAACATCCCATTCAACTGAAAACAGAAAGCATAATGGAATATAACCTTTTGTACAAAGCAGGTAAAATTGTCAATATCACAAATTTGCATACATTTAATTAAAACTAAAATTGGGTAAGATCTTGGATATTTTAAAATTACACAACCATATATAATATCTCAGATCTCAGACATTCAGTCCACAATTAGTTAGTTTAGGTAACAAAATGACAAGGGTATTTTTTGTACATTCTTACATTAGTTGAAAAAAAAAGCATACATTCCAGTTGTCCTAGACTACACTACAATATAAGGACTGGATGTTCACAACATAGACAGGAAGCTCTAATTTATATGTCTGGTGTCAAAGCATGCCCCTGGCCTCTTTAACCTCCCACCTGTGTCTGTGTTCTGGCTGTAGTGTCCAGACTGAGCCCAAAGACAGACAGTCTGCTGGCAAAGCCGTGATTAGGGGCCAGACAGAAAAGCTCCCTTTGCTCCACATAGAAAACTGTCCCCACCTTGGCATATTTCCATTATACAACCAACTTATGGACTACTAAATACATCTACTTTCTGAGCTTCATTCATAAAAATGTGCATTACTATTTGGGAAATGGGTGAATATTAGAAAGCAGTATGAATCACACAATTGTTTTAATAATATTATTATTATTATTATTATTATTAATAATAATAATAATAATAAACACATTATTATATAAACTTATTTATTCTTGTGACCTACAGAGTATGTGCTCTGAATGGGTTGTTGAAAACTCTTATTTTTCAATGCTTTGCTCAGTCATACATAATTTATATAACTGTCCTGGCCTACATATGATCGCACAAGTATGCAACCACCGAAGGGCATAAAATTAACCTAGTGACCTGCTTTCAACTACAACAGCACTTCTTATACATTTCAAAAGAAAGAACATACGTCAATTTTGGCATTTATTTCTCTGAGTCATGTGACAATTTGCTCTACATAGGGTGCGGCAAAAGTTTTAAGTTAAACTGAGGCAAATTCATTGGCACTAATGTAAAATTAAAAATAACATAGAATTACATTAGGTTCTGTTAAATACATATTTGCTTGTAATAACTTGTAATGTTATGACACTAAAAGCCATTCTTGTCTATACTTTCTTGTGTTCCTGCAAGTCACAGAGGCATTATTATTCTTTCACTGTTTTCAGGCGTGATGTTATAGAATGCCAGCTGATTAGACATTTTATATAGTGTAGAAATGGGTCATAATGTATTTAATACTCCACTAAGGCCTACTGATATGGTAGAAACAATAAAAGGCATTACATAGACAATGAGACATGACATATTCTAGTTGCTTTATTCATAAACGTGACATTATGCACAATAGACTACAGTAAAAACCTTAAAAGGTACACCATAAATTAGAGAAAGAGCATATTAAACTTAGGTAAAACTTAGGTAGTACAAAGGTAAAATGTAGTATTGATCCACTGTTCTCAATGACACATTCTGTTGCTCCTTTACTCCTTTGTGAAAATAATAATAATAATAATAATAATAATAATATACAGTACATGTTCTAAATTTTCTCTTTTAGTTTCTCACTTATTCTCACTTATTACAAATTATGCCATATACCTTAATTATAAATGTATACAGAATTCTTCTGTGCATTTAGACTACATAAAGAAAGTAAAAAAATTCATTCATAAAAATAAGGAAACATTAATGACATGATCTGTAACAGACCTGTCACAGTTTGGCCTGACTCACTGATTCACAGTTATTCCACTTCCAGCATCTGCTAATCTCTTAGTTGGCCTACATTCTCACGAGAATCAGCACTGATCCCCAGTATGGACAAATTGCTATGTGGGCGGACATGTTTAAAATAGCACCATATGGAAATAATTAGTGTGACAGCATAAGGTCTGGGGAAGTAATCTTGTTTTAGATTTTCTATACGATAAATCAGAAAGCAATATAAAATAATAGAAAGTGATATACTACTGTCATCTGTACATTTTGCATGGTGCACACCTTGTACAATCTAATAATGAATTGAAAACTGGTATGTCGGGTAACATACCTCAGATGGCAGTACATCTAATGTGTGTGATTGGTATGCCATAGTTTAACAGATAAGGCACTTAAAGTTCTAGATAGTGTACTAGATGTCCTTAATGGCTAACTCATATCTCAAGTTAAAGTAATAATAAGAGAATCAGAATCTTTTGTCATTCAAGGTTTAAAATATTTTTTATTTCTCACCTCTGTTTCTTCCCCTAAAACCAGTTTGTATACTGTAAACAGAATCCTTAAAATTCCTTAAATCAGTTTCACACGCAGTAAGTTTGTAATAACAGTGAGGCTGTAGATTATACACTGTGCTGCCAAATAAAAAAACATACGTATCAATATTTTATTGCCCCTCTTTTATCTTCAATTACAGTGTTCATTCACCATGGTATCGTTTCAATATCCTTATGCAACATCACAACATTTATTTCCATCCATAAATATTCGCCTGAGATCTTGTGTTAATGACAGGAGAGTCTATTCCTGTACATTTAAAATACTTTCAATTAGATTAGGGGGCTCTGTTGTGACCAATTCATGAGTGAAAATGATTGCTCATGGCCCTAGAACTACATTTTCACAATTAGCCAGATGAATATTGGCATTGATGAGATAACCTGTCATTCAGTACATTCAAGATGCCAGCTAACCTCATTTTATCGCCACATAATGCTGCACTGCCTAGATCTATCCCGATCATAACGCTGACTCCAGAGGGACCTATGCATGACACGTTTTTATCACAGTGCCTCAGTTAGACTTAAAAAAATTACCAGCTAAAACATTTTAATCACTGCAGTAATTTTTCAAATTGAAGGCTCTTATCTATATGCTTCTTTAAACCCAAACTGCAACTTTTTTGCCAGGCATTGTAACTGGACTCATTTTACCTCACAGACTCACGGACCAAGACATTTACAACTATGTTGTTTATTTTGTAAGATTTATAAACATAGGTTTGCACAGCAGCACACATTCATAACACTTTGAATTCACTGTTAACTTAACTTTCAGTTGTAAATAACAAAAGCCAGAAACCCACTCACCTCCACCTGTTAACCCCAAGGTTGGAGGACCCAGCAAACCAGGGGTCCAAAAAGTAAACACAACGAATGGTACCTGCACCCCGCACGGCCTCCTGAAGTGCAGGGTTGTCATGGAGACGCAGGCCCTTCCGAAACCAGTGGATGGAATTTAGAGTCATATTCAAAGTGTCGGCTTTACATGATGGAGAAATAGGAAAACAGCTTATTAGCTAACCTATTGATTGCATCCTGAAGATAATATATAGAAATGTGCCAGAAAAGTTCGCAATTCACTTAAGAATTCCCTCTTAACTCTTCAGCCAGAAGGAGAAAGCTTATTAGTGCACAAGGAGTACTACAATATATGGCATACTTTTGGCCACCACTGTACATAATCATATACAGTACATACTGGTACCGAATAAAACTTAATGTACAATAAAAATAATCTAAAACCTTATACAAAATATCACAGTATCACAGTATCAATACACATTGATGAGTACACAACCTATATCAGCAAGCATCAGTTTCACTACATACAACTTATTAGATCGGAAGTTTAAATAATAATGACCCAAAAAAAAACAATGTGCAAAGTAGTAAAATTTACCTTTACCATGGTTTTGCTTCTGTAACCACCTGTATATGTAGCCCATCTGTAACATTCAGTTCTCCTGGCTGTGTCTAAATCTTATTCAAAGTGCTGCCACAATACTGATGTTTTTGCTTTTGCAGGCACTTAAAGCAGGGATTTCAAAAGATAGTTTGGCACCATTTAGTGATCATCTCTATTTAAGCCAATATAGCTGATAATCTATTTTTAAACTTGAACACCCAGGTTCACAGCTCTGGTCTCAGAGTACTTCCTGTCTGGAACTGGTGCTTTAATACACCTCGTCCATCCGCCTCATATTTAAAAAAAATATTTTTTTATATTTTGTTTATATATATATATATATATATATATATATAAATCAATTATATTCTATAAATTATAGAATCACAATTTGTATTCATATGTACTGTACAGTATATGTATATCATTTTGTCTTTTTTTACATTCATATTCTCATTGATTTATTGGAATATTCTATTTTTAATTCAATTGTACTCTCCAGAGCAATTTACTTCTTGCAGAGAAATCCTTCTTTTTAGGTTACAGGACAGATGTATAAGCATTTTACTGAATGTTGTGTATGTGACAAATAACATTTGAATTTGAAGAAGCTAAAACAGTCTTTCTTGAGTTGAACTGAGAGTGTAAGAGCGGGAAAAATACTAAAATACACAGGACAGGGAGTACTCCAGGACCAAGGTTGGGAGCGTGTCCTTGAACACTATGTTACACTGGAGCATGTGTTTTAGTTAAAAGCAAGAAAAAGAAGTAATTGCAGGTGATGTATAATTCTTAATGAACCTGTAATTAATTAGAATTTATACATATTTCCTCACACTTTTCAAACTCATTACATTTTTTTTTATTCTGGAAAGCTGCTTTGAGACCATGATCATAGTTCAAAGGTATACATAAATAAAACTTGAATTGAATGGAATTATTCTATATGGATGCAGTTGCTGACTCATTAACACAAGTAGAATAATCAGAAATAAAACCGATTAAAATACTGATTAAATAATTTGTCCTCAGAATAAGACATCATGTTGTAACTTTGAGTTTCAATCCCACATTTTCAGTTCTTCTGCTATGTCGATGCAGCTTATACAACATATTATACAACATATTAGTGTAAGTAAGAAGTATGGGAAAAGAAAGTACTGTATTGTGAAACGTTTGGCTAGTGTTAATCAGAGTGCTTGTGATAAGATAAAGAGATAAAGAAAAGAAAACAATCTAAGGCATGATGACTCATACACAGGTTCATAAACGCGCTGAACATCTTATGGAGAGGAAACTAGGTCAATGCACACTGGGTGAATCCGACCAGACTGTATAATAAACTGATTCACATAGAGAAAAAGTCGACTAATTCTGATAAAATTGTGCAACAATGTCAAAAAAACTGTTCAGAAACAAGACGCTCAGACATATTACTTAGCCATTATTGGAAAACTTTGATGCAGAAACAGGAATGAAACTGGGTCACCGCGGCGCAAATTATGTAACTCCGACAATCCGCTTTCTACTAATGCCTGTTCTTCTGCATGTAATGTTTAAAAAACGACGGCAGCGCACATATTACCTTTAGATGTTATGTCAGTCCTGCAGAAAAGACCATCTCTTCCCACTATATTTTATAAAGCCGGTTGTGCCCTCGTCGCAGTACAATAACCAGTGCCACCGTCTGTTTTGCTGCGTCGTGTGCAGTGGAGATTCTCCGTGTTCTCTCAGAAGGCAGAGTCTTGTGTGATTGGACGAAACAACATCACGTGACAGGGTCAGTCTCACGTTTAGGAAGCGTGGTGTGTTCAGGTCGATAGAAATGAATGGCAGTTTAAGCAAAATTTTTAATCTGCGACATGTTGGATATGTTTCACGACAGTGGTTCGATATACTGTATATACTTTAGTTTTTTCAGCTTTTTTTAGGCTCTTCGGTCTGCGTTGCCTAGCTAGTTATTCTATACAGGCTATAAAAGGTGTATTCTGGAATGGTAAAGCGTTACTATAAAATCAAGTATTTTGTTAAGGCTTCTGGGAATATGCTATCAGTGTTACATCGTCAGTAAAATGTAAAAATTATTCATTCATTCGTTCATTCATACCTACATCTATCCACCTAGTGTGTGTGTGTGTTTTATACTATCTGATATCCCCAAATGAGGGTGGGATCCCTGTTGTATGTGGGTCCTCTCAAGGTTTCTTCCTGTTGTCATCTTAGGAAATTTTTCTTCGGCTTGCTCATCATGGACAATCTGAGTTATAATCTATTCTTTTTTCTCCTGTAAAGCTGCTTTATGACAATGACTATTGTTAAAAGTCTTATACAAATAAAATTGAATTGAATTGAAATTAAGTTGTGTGTGTTAACTTATTTTTTCATATTGAGCCAGTTTCATCATGGTGCTTCCTGCTTTCAGCTTCCAGATGAACTTTATGCCTTAAATAAACAACTGACTGTTCTTGTTGTTGTTATAAAATTACCTAATTCCATATGTGTTATTTCATAGTTTTGAAATTTCCGCTATTGTACTAGAATGTATACAATAAATCACAAAACAAAAACATTGAATTAGGACATGCGTCCAAACTTTTGGTTGGTACTATATGTCAGTTGCATTTCTGCTGTGTTGTTTAGCGCATATTCCTTTATTTAGAATGTATTGATTCTTAGTAGAACTAATGGAGCTTATATCTTTCCATGTCTTAGATTGTGTCATGCATTTTATTTATTTTTTTTACTTTTTTTACTTTTTGTTTTTTCTTTACAATGAACAGCCATGTCCAAAGTCTTGATTATCTCCAGCAATATCCAAAAAAAAAGGATTATTGGCTACTATGGGCAGTCTAGATGTTTTCTTCATGTTCAATGTACTGTATATCTCCCTTTGTTTAAACAAACAACCTTCATAATCCATCCAGAACATATTATAACCTTGTAGGACACCACAGACAGGCACAATAGTTGATGTGGAGGAGGCTTTATGACATTTTAGATGTCAGGAAGCAGGAAATGCTGAACGGATTTCAGTTAAAAGCAGTGTAGGTGTCTTTTGAAAAGACAGTAACAAACCAATGCAGTAACTTCACAGGACAAGTGAACTAGGTTAGTAGAAACAGACAGCATATCTGGGGAGGATGTTGGATTTCTGCCTACACATTCAGACTGACGCAAGTCAGCCATACCATCTGGGTGTTCAGTCTGCTACAATGTAGGACATCTATGAGCTAATCATTAGAATTTATGATTTGTGAGATCATAGAGTGAAACAAGCAATTACATGATTGATGAAGCATGGACAGAGATGAATGAACCAAGCTACCAGACAACCCTAACTTTAACCTCAATAACCAAACCTTGGGATATGAAAGTTATCTTTTACAAAAGAAAAATTCCCTTATGAGGACCAATCAAAGATCAAAACTTTTCAGATATTCCCATCTGTGTCCCCACTAACACACACACACACACACGTGCGCGCACACACATTTTTTTAATTTAAGAAACCATACCCTTTTGACAATTTATAAACATTGTCTTAATTGAATAAAAACTCAGTTAAATCTGATTTCACCATTCCTTGTTTTTTCCTTTATTTCCAATTTACATTAATTAAAATCGTAACAAAACCAGGATGAAAAAAATAAAACAAACAAAAGTGATCATAATAATATTAATTATAACAAAAATATACACACCCTCACACAAATACACACATCCTGCTCGGGACACTCTGTTACTCTTAGATGAGCCCCTCCTTCCTGTTCAATACTTTTAGTCTGCAGTGTCAGAGCAGGCTGTATGTGTTGGGTGAGGCTAGAAGAGAGAGGATGTGGCAATTTAGGCAATAATTACTGACAGATTTAAACTAATAGCACCTTCTGAAGATAGATTAGATCAAGCATGAACCCTTGTCTTGGATCCCCCAGAGTTACTTCTGATGACTTCACATCAAGATTTATTACTTAGGTTTTTTTATTGTGAGGTAGCTTTTAAAAAAAAAAAAAAGATAATACAAATGAGCAAAACCAGAAATATCGTCCAAATATCGTCCAAATATTTATTTTACTTTTGCTTTTTTTGGGTAAGGGACAACACTTCCTAAATGGGCAGTCATGGGGAAAATACTGAAGTACACTATAAAAAAAAAAAAGAAAAGAAAACTGCACTTCCTCCCAAAATGTTTTGGTGTGCACGGGTACACACTCTCTCTCACTCAAACACATATAATTGTGAAAATATATAGATCTAGCTGTTGCAGAACAGACTTTTACAACAACTGAACCAGGACTTTACTTTATTATACACAGTAAATATGAACTCCCACCCTCCCCAGTTTTAACATTTCACAATACCTAGCAGAATGTGATGTTTACTGAGTCACAGTCAGGAAGCAGAAGGAGGGACTGGGTGTGCTTCAAGATGGTCTTAGTGGGAGGGGCGTCTGTTGTATACAGCCAAAATGCACCCAGCTCTAAAGCACCACTCCCACCTGCTGATAGTGATGACATCTAGCCATGTTTCAGTACTTTCCATTTCTTGCTCTTTTAGTCTCGCTCACTCGTTACTTTGTCGGTTCAGCTCCCATCAGAAAGAAGGACGCTTTGAAGGGAAACATGGCTGGATTTCAGAGGGAGAGACTCATGGGGCAGTGCTGCTTAGTGCTGGTCTCCAGGGCACTAAATGCACAACTTTTGTGTGTGTTAGAGACAAAAGCATTCATCAATTTTCAATTTGGTTTCCTTTTCCTTTACTTCCGTATTTCTTTATTTGGAGAGTGTATTGCTTCTTCATGGAGCTACTGCTTATCATTTCTATCTTTCCATGTCTTATATTGTGTCCCAAAATTGTTGTTTTGTTTTGTTTTTTTACAAGAAACAGACTGGTCCAATGTCCACTCCAAACTCCTGATTAGCTCCACCGACGTCCAAAGGAGCAATGTCCACAATGGGAAGTCTAGATGTCTTCTGAGTTTTGTACTCAATCACAGTCTTAGCCCACTGGCCTGAGTGTTTCTGTAAAACAGAGTAGACAGGTCAAATCATTTTATTCACTACTCCCAAATGATGTGAAATGTGAATCATTAATTAATTAGTAATATATGCCACTTAAATCAGTTTGTGAGACATTGCTTGTGTGAATCTCACCTTGCAGCCATCCTCCAGCACGCTGTATGTGAATCGGCTGTTACCCTCTGCTCTGATTTCCACATCGTTGGAGCCCTGCAGCAGAAGAGCCTTCTTCAGGTTGCCAGTGGCTTCATCCATGTATGCCACGCTGTTCTTGCAGTGGTAGGTGATGCTCTGAGAGGCCTCGCTAGAAAGCAGTCTCAGGAAGTTCATCTGGATGCTGGCCACATTTGGAGTCGGGACCTTCTCACCATAGCTGAACTGTATCAGAGACAGAGAGAATGAAAGTGTGGTGTTATTATCTAGACTTCTAGTAAGAATAACAATTAGATGATTAAAGTGTAACTCTTAGGAGGGGAAAAAAGCAGAAAAGTATGTCATTAATGCCACTGCATTCTTTTCTTCCTCAGATTTCCTGCCTGTCAATGCTTACTAAATATGGAAAATGTATCAGCAATATGAGACAAAGAAAAGTCACAGGCGGAAACACTGTGTTCCAGTTTGGCATTTACACAAAAGCTCAGAACAACTATTTATAGCACAGAATACATATTTGTCATTCATGCCCACATATGATGAAGATAAACCCTATAAATATGGTCAATTCCACAATATTTTACATATGAAAAGGCTGTGCCACCCTAATTGATAGCAAGCATTGTTTGTCTATGGCATGATTATTTTTTTAACAAAAAGCTGTAATAATATTTGAATAGACTAAAATTTGTTACTCACATGGAAGCCACCGCTCATGTTTTCGCCGAACCATATATGCTTCTGTCCCTTGCCCTTGTTGCTCCACCAGTTCTTGCGTGGGATACTGCTTGTAGTGGGTTTCACACATGTTTCTCCAGTCTCCATGTTGCAGTAGACCTTGATGGCATCAGCAGTGCAGCCAAGGTTAGGATCCACCCAGTAATCACCTGTGGACAAAAGTCAAAATAATCATCAAAAATTTGCTAGTGCAGCAATTGGTTATGTCCAATATAAGTATAAGCCTAAGAAAGGTCTGTTGAACTGTGGTCCCTGCTTCGGCAATGTAATATATTTCAAAGTGGATAGTTATTATTATCTCTATATTAACCCCACTCTATATTTGAGCTATAATCTATAGATGATCAGTCAGTGTCCAGTACCATCTCACCTATTATCTCACTATCCTTTTTTTAAGTCATATTTTATTCTTACCGCTCTTCCAGTCAGGGTGGCAGAGTTTAAGGTCGTGGCAGGAGCGAGCAGGGTTCTTGCGAGATCCATCAGGGCTGCGGATATCCTCAATCTGGCTGTTGATGGATTTCAGGGTGGCATCAACCTCCACATCATGCTGTCTCAGATTGTTGGAGGCCTCATCAGCACGCATGTAACGCATGGGATCTGGGCCCTTCTCAGTCTGACCCAGCCCAGCAAAGGCAGACATATCGATGCCAGGGCCTGGAGGACCAGGAGGACCAGGGAGACCAGGGTTACCAGGAGGACCCTAAAGTCAGATCGCACAAGATCAATGAAAATGCTGGTCAGCACAATCTGCTTTCAAAGATGCATGTAATTTATCTTCACCTTATTGGGAGAAGATAAGTGACCCAAATGAAATGGAAATAAAAAGCATGTAAAAGACGTATCTAAAGAATGACTGTGATGATGCAGATAATGTCAGAGACCACCTTGCTTGATTTGGCTTTGTTCAGGGAGACTCTCTTTAGAGTAATGAACGGCATATTAGGCAACTTGTTTTACCCAGTGCCCAATCTCATCTAAGGTTTTTACCCTAAAATTTTATTTGGGCAAAAGATTTTGCTTAACATACCATACTGTATATGTGATTGTGTAGCTGTGCATGACCAAATCGATTGGCTATTAATGTGTAGGATTTATTAACATCTGCACATGTACTAAATGCCAGTTTTCTAGAGCATACTGTAAGGTCTTACACACAGATTTCAAACTTGTTCTATACACACTTTGATAACTTAGAGCCCTGGTCTTGACATAAAGCAAATCAAGAAGATATTTTTTCTCTGGACACCACATTCTAAGACCAAATGCTTAGTTCTACTAAGATTATACTCACAGCTGGGCCACTTTCTCCAGAGCGTCCACGAGGTCCAGGGGCTCCAATGGGTCCAGGAATACCATTTGCACCATCCTTTCCACCTGGGCCGACAGGTCCAGGGGGTCCCTACATAGAAGAAATTCAAAAGATCAACATTAACCTTTCCAGATTTCATAATAATAATTCCCTAGTTATATATTCCGAAGAGCCTTGACATTAGATTATATAAATCTGAGATTCTCACCTTAGGTCCGCTAGGTCCGGAAGGTCCAGCAGCACCCTGGTCACCTGAAGAACCCTATAAGACAAATGCAAATGCAAACATTAGTTAAAACACAATGTCAAATTTTGTTTTATCAGTGTTGAGAGGGATTCACTATTTACAAAAGAAATTAATGGGTGAACTCACAGGAGGTCCAGGAAGACCCTGCAGACCAGTGAATCCTCTGTGTCCCTTCTGTCCTCTTTCTCCAGCCTCACCAGCTTCTCCCTTGTCTCCACGAGGACCTTGTGGTCCCTGGAGCAGAAAAAAATATCAAGAAGCTCAATATAAGTTGCCAGACAATAGCCATGGCAGAACTGACACCTTAGATCTAACAGATAACATTCTGATAATGTTTATGGATAATCTATAGGATAATCTATTTTAATTCTTAAATTAAATACGTACACCCATGCCTCTTGCTCCAGCAGGTCCAGGAGGTCCAGCAGGTCCTTGTGGTCCCTATAGAAATGAAAAGGAAATGGATTAGCAATATTAAAGAGTGCAAAACATGGCATAAAATGTTTGACAAGAATTTAATAAAACTCTTTAACAAAGTCATTTTTGGAGGAGCCATAGCAACTTATCAATGATGGCCAAACCCCTTAAAAATTATACAAAAAAAAAAGAATATGACATGATCAATAACATTTGTGCCATGCCACTGTCACCCACATTATGTCATATATATAAGATAGCACAGTTGAGTTATTTCTCATAATATGATTCATAGTTTCATTTTGGACATTAATTTGAATTGCGCATTTTTATTAATAAAAAAATTTAAGCTATGCACTTTGCACTGTGTAAATGTTTTTTAGCTATTGAAAATACTAACTGGCTGGTGAGTTCAAAGTTCATGTTAAGTCCTGTTATGATGGCCATCTGATAAACAATGGATCTATTATTCCTGTAGCTGCAATACTCACATTCTCTCCCCTGTCTCCCTGTTTGCCTACAGGACCAACAGGACCAGGAGAACCAGGGGCACCAGGAGCACCAGGGGCACCCACAGGCCCAGTGTTACCACGTTCACCCTGCAGGGGAAACAAACTGTCTTTTAGCTTGCTAAAAAACAACTTGTAAATTTTTGACATATTCCATTGATCTAACAAAGCTTGCAATATGTAAAACAGTTAGGTCGTTATATTTGATTGTGTCCTTACCTTCACACCAGGAGCACCATCTCTGCCAGGAGGACCATCAGATCCAGGATTACCCTAAAGACAAAATGATACAGAAATATATTCAGTATTGTCTTATTTAAGGATCTTAAATCAAGTTCCATTTTCCCTGCCATTAAATTCAGTTGAAAAACGCTGTTCACAATTTCAGGTCTGGATGAGCAAGTTTAATACAGATTTGTCATGATCTTTTGCACATGAATCATTAAATGCAAAAAACATAGCCACCAAAAATATTTGTCTTCACCTTTGCCTCAAATCAGGAACATTTTGGAACTCTTACTGTAACTAGACTAGTTTATTTTAATCCTTTTAGGTTCCATCGCCAACGGTAAATGTATACTTACAGTTAATTTGTCAACCGATGATTTGGGACAAACCAACTTAGCTTAGCTTGATCAATTCAATTAGTCATGTAACATCATAGTTCCAATGTTCTGCCACTGTCCTGTCCAACAAACAGCTGCTAGCTGGTATATCTTAATAACAATATATTTGGACTAAAACTATTTAATATATTATTACATTATTATAAAACATAAAGCAAAACATACTATATGTTTATAAGCCTTTTTTAATACCTGAAACTGATAGGATACAGAAGGCCACTAGGCCATAAACAAATTTACACACAGGTGATCTAAATTGGCTGACATAATGTGTTTTGACCAAAAGGTTATTACATAATCAACAATCCTATGGGGTGGGTGAAAGTTGATTCTGCACTTATCATTCTGAAATATATATTTATGTTTAACTTTGGTCTCTATGTTCACTATGCTTGGTGCATCTACTGTAGGTTCCTAATTTTGACTTGTTAGAGAGTAGTTTATAAATGTTATCTTATATCCTACATTTAAGGTTCAGGGAAATCTTTTTAAACATACTTTTTAGACCAAATGATTGCTATAGGATTGTGCTCTAGCCCATCTTTTTACACCAGTGATGATCATTTGGTTCTAGAGATTTGATGAACATTATTCTGAAGAAGGTTTGTTTTTAGTCATTTTTTACCTCACGACCAGTTTCTCCAGCAGGTCCAGTCAGCCCTGGGGGTCCAACAGGACCAGGGGGGCCACGTTCACCACCAGAACCAGTAGAACCCTGTTTGCCAGGCTCACCCTAAATGTGATAACAAATGAAGAATGTAGCCTTTAAACAATAATACACCAATGCATTTATCTACGTAGTTATTTAACAATGGTATGTACAATTATGTACAATGTTGTACAATGTTGATCACTATCATTATTATTTATAATGACAATAATTATTTACAATAATGACCAATATAAAATCTGGTCATCACTAAACTGAATAAAATGGCAGTTTTTTCAACATATGCTTGAAGCTCTAGTCCATTGTATTTCACATTCTCTCTGTATTCTGATAAAGTAATAAAGTAATTTTTAGACTCACAGAAGGTCCAGGAAGGCCAGGGAAACCTCTCTCACCACGCTGACCAGGCAGACCAACAATACCACGCTGACCAGCTAAACCTGAAGGACCAGGAGGACCATCAGGACCCTAAAAATGGATCAAGAGAAAAAGAACGACAGAAGGGAGTAATTAATAAAGCATCTTGATGTGTAATATGTTGTGATGAATGAACTATTATTGGAACTGTGGAATGATGGAAGTTGAAAGCTTACAGGTTGGCCATCCCCTCCAGCCTCTCCTTTCTCTCCGGGGGACCCAGGAGGTCCACGCAGACCAGCATCTCCTGGTCTTCCTGAGGGACCAGCATCACCACGCACTCCCTTGGGACCATCTTTACCAGAAGCACCAGCAGGACCAACAGGGCCAGGGTTACCCTATAAGAGAAATAATCCAAGACAAGAAGCTTTTAAAAGAAGTAGTTTTATAGTAAGAAGACATCAGTATGCCATCAACTGTTAGTTACTATTAGCCTACTACATATGATTTATGGTGTATTAAAGACCATGCCTTTCTATGATTTTAATTAACCTTCATAGGTTTTCTTTATTTTAGTTGATCTCGATTCCCAATTTTAACAGTTAATTAAAATGTATTAATTTCAAATTGATATGTAGTGTTTTATATAAATTTTTTGCATTGAGAGGGTTTGATGATCCTTGAAGCGTTTTGACTCATTACTTGTATTGAAACCCATTAATATGTGCTACATCTCACAAACAAACCAGTGCTGAATGAAACACACTAACTAGTGCTGAATGACCAGAACTGTATTAAAATGTATGTCAGATTTGTCAAAATATTTTATTGAAAAGCTGGAGAGATTATGTTTATACAACTAACTTGAAAATTAAAATGAGAAAATGAATGAAAATACAAAAACCTTTAAGGAGTGCTAGTTTATAATTCCTCCTCCCCCAACAAAAATTTTTTACACCTACAAATAATATTTTTTTTATTTTTTTTACTTTTAAATAATGGATCTTTGCAGCAAGATGCAATTAATTTATGTTTTATGCCAAATTCCAAAATTATTAAACAATATGTAAGCCATGATTTTTCAAGGCATGAGCAGCATCAAAGTATATTAAGCAGTATTTGAATCAATTATGTAACTATTGATAAGATTTGTATGTATTAAACAATGGCTTACATTAGGACCAGGTGGTCCAACTCTTCCAGCAGCACCTGGGAAACCAGTAGCACCCTGGAATAAAAAACATCAATCAGTTATTTCCAAGTCTAAAACTACCACTTCACAGACTCATTTTTCTATAAAAAATAAGACCACAATGACTGTCAAAAACAGAAGACATCTATGTGAACACAGTCATGAATTGGGTTTAATGAATTGATTGGAATAATTAAATGAGTAACTCACTGGGGCTCCCTGTGCTCCACGAGCTCCTTTAGGTCCAGTGACACCAGTGGGGCCCTGAAATCAAGGAAGTGCATTAGCATACTGCAGTATTAATACCCTTAATGAATCACAATATGTTGAAAACATAAATAGAGCTAGCATAGGTGTATGTCTTGTTAAACATTACTTACAACTGGACCAGGTGCTCCCGAGGGTCCTTGAGGTCCAGGGGATCCAGCATCTCCTTTTTGGCCTGACTCTCCATGCTCTCCTTTAATTCCAGGTTGGCCATCAGCACCCTGATAAGATACAGTACAGAATATGTAAATTTGCTGGTTGGTGTTAACTGTGAGAAATCAAATAAAATTTTAGACATTAAGATTTTTACCTCTAATTAAAATTTTACTTAAGATTCAACATGAGGCTATATTTAGACTGAAGTGGTTGGGTCCATTCTATAAGATTCTACTCTCACAACTGTATATTCTACTTCTGTGTATTCCTGGAATGCTCGCAATATTAGAACTGTGAATGATTAGCAATTAGTTTTCATTGCTTAGTAGTAGAAAATGTGCTTTGCAATTATTTGCAGTCAATTAACTACTCACTATTTCCCTTTAGGTGAGCTGTGTCCCATTATGTACTGTATCTACACTGTAATAAGTAGTGAATAAATTATCACTGCTTGTTGGAAATCCATATTCTAATGAAGCTAAAATGATTCATCGCCCGTATTTATTGAATTCATACTGTTGACAATTTGTTTGATTACTGTATGCAGCATTGTGTTATAGAAACCGTAATGACACTTGTAGCTCTACTCACAGGGGGTCCAGCAAAACCAGCAGGTCCAGGAGCTCCAACCTCACCACGGTCACCCTTGAGAAAAAAGAAACAAGTTTACAAGGAGAACAAATAGATTTGAGTGTACAGAGACAAGTGAAGCCCATGCTTAGACTCATACAGATCTCTGACAAAATGACCCAGAATCAACTTACAGGAGCACCACGAGCCCCAGCAGCTCCAGTTGGGCCAATAGCACCAGTTTCACCCTTTGATAGAAAGACAGATTGTAGATATTAGATAAACATATATCCAAATTTTAGAAATTTTAAAGAAAAGATAGAACAAGCCTCATGAGTTAAGAATGGCTCTCAGATTCTCACCTTAGCTCCATTGGGACCAGAAGGACCAGGTGGACCAATAGGGCCAGTCAAACCCTACAGACAAGATACAAGAATAACATATTTGAAAATATAATTTTAAAATGAACTTGAGGTTTAAAAAGAAAAAAATATCAACATGTGACATGTAGCACTCACTCTTGCACCATCTTTGCCAGAAGCTCCCTCAGGGCCTTTCTCTCCAGAGTCACCCTGAAAAAGACAAAATTGTTTAAGTTTGACTCTAGAAATGCTTACTTTGAACTATGTCTTACAGCGAAGTAGATGATATTTAAGGAGTTCTATTTAAATTTTACATTTCATTTAAAATTAGGTTTAAATGTACTTACTCTGTCACCCTTAGGTCCAGAAATACCAGCAGAACCTCTTTCACCAGGCATACCCTGGAGACCAGGAGGACCCTGGGCCCCAGGACCACCAGCTGGGCCTATCGCACCCTATAACACAGTAATAAAACATGAGAAAATCTACTGGCTGGGAAGTAATAGACCACTGGAATAACCAAATATAAAGAACATTTTATATGGCTTCCTATCAACAATTTTGGAAAATCAAAGTAGGTGTACATATGACAAAAAGTATGTACTGTATACGTGTGTGTGCTATTAACTGTGTGGAATTAACTAATTTTACAGAAGATTGAGTTATCCATAGTTAAACAGAAGCAAACCCAGAAGCAAATTCCCATATCATAAGGATAAATACTATGACTAAGTGCAGCAGTCTTTAGCCATTTTATTGCAGGGGACAGTAAAGTTAAAATTTTATCAGGGACAACAGGTTAAATGAGTTCCAGCTAAAATACATTGTGACCTCAAAGATCTCACCTTAGGTCCATCAGTTCCAGGAGTTCCAGGAAGTCCTCTGGGTCCCTGAAGACCCTGGGGTCCAGCACTTCCTCTCTCACCAGGGAAACCACGCTCACCCTGTAAAAATATACAGACAGAATAGCATTATCATCCTATAGTTAGACCTGGAAGAAATATAGAATTAACTATACTTCATTGATTTTAGTTTATGTATTGGCAGTCTATGTAATATAGAACGTATAATATTGGTGGTAAAAGAGAGGAACTCACTCGTGGTCCAACTGCACCAGGGGCACCACCCTCTCCAGGAACACCCTAGAAAAATACAATAATAATAAAGAAGTTGCAGTCACAACACAGATAGCACAGTATTGCTATCATTAAGGTGGAGCAATTGATAATAGGGTCTGGAGTCATCCTCACCTGGTCACCTGGTTTGCCACCCTCTCCTGGTGGTCCACCAGGTCCAGGCAGACCCTATATAAAACAAAAAGGAGGTTAAGTTTGGACAATTGCAAGACAGTATCCAGAGGCAGTTAGTTTTTTATAGTTAAACATATCGCATCACAACAGATGTTTTATCTCTTTCATCTTTTATAGATGTGTTATGATCAATGCGTTATTGTGAGGTTTTTGCCTAATAAGACGTAAATAATTTTACCTGGAAGCCAGGAGGACCAGGCTGTCCTTGTTCACCTCTCTCTCCAGCAGGACCCTGAAATGACAAGATTCCATGGTTATAATATAGTACACTTTTATCATTAGTGCTAATGCCCTGTAATTTCCAGACTATTTATAAAACATACTATTGCAATATTATTTGTCCCAGTCCCCAGATGATGCATGTCATATTGAACACTTTACTCATTTTAAGTGTCATAATTTCTCAAAGAAACTGCTTCAGTCGATATCTGCTCATTTTATCTGCAGCATCAGAATTTAGATAACATATATGAAAATGCATTTAAATAAAGCAAATATAGAACATGATATAAACATGAATATTTTTCTCTCTATACACAGATATAATAAAAAGAAATCAATCATAATTCTTTATGTAAAACAGAACTCACAGCAGGGCCAGGAGGACCAGCAGCTCCAGTCTCACCATCTTTACCAGATAGACCCTGAAGACGGACAGAGACAGGGTCCATTCATTAATAAATATGCTATAACCTGAACAATCTAAGTCAATATGTTAAAAAGAAGGATGACTTACTCTGAGACCAGGGGCACCAATAAGTCCTTTCTCTCCAGGTTTGCCAGGCTCTCCCTAAATGAGGAGGACACATGCAGTATACAGTACATCCCATGAGACATAACACAGATTAGATTGATCTCCAAGAAGAGGATCAAATCACAGAAATAGCTGTTTGAGATTGTCTGGTTATCTTACATTGGCTCCCTTGGGTCCTGGGAATCCCATCACACCAGGCTGGCCACGAGCTCCTTGAGGCCCAGGGGGACCAGGACGACCGTCCTCACCAGGACCACCCTATAAGAGGTTAAAAAAAAAAGATACCACTGGTTATCTTAAGCATCCAAACAGTATGAGCTCACCATAAGCAATATTTGTGCAAGCCTCAATCTTATTCTCTTCACTTACACCTTTTCTATATCACTTATCATTTTCAGGGTCACAGAAAACCTGGAGGCTACTGTATCTCAGGGGACTGTAGCACAAGGCAGGGTTTATCCTGGACAGGGTGCCAGTCCATCGCGGGGCACACACTACAGGCAATTTGAAAGTGCCAACTAGGAAGAAGGAAACTGGAGTACCCAGAGGAAACTGACCTAACACATGGAGAACATGGATATTCCATGCATACAGACCTGAGAGGTGAGATTCAAACCCTTGACCATAGAGGTGTAAGGCTACTACAGTGATAACCACTAAACCACTGTGTCACCTAAGCCTGAATCCATATGATTAAATTCAAGTCAGTCTATTCGTGTGGTTTTAACAATGTTGGCAAATAAAAGTTTTAAAGAAATGAAGATTCTGGTAGAATCATGCTATTGGTTAGCCATGAAATTTGTCCCTGCTTAAAAGAATGTGATTTCCATCAGAGTAATTTTTGTACCAATCAGTACAGTATAATGGCTGAACAAGTGCTAGTGCACTGAGACAGTGGGATACTCACACTTGGGCCAACTTTTCCTTGAGGTCCAGCATCACCAGGACGACCAGTGAGACCCTATGACATGGAAGAAAGGTGGGAGGGAGACCAAGAATGCAATCATTTAGTGTACATACCAAAGGCAAATGATTAAGCAAATCTAAAGTCAATATATGATCAACAGAACAGGCTTTTAAGAAACAATCACTAAAATTAATTTGAATTGAGCTACATACTCTTGCTCCAGGAAGACCAGGCTCGCCAGGACGACCAGGATCTCCACCAGCTCCTTTTGGTCCAGACAATCCAGCAACACCACGATCACCAGGTGCACCCTATTGAAACGCCAGAAAACTAATTAGCATCCAAGAGTCTAAGAATAACTTTTATAAAGTTACCAGGAGTGATACTAATGCTTGTGACTGCTAGTGGAGAAAAACGTTTGTGTTATTTTCACCCACCTTAGCACCAGGAAGTCCATCCTGACCAGGGAATCCACGGTTACCTGGAGCTCCCTAGTAAGGAGAAGTAGAGGCATTTTAGACAGTTTACATTATTAATTAATTATTATATGGATTTGTATAGAATTAAACTGCCATGTGCACTAGCAACAATGTAATATTAAGAAAGATTTTCAGACTCACTCTCTCTCCTGGAGGTCCAAGAGGGCCAGCAGAACCGGGCTCTCCTCTAGGTCCTCTCTTACCCTCCTCACCGATTGGGCCTGGGGCCCCCTGAGGTCCTGCAACTCCCTATGGAGAAATAAATATATTATGCTAACTATACTAATATTTAATTACTCTATTAGGACTATGGTGATAATGATGACAAATGCAGTAAAGATGGCAAGTATAATCATTCTGATACTCATGGCATATAACCTACCCTCTCTCCTTTTGGTCCAGCCTCTCCCTTAAATCCTGGGATACCAGGGTCTCCCTGTTAAAATACACAATATGTATTCATCCGTTAATACACAAAACTGATTCAGATGAAAGGACCAAAAGACATCCAGATTAACATGATGAATACTTACACTCTGACCCTTGGGCCCAAGAGGTCCAGTAGCTCCCTGAGGTCCAGGTGGGCCACGAGGTCCCGGGAAACCTGGGGCACCAGCAATTCCAGGGGCACCCTGCAAAGTAACATAACAATTAAGAATCTATTTTTGAACAGAAAACAGCATATATTATGTCTAATCTAAAATCATGACAATATAATCAGTCTAGCTTATGTTAAATGTTTATGAAACTCTAGAATCATATGGATTCTTATAGTGCATATAGAGTCCAGTTTATTATAGTGTATCAGCATGGTGTCTAATACATTTAAGTGCACAGTAAAAGGATTTACAGCAATTGGATTCATTTTACTGATGCTATCTAATACAAAATAGTGATGAAATGGAAAAAACTTACAGCAGATCCTTTGGCTCCAGGAATGCCATCAGTTCCAGGGTTTCCCTAAAAAGCATAAAAATGATGCTTAGTATTTTTGAAAAAAATTAATGTAACACTTATACAGTAGATCTAATCACTGTGATGTTAGTGATGTTAAAGTATACTGGTAAGATCGAATTTAAATGTAGCTTTGTAGCTTGTATGACTTTGCCAAACTTTGCCAAAGCATGAAGGGCTTTGTACAATATGTGCAGATCCACATACATCCAGATACATTTCCTAAATCAAACGGACTATGTGTCAGAGTACAATGTATATACACAAATTTTGAACTGTAGAACAGGTGCTTCCATGAATTTGGGCATGTAGAAAGAAAAAATGTTTTAGATGTTGCCTTATTACTGGAATTATATATTTTACGTACAGAGGCTCCAGCAGGTCCAGGAGAACCTGGAGTGCCAGACTCTCCACGGGGTCCTTGGGCTCCCTCAGCTCCACGAGCACCAGTAGGTCCAGCCTCACCCTGTAAGTGAAGATTAGCAGACAGAAACTACTGTTAGGCTATCTCTAAATACATCCTGCAAGAAGTGCCAATTTATTAGGAAGAAAAATGTTTTAAAAGCTGAGCTAATTTCATTCAGGTGACTGACAGGTGTAACCTACCTTGGAACCAGGGGATCCTGGGAAACCTGGGGCACCAGAAGGACCAACAGGACCCTGCATAGCAAAGACATCAAAGTACTCCGATTTAATATAATGTGAATAAGCAAAGCTTATTGGTTATAATAATAGGAAATGATGGAAAGGCTTATGCAGTGCTTACAGGAGGACCAGCAGGGCCAGGAAGACCATCATTACCACGGGCACCCTGTAGTGACACAAGATGAGAGTTAGTCAAGCATGACAAACAAGGTTGAGACCAAAATCCCATTTAATGAACATCTCAAGTTCATAAACATCTTAAGTCATTAAGTCCAAAGTCATTTGGTCATTCAACCAATCTAACAGTTGTGACATTTCCCACTGTTACAAATAGTTTGAGCAGTCATTTATTTTATTTACGTAGTATGGAACAACATCAAACTACTGCATCCAATCACTCACAGCAGCTCCAGAGGGTCCAGGGCGTCCTCTCTCACCAGGAAGACCACGAGGGCCCTAAGAGAGAAAAGCAAGGGAAAAATGAAAACATTAGCTGTATAGAATACATTGTGTTAGATATTAGATACTAGGTCACTAGGACAGGTTTGTATAATGCAACATAAGCAACTCACCATCGGTCCAGGGGCACCATTCTCACCAGGTGCACCTGACTCACCCTGTCAGAATAGAGTAGAGAGATATTTTTAAAGCTGGCTGCAAGACTAGGTTGTCTTACATATCTAGCAAAATAGACTGAAAATGTTTTTCTTCACACTCGTGTAGTATTATGTAGAAAATGCTGCATTAATCAAAGAGATAGAGTGCAAATGTGTGTAAGTACTTAGAGTCATATAAACTTATCATCCTGGATTGGTTTAATTTAAGGTTATGAAATGGTTGATAAATATTTGAAAGGATTTGCATCACTTGTGTTAAAAAAAACAACAACTATTTGTTGTTTTGGTACACACACCTAATTAAAATGAATTATATTCATATATACAACTGAGCAGATGAGGGTTAAGGGCCTTGCTTAAAACCCAGCAGCAGCAAGTTGGTAGGACCAGGATTTGAACCCATTACCCTCTGACTAGGCATCCAACATCTTAACCTCTCAATGGCTTAATCAATGTAATTATGTTTATTATTATTATTGAATTCTTATAGCTATTAGCCTGTTTGATTAGTCCTTTAGATTAATCCCCATCTTCAGTAACTCAAACATAAGTAAGCCTATACATGATGTCAACTCGTGCCTAACTCCATGGTTTTGATAAATAAACAAACAAACAACACTGTACACATTTAAATACTGATTTTTAAATAAATCTATACTGATGGGGTTTCTGTGGAATTTATTTTAGAATTAATGGGACCCTGGCTACAAATGATATGACAAACTCTGACCTACAGATCATTCTGTAATACACATATCTCTAATGTACAGGGTGCTTGCACAAATGTAAGGACAATGTAATTTTGTACCTTAGCTCCAGCAGCTCCATTCTCTCCCTTAGAACCATCAAGACCTGGGTGACCCTATAAATACAAACAGATATCAGTTTAACACACTCTTCCATTTCACTAAATCTGAGCTACAACTAAGATACTTAGACAGCAAAACCATAAAAGTATAGTAAATTAGACAATATCTTTTTACAACATACTCTGTGCCCTTTGATGCCAGGAAGTCCAGGGGTTCCAGGGAATCCACGAGCTCCCTGTTAACAAACAAACACATACACAAATTTAAAAAATAGTCCCTTTGAAATCCTACTTCACAGAATATAGACTTCAAAAATACATGTAAATAATATGAAACATTAGACAGATGCAGTAAAATAATTTTTACCTGAGGTCCAGTGGGTCCACGGTCACCAGGCTTACCAGGTTTGCCATTCTCACCCTAGTAAACAACAGGTGAAAGCAGTACAGTCAGACACACACCGTAGGACCAGAAATAAACATCAGCAGTTTAAATGACATCTATGAGATTACAGGCAGTTTACTTACATCACTTCCAGATTTTCCAGGTGGGCCAGGTGGGCCACGAGGTCCCATAGGGCCCTGATGGAATAAACAATCATAGGAACTTGCATTAAAAGAAGACAAGAGGGAAATAAAATGCTATGTACATTATATCTTTCAATTTAATTTGTGCAATCTGGCTTTGTCAGATGGAAAGCTATTTGTGATACTCACAGAAGGTCCGGGTTCGCCAGCTTCTCCTGGGCTGCCTTGGAATCCTTGTGGGCCCTACATTTTAACAGATGAGAGTGTGTCATTATGTGTTGGTGTATGTAGGAGATGAGTCATAAGTATCTCAAGTAGGTCTTTCATAAATAACTCAGATGTATCTGTTACCTAAAGGACAGTTTCCCCAAAGCAGTCAGGCCTACCAACCTACTTATTTTATTTACAAGTGAAATTTAATTCAACCCTTTACTGTTTAATGTTTAATATCTCAGTGTTATTTCATTAGCTTGCACTGGTTAAGATGTGCCATTATTAGAACATTACAATCCAGAGATGCTTTGATTAGACATATGATAATAAAAATTAACATTATTTCCATCCATGTTATAAATTAATCTGTAAATTATAGTGTGTTGGTGTAGAGATGCTTACAGGTGCTCCAGTGGGACCAGGGGGACCACGGGGACCCATGGGGCCCTAGAAAAATATTCAAAAAAAGTTCATGATTATGGTCAGTGCATAAATTCATAAATACAATAAATATAATGGGAAGTGATGTAGAAAGAAATTATCAGCTAAACATGTATTATTGTTGTTGTTGTTGTTGTCTGATCATTTGGAATTTGCAGCCATTACAGTTATAATAATTTTTTATGAGTTTAGGTTCATAACTAAGAGAGCTTGTGTTATTATTTCCAACCCTTCACTTGTGGCAGGTCAATTGTGACTGAACTGGTCTTGTTTATTGCATATGATTTTATCACACCAATTCTATTTCAAATATTTAATAAGAATAGATTTTTGTATTGTATAGTCTGATATGTATGTACACTATTGTTATTTAAATAATTAACAATGTAATTATCTTTGAAATAACCAGGATGAGTAGATCTTTAATCTACTACATTCACATGGCTTGTCTCATTGCTAGGATCTCATAATACAGTTGTAACTGCTCATAGTAGATTTGTTTACGTGTACATTAAGTCTGGTCTCTCACCATTGGACCTTGCATCACTCCCAAGTTCGCTCCTCCAGCTTTCTCATCAAAACCTCCAGCCATCTGAGCTGCAAAGTTCTGCATGTACACACAAACAAAAATTAAATAATGAACACAAACTTAAGACTAAAATGCTTGTCTATTTTATTAGATTAACAAAGAACAGAAGTGATGAGCAGATGGGGAGGACAGAAAAAACTCACTCCTCCAAGTCCAGGTGGGTTTGGTCCTGGTGGTCCGGGGGGTCCGGGAGGTCCAGGGTTGCCTGGCGTGCCGGGCTCGCCATCTCTTCCTCTGGGGCCTGTACTTCCCTGATGAGTAGAGAAAGAAAGCAAAAAGAAGAGATTAGCACAATCCCTTCCACATGACAAGACCCTGCTGAGTGTTATGCCTTATTCATTGCTTTGCCTCTCAGGTCTGGGAGAAAAATATTAAAAAATGTAAATTGACTTACCTTCTCACCCTTAGGGCCTCTCTCTCCACGTGGTCCCTGCTCTCCAGGTGGTCCCTAAAAAAGGAGAGAGGATGAGGTTAAACATTGAACAACTTCACTTAAAACTAAATTTCAAAAGTCAAATTTATGAAAGAAAATAAATATGTCCATACTAAGAGCTACAATAAACACACACACACACACACACACACACACACACACACACACACACACACACAAGTTGTTCCAGGCAAACCCACTGTAGTTCACAGAGCCCCCTAGTGGACACATTCTGTCATCACATTAACACTATAATGCCATTCATAACATTAACAGATTAATAAAAAATCCTTTGAAATGTCTCACCATGGGGCCAGCTGGTCCTCTTGGTCCTTGAACCTACATAAACACAACAAGTAAAATTAATTAAAGCCCATCTTGATGCAATTAAATGCTAATGACGGTATTATTATTTTGGGCATAAGGCTGGCATAAGGCTCAATGCAAAATGTAATATGTAAAATGTAAGATTTCCAGAAATTCACTAACAACATATTTAAACACATATATAATACATGAAATTGTATTATAATACAATATACTATGTTTCTGCATGGAAAATCACAGGTATTCATCACTATTTATAATAGAACCTCAAAAAAAGGTATTACCAACATTTTAAAAGAATAGCAAATTATTAATAAAGAATAGAAAAGAATTAATAAATGAACTCACATTTGCAATATCGCCGGGTTCTCCTTTTTGTCCCTACAAAGAATAACAGAGAGATGTTAAAAAATATGTAATTAATGTTAGGCCAGTTCATATTAACGTGTGTAGGAATATATCCATCATTGTGTATATTAAATGATTGCTATTTTGTTGGTTTTATTTCTAACAAGTTATACTGTATCTAGACTTAAGGATTAGAAAAAATATATATATAAAAATAATAACCATCTCACTTACCCTTGCACCAAAGGTTTCTGTAGCGGAGTGACATAATGAAAGGATTGGAGGGAAAAAAATAGGATAAGAATTAAAAAATTATCACAACTTTTATGGTCATTAACAATCACTTTTACATTAACACAGCAGTTTAAAAAATAACACCTTTTATTTGCAACCACACCCCAGCTCTTATTAACCTCCTTTCACTGAAAAAACAGTGGTTCCTGGATGGTTTTAAACAGGGGCTTAAAACTGGACAACACCACTGCACTAATTAGTGCACTACCACCACATCATGCTCCGAAACCCATTCTGCTGAGTTAGTGTTTAAAGGAAAGGAGGAAGCAGCAGTGGTTCATTTAACATACATGTGTAGCAATTAAACATGTCTTGAACCACTCATGGCAAAATAAGCAGATCAATAAAGAACAAGTCTTTGCAGGAATAGTTAATCAAAATGCACTTTGTTTCACACAAAATGTGTTGATCTTAGTGTAAACAGATGTTTCATCATGAAATCATATGGAAACTCTAAAACCTTTTCATTCACCACTTTAGGCAATGTTGAATTCAAAAGCAGATTTAATAGTCAGCTTTGCCTCAACAAGTAAAGTTGTTCATGAAAGGCTTTCTCCAATGATAACACTTCTCAGTTTCATGTCAGTGTTTTCAGGCTTCAGAAATGAAAGTTGTTTTTTTATTTTTATAATAGCACTTACTTAGATGTTAAATAGAGATTTTAATCAATCCTCATTAGAATTGGTTGGCAGTTGTTAACAAATAACAAATGTAATCTGCTTGCGTGAATCATTTAGTACTGAATTAATGGAGTCAACTAAAGTGATTTCTTGTTTAGCTGATAGTCTAAAAGATCAGATACAAGAACACTGGCTTCTGAGTTCAGCTGCTTGATGAGGGGTTTTTCCAGACCCTTTCCTTTAAACAGACTGAACAGCAAGTGACCAAGGTAAATATCAGGAAAGGGCCTAAGCAAATATTTACTGATCAAATGAAAGTTTTTTTCTGCTGTTTTCTTAGCACAATCCAAGACCAGTGAATCTGATTTCTGAATGATTTGCTAATATCTAGAGAGTACAAAATGGCATTTGTGTCTAATTGGATTCTGAGGGCAAAATCAAATAAAAAAAAAAATAGTAAAGTAGCATACTAAGAAATATAAAAATATTGTCTGTAACTAAAACATGTGGTCTGGCTGCTGCCAGTGCCTGAAACTATAATCGGACATTCATACTGTATATGCACTGCATTAGAAGGCCAAAAAACCTAATGGGCAGTTTTGAGAGAATTTGGCAAAATAAACCCAAACCAGCCTTCACTTTGACATTATCAGGACAATACTACTAAAAAGTGTCCATAACTAAGGAAATAAAGCTGAAAAAACTTTCATTTTCTCTCAGTACTTGATGTTTTTAAGTATTTCAAAACATATGTTTTATGTTATTTTAAGTAACACATAAAACTCAGAAGTGTTTTTCTTTTATTTCTTTTTCCCTTGGACTGTTAGTTTTGAATTCAAACCTCCATTGCCATCTAACCTAAACCCCTCCCAGTTAGAGTTTGGGTGGAGTCTGGTTACATGTGACAATATCAGAATACAAAACAAACAGCAGAGGATGTGTGAAACAGAAGAAGAAAGCAGAGAGAGGTGTGTGAGAAAGCAGACCGCTAGTTTGGTCTTGGTCAGCAGGGCAGATGGGGCAGCACTCTCCGGGTGGAATGATGGGATTGTTGCAATCCTTCAGCTCCTCGCAGATGACCTCATCACACAGCACTGACCCCGAGTCACACACACAGACCCGACACACTTCAGGCTTCCACACTGCACGATCCTCGAAATGCTGGCCATCTTGGATGCAGCCGCCTAAGTCCTCCTCTGTAGCCACCACCAGGGGGCCAACACAGAGGAGATGTTGTGATGTAAGAGACAGGTGAACACATACACATGCCCTCATACAAAGTACAAACTGTAGTACCAATACCTTTTGTCCTGTGTCCAGTGGAAATAAATAACCATTGCTCAATGCTTATGAATCTTTTTTTTAATGTGTCAGTCATTCCACAGCTATTTAACAGTCAATGTACTTCAGCTCATTAAAACTTACAGTCCATGACTGAGAACGCTGCAGATCATATGTTACTGTAAGACTAAAAGATTTGAAGATGTATCCCACTGCATGTATGCCTGTAAATATACAGTACATTTATCTACTGTAAATATGGCCTGTGTGAACTGATTTAGAGTGAAACCAAATCCTGCATCCACCAGACCTGGCATGAATGGGTCTTTCTCACATGCACACACACACACACACACACACACACAGGGCAGCATTGACAGACTGGTGCCTTAAGCAAACACATCATACTCCCAACCTCCATCTGGATCTAATGGTCTCACCACCGTAGTGCAAACACGCCTTAGTGGGTCAGACAGGGCAGGCCTCAAACAAATGCACACACACATACATACACATAGGCATTTGTGCTTGACCTATTTGTGTAATGGTGGTGTAAATACGTGAAACTCCCAGGGAAATGTATAAGTGAATGGCCCAAGTGTAGTTGCCTAAACCACAGCCACCATTCACTCTATACCATTCCTTAGGTGCTCTTACATTTTTTTTCTTACATTCACCTCAGCCTGGCTGTGTAATTAATATTCTTGTCTGATTAGTCAAAGGGGACACTAAGTCACTGAATAGAAGGTATGGTAGAGAAAGACCCTCACAAGTTCAGTCCATCAAACCTTATCCCTGATAGAAAAAGGGCAGATGATGTACACAAAATAGTTTACATTATATACCTTCAACTTTGTCCACCTTTCAAACTCACTTCCTGACCCTTTGAACCTGCCAGTCTGAAACCTTTCCCAGTTCCAATCTGAATCTGTTCCTGGTCCTAGTTTAAATCCTACCTTGGTGGCAATCTTATTCAGTCCTTGGTGGCTTTGGTCCCTTTAGACAACATTCCTCTGGCCACCTTCTGCCGAAGCCATCAATCTCAGACCCTGTGAACTATGCCCTAACACTGAACAAATAAACAAAACCCCTTTGAACATTTGCTGATGGAGCACCATTTGAGCCTTCCTGGGATGCACTGCTGATCTTATTCTGTCTTTCACACACAGGTGTGCATCCTTGCATGCTGAGTTAGCACCAACTGAGAAAACATTTTAGACAGGAATGACAAGTGGAGCTACACAGTACTGTATCTCAATTATAACTTGTGTTAATGATTATCAGAGTATAAGATTGCTTAATTATTATGGCATGAAATTAATACACTCTCTGTTTTTACCTAGTTATTTGATATGTAAATAGATGTAGATTTACACAGTTATAACCAAATTCAACAAATGACGGTTTAACCTACACTCTCCTAAAGGGGGTTTTCTTTTTAACAGATAATAGCTTCTTTATATATAGTAACCTTTGTGAAATGTTTAGCGTAACCTTTAGGCCAATGGATCCCCTAAATCAAAACGCAGGTTAGTAGATCCTAGTATTTTTTTTTTCTCTAGCACTATTCTACAAACTGCACAACTGCACTGAACAATAACATTAACATAATGTTGACAAATGGCACAATACTCTCTCCATGTAGAGTAAAAGCAGTTCACCTTATCATGCATGATATAAACAAACAGTTTAATTTTTAAAGTCACACTATTATATAACTCGTTGGCTATGGCTGCAGTCTGTGGTATTCATCTGGAGGAACTTTCATTGACTTGTGCATACTAGGCTGTACAGCTTCAGGCAAGGTGAGAATTTCTTTAAGGTAGAAATACAGCTGTGTCTGACTGTCTATGTGTGTGTGTGTGTATCTCAAACTCTAACCCCATACTTTGTGTATTAGTGCACCACATAGGGTATGCAATACCAGCTTCGATCCCCTATATAGTGCACTATACATCCATTAGAGGGCCGTTTGGTATTTAGGAATTTACGTGAAGACTTTCTGTAGATCTCGCGATACCCGCGAGCCCGAATCCTACTAAAGCTTTTCAATTACAAAGCGCACGGCGGTCACGCTAACCATCGCATCTGATGGAATTCGTATTTTAACATTTTGTTTTCTCAGGTGAACAACTGCTAAAACATTTCAGAGCTGAAAAGTGAGGTCTAATTACACATAAAACTTCACAAATCCACAATTCGTGTGAGGAAGAAGAGCGAGTCAAATATCTTTGAACCTGCACAAACTTGCCCTCTTCTATCGCCACGGTAACACCGAAGGCATTTACTACCATGGGGGGAAAAAACAGGATTTCAATGAAAAGAAAAAACAGATAAAATTTCCAACTTACGGTCATCCTCTCGTTGACATCTGACAACGGATAGCAAAATACATTGTGTCGCTACAAGTAGCAGGACAGTCCGTGAGTCCACAAATCTGTACATGTCTAAAAGTTAGGCATGCAGTTCCTCAGGGTGAAAGATTTCGCCGAGATCGGCGAAGATGGAGCTGCAGTGTATTGCAGGGAGTGTGTTGTCTTTGATGAGTGTTGTGTGTTTTTGGGGGATCCGACGCCAGGCCCCTGTGCGCAGACAGCACCCACCGCGTCAGCGCGAACTCCGCGGTTTTATGTCCACCGGTGCAGTTATGAATCTTAGTATACTCCAAAAATTCGGGCCAGCCCCGACCCCCCATGGTCGCTGAAACACGAGCCCGATCGACCGCCCCAAAACACACCCCATCCCAAAAAAATATCCGGCCACCTCTGTCCCAGCACATTTTCACCATGCACCATCCTCCCTCCCTCTTTCCATCCCTCCATCCGTTCCCGGTCCTAGGAGCACACTGACTTTACTCTTCGGCCTTCAGAGCACTTTGCGCCACGTACCGAAACGATTATCTAATTTTAACAAGTATTAAACTGATATTTAAAAAAAAAACTTTTACTATACCTCTGTCTGTACATTTTCTCTTTGATAAACACTTACAGAGCAGACTTTCATGGAGTTTATCACTGAATGACTATATGGCCACTTCAACTGTTGGACTTCTAAATAAGTTACAGATAGATGTCCCAAATCACTACAGTAATTATGATTGTGACTGTATTAGCAAAACATGGGACATTCTAAACTGACAGCTCAAACTTTTTCTATTTGTTTGTGTAGCATCCATCTTTTTAGGGAAATGCTATTACATTTTAGTGCAAAAGATTTACATCCATGAAAAATCTGAATGAATTCATTAGTTGGATTTGGAAATTACTGAACAGATGTTTCTGCAGATGTTTCTGCACTGACCAGTTTGCTCATGTTTCATGAACAGGACGAATTTTAATCTCAGTCCCAGTCCTTACCATAAAGTGTTACAGAGGTATCAGTGAAATGCTTCATTTCATTCTCAGTGGTTTCTTCAAGTTCTTTACAGCCTGAAGTATCATGGAAATGAAGAGGTGAATTACATTTAAAGAATTCCAAAAGTTGTAGCATGTAATGAGGCTTGCAGCCTTTTACTGTAATCTTTTTGGCCTTTGATTAGACGCACAGTCATGCATTCAAAGTGAGATTATAAAATAATAAATTACAAAGATTTGCCCTTTGGGGATTGGAGAACTCTTCAGCAACATTGTTAACAGCAGTATTTTTCGAGAATCCTTGCAGACAGTTGGATTTTGTCCCGTGACAGCTAAATGGAGTGTAAATTCCTAATCTTGTTTATGCAGACAAAACATTAGCTTTGCTGCCAACTCATTTAAATACTTTTATAGCCTCTGCTCCTGCTGAAGAAGGTTAAACAAAGATTCAGACCCACAGTCCCAGTTCGCAGGGTACATTATCCTTAAGGCCATGTGGGCACATGAGATTAACATATTAACTTTATATTACAATAAACGTCTTTTAAAGTATTTTTTTAAGACAAAGGATACAGTGCATTTATATATAGGGAGGTCAAAAGCCAACTGACCCTCAGATAGGTCAGCCTGTTTACAGCCTGACCACTGGTGTAATTATAGAACCCAACAGATTCCACAGAACTTTGAGAAAGTTTAGTTCTTTGATGTTTTGTTTAACAAACGCTTCAGCACTGAACACAGATTTGATTCAGCATGGCATATAATTCCATATATCTCCTTAAAATCTGAAACATTTGAACTCTTGGTGTATTGAACATAGTTATTCATCTAAAGGCGTATTATTCAGGAGCTGCAGTAAATGTCAGTGGGAAGGTAGGTCTGGACCCACCACTTCATGAATGAACTACTTATGTCGAGGTTTTTCCAGCTGATATTTGTAGGGTATTTCTAATCAATGAATATTTCATAAATGCATGCAAATTTGCTCTGTTCTTCTGAGAGTTCCGTTTCTTGGTCCAATAACAATACAACACAGCCATATCATCTGTCATTCTGTGGGAAAGACTTAGAGAACTTTGGTGCTCAAGGGATCAGGAGATCAAAATAAAGACACCAAAAGAGGGCTGAGGATGAAAAAGCAGGAACAAGGCTATTGGAATTCCGGCCTCCGTATGCGACATCCTGTCTATGTAGATGAGCATGTGAAGTGCGTGTTTTTGTTTGCTGGTGTGTCTGTATTTTGTTGAACTCATTAATGTGTCATTATATACAGACCTACAATAATGTGTGTGTGTGTATGTGTGTGTGTGTGTGTGTGTGTGTGTGTGTGCGCGTGTGTGTGTGTGTGTGTGTCTGCAAGTGTGTGTCTGCACTGATGTATCAAAGTGTGTGTGTGTGTGTGTGTGTGTGTGTGTGTGTGTGTGTGAAGTGAGTACAGACTGTGTACTCTGTCCTACACACACACAATGCGGCTCTGTGTGAAGGCCTGAGGAATGTGAGAGTGAGCTGGGCAGTGGGGGAGCACGGAGCCACGGGTGTTGGTGGAGGGTGGGTGAGGAAAGGTAGAAGGATGGAGGGAGGAGATCAGAGTTGTGAGACCAAGGCGAGGCTCCAGGGGTGTGTAGGGTGACTGGGTTTCAGGACTGGACAAAGTTGGCACAAGTGCTCGGCTCAACACCAACCCACTGACCGGAGAGGTGCTAAGAAAAGACCTTCCCATACCTAGTACCCTCACTCAGAGGTTAATTACCTTTTTTTCAAAGGTACTTCAGTGATGGTTTGTGAAATGAGAAATAGGCACTAGATCATGAAAATCAATCAACAATATCAAGATCAAGAATGTTTTGTCTAAGTACTAAGATGTGAAATATGGTTTGTTAAATATGGCTAGCCATAAACATTTTATACACACAATTATATATAGAATATTTAGGTTTAAAAAATATACTGACATTCTGCTTTTCAAAAACATTATAATTTAGATCTATATTCAAGATATTGACACAAATGAACAGATTTCCCTAGTGATGTTTCCCCATTACAGCAGGAAGTCTATCTGGGCTATTCTACTGAATACCTTAATTGATCGTTTAATTGTACGTATGAAACTGTATGCAGTGCAAAGCCACATTTTATGTCATATAAAAATCTGAGATTAAATATGTGTTGACACACCAATGTTAGAGACAGTATGAATAGGAAAAAGGAAGACATAGTCAAGAATCTTCTTTTGAAGTTGTTTAGACTGTAACAAACACCAGATTTTGCTATTTATTTGTCATTGTTAAAACAAAAGTGCTCAATTCTGATCTTGCTCATCTAACTTATAAAATCCACTGCACTTATGTAAGGGGGAGAGACTTTTTTTGTGCGCAACATTTCTAATAGTGCTTAGACAAAATGTGAATTGTGTAAAATATTACACACAAAATTCCGAAATACATAAAAAAGCATCAAAAACTAATGTACTGTATAGCTTTAGAAACATATACTTTGAAATGGAAGGCACACACAAATTCACATATACATGCTCTCACTCACACACAAACACATAATGATTACTTAGACAAAACAAAGCAAACAGTTCGCTAGGACGCTGCATTCTTAACAGCTCTTTGGCACACATTTGAAAGTGAGGGCAACCCCTGTGACCTGTCATGAGAAACTGGCCATAGTGAGTGTTGAATATAATGTAAGAATTCACAAAGCTGAAGTCTTTTCTAAATGCAGTCAATTTATATGTGCTTCATGCATGTACATTCATTCAGTCATGTACATTCATTCATTCATCAGTCATTTACTTCTGAAACACATGCGACATTATTAGTGTCACATGTATATCAGCTCTCTACATTATAGGTTTAACTATGAAATGTTAAAATTACACTTGAAATCCTTTTTAACATTTTAACCCTTCTTAATAGTAGTCTTTACACAACTCTAAAGTCCCCCAACAACCTGAGTTCTGGGAGAGATCACCGCACGAAGGGTGAGGCAGTGGTAAGGAAGATGGAGGGAGAGAAGGGGGTTTAAAATGGTGAAGCAAGACAAAGCCATCATTCATGGGCACAGAGAAGGAATGAAAAACATTTTGCTTCTCAAGATGTATTGGTAGGGTATGGGTTAGGATGTATGTGTGTTTGTGTGTGAGAGAGAGAGAGTCTGTGTGTGCCACCAGTAGCGGATATGACATGGAGGAAACGTGTGTTTGATCTGATAATAAGAAGGTGTAATGTGACCCAGGGATTTGGTGTAAAGACACTCTCCACCCAATACCACCCAATAACTACTACCTGGAGTGAGGAGACGAGAGGAGTAACTTAAGGGTGTGAGGAACCAACATGTTTTTAACTAATCCTGCATAGGGGTTTTTAGATCAGTCTAGGTGACTTAAAACAGGCCTTATGGAGAACTTAGACTCGTAATATTTCTACATTCAGCAGGCAAGATCCTTTTATTCTGCTTAAGTAACCAGACCAACTGTGGCTTTATATGAGGCCCCTGATTATACTGAATGGCAATCAGGGTCTTCACTGGTGTCTGACTTTACCGAGGTGAGGTTTATCCGCATGACTTGCTGTACCTACAGTGTGTTACTGTGAATCGACTACTCTGTCTATGGATGTCAGTGGGTGCAGTGCGCCCCCTAAAGGTTTTCATAGAGTCTAAGATCATATCTGGCCTAGGCTTGGACCGCAGACAGAAAGGGATTCAGATACCCTGCTATATGAAATCAATTATTTATAATGTAGGGAATCGTTCCAAATCTATATCATCTTAATTAATCTGCTAATTTGCTCTGCTAATTAAAAATAATAAACAAACCATGTCTAATTCAAATGTTCAATAAAGACTTAAGAAAAGCTTAACAGATTAATAATTAATACATCAAGAAGATACACTTATGTAGTTACATTCATGTCCACCAGAGGGCCCTCACAGCATAAAAAATATACACAAAATATGTACACACTGATATACAGTATACTACACACTTATACTACACAGAATCGGGCTAGTTGTTGCATAGGTAGCAGCACAATTTGTAGATTTACAATTAAAAAAAGACTGATAATTTAATATTAAAATAAATGGATGATTAATGAATGGATGAGGCTGCTGTTTTATGTCACACACTGTGTTTGAACAGACAACTCTCTCAATAAGGACGTCCCCAGTGCCTCCTCCATGGCTGAGCTCCTAGGGATTTGAGCTCCAAGGGTAACCTGGTGTGCATTTCTGAAAACATTGAGCTCTGACTCTCTACAGGGAATATTTATAATGTAGCACAGTTAAAGGGTGAAGTCAAACCAGACTAGCACTCATGAGCTTAACCTGACGCTCCAAACCAAGGAAGACACAGAACTGGAAATGGTCAAATGTTACCTGTGCCACTAAAGTTCCCTTTGCCCTAACACTCAACATTCGCACAGATGCCTATCAATGACTATTGCATCATTGCAAATAGTCTCAGTCACGTCACTAGTGGGTCAACACAACAGTGTGATCGATGTTTGTGATGTAAATCAAGTGTAAACTAGGTTCTGTCTACTTGTATGCTTTCAGAAATAAAAAGTATCACACTATGCTTTGGTTGTTGCTAGGGGTGACCATTAATATAAAAAACTTTTTCAACCTCAGTTGGAGTCAGGGGTTTTCACACAGCCATTATGAACATGAATGCCAGAGAAATATTGGTCTTTAAATGAATTTTTAACTTTTTTTTGTGGGTGGCAGAATCATTGTACAACATACGTACATCCTTAATGTTGATGGCTACCAAAAATATCTGCTAATGTCAACTAACCACGTTTCCCAAGGGCACATTCAATCAAATATTAAATGTTCTGTATGTACATTCTTGACTTTGTATGTATAATTTCCACCCTGTGTTGATCAGGAAAAGTATTACGAAAATAATTTCTAATATTTGAGGTTTTCTTCTCATTAAGATGTTGTACAATTATTCCCCAGAAAACTCCACTTCAAATAAATCATAATGAGTGCATTGCAAAATCAGAGTGCAGTGTTATTCAATATAGGCAAAAGTTTGTGGACACCATATTTAGTCCCACGATTGCAATTAAAAAAAACATCCATTCTGTTGTCAAAGCTTTCCCATAGATTTTGGCATGTGACTGTGGGTGTTCCCCCTTTAGACACAAGAGCATTAGAAAGGTCATTCATTGATGTCAGAAGATGATGCCTGGTGTGCAGTCAACATTGTAATTTATCCCAAAAGTGTTCAGTGGTTTCTAAGGTCAGGGCTCTGTTCAGATCAATCAGGTCAAGCAGTGATGTAGGGTAAGGTGGCTTGACATGTAGTTTGTGTTCCTCTTCATCCCATCGGTGTTCACTGTCATGCTGGAACAGGTTTAGGTTTGAACTCGTAATTCTGGCAAAAAACGACATCCTGTACAGGTCCGTGCTTCTCATGTTGTGGCATCAGTTTGGGGAAAGCCCACATTTGGGTTTAATGGTCTGTTGTCTGTATAGTTTTAGCCATATGCTGTGACTTTCACCTGGGAAAGTGAATATAGTATACCTTATTATATGTATGTATGCACATTCCACTGCTTGAGGTCTGGATACATGATAGCAGTTGCATTCTTGGAAGGGTCTACCATGCAGAAATAGCACTTGCTTGAGTAGTCAGTGGGTTCCCGCCAAATTTTTGGGATAGTGACTTTCATGGCTCTCTTTTTCCCTCTGCAAAAGAAAATGAAGTTCGATTTTTTAAAAATGCTTTCTCCCATGATTCACGTGTAAAAGATTAGTGCAACCTTTTTCTAAGCTGCATATGCCAGACACTCACAGCTACTTGATGCCATTTTATGAAAATGCAGAAATGTTTCCATTTATGTTGCTGGAACTAAATTTACTGATGTTCTCAAGGCCTGTGTATTTATACTACTATTGTTAATGGAATGTTCTAGAATTTTGTGAATTTTCCGGAAAATATATCTGGTCAACAAAATGGGTAAATTCTAAATTTGCATAACATTTCCAAAGTTCTAGAACTTTCCATTAATGTCAGTAGTAGTATAAAGTAGTATTCAAGACTAATACAACTTTCTAGATAATTCCAGTGCATTTTTATTTTTTTATAAATTAATATTTGAGATATCATTGTAAATTATTATTATTATTATTATTCTGACATTCTTTAAATGCTATGTAATTACACTTGCTCAATCTCTCTTTCACTGGTTTCTCTTACACCATTCGTCATGCAACCTCAATGCAACACTTCACTGATATCTTTCCAAGAGAGAGTGAATCATCACCATTGCCTAGTTTGGGATTAGATCAGGTCTCCACGCTCTTGGTCATTGGACCAACAACAGTGGCACTGCCACCTCCTCCCTGAGGACTTCCAGCTCCACTAATAGTATAAAGTCACATGTGCCTAGATCTACTTCTGAGCTGCAGCTTGCAGTTGACAACATTGTGACTGCTCGGTGCGTGGAAAGTGCTAGAAAACAAAAGCAACCTGTGGATACTTACAGAGAAGGGGGAAAAATAAATATATTACTGTAAAAGAATATATTTATTGTTCTAGATTCTTCTTGGTGTTCGTCAACTTTCTGAGACTGATAATGCTCTGTCTAAAGCAATTAGGAGCAATTAGCGCTGGCGTTTCGCTCATTAGACAAACCGGAAATTTGGCCAGCGGAAATGGACATTTGTTCCGAAGAAATCTGATTCAGCTGATGCACACGAGTGCAGCAGTTTCACACCATCCACGTCATCAGCACGTGATCCTGGACACGGAGACGGAGGTGGACAGGTATGTCATATGGAGTAAGCTTTATGTTATTATCAAACAAGAGGCCACCACAGATCCAGCGGGGTGTAGACATACATACTATATAGTGGTGTAGTATACAGGGAACAGTATACTGTTTCAGAAGTTGTTGTATGGGCTGATCATGGCTCATGCAATTAGTTGTATTAATAGACAGTTAATCATAATCTACTTTTGAGTGCAAAAATCTTATTTATAGCAGCAAGACTTTTGTCAGATTTCCAACTTATTTCACACTTATTAATAATAATAATAATAATTATTATTATTATTATTTAATAATAATTAATTATTATTATTATTATTATTATTATAAAAAACAGAAAATAATGTATGTTAAGATATTACTTACTGACTCATCGTCTATACCTCTATATCCTGAGTCGCAGGGTGCCTGGACCCTATCCCAGGACATCGCAGGGCACACACGCAATCATTCACACACTACAGGCAGTTTATTTTTTGGGAACACCAATTAACCTAATCTGCAAGTCTTTAGACTGTGGGAGGAAACCCACCAAGTACAGGCAGAACATCTAAACTACATGAATGCAAATCCAACACGGGAATTGAACCCTTGACCCTGAAGGTGCTAACCACTAAGTCATCGTGCTGCCATGTTAAGATACACTTCTAAAAAAAAACATTCTTGATTGAGACATAAGTATTGTCTAATACATCTTTGTACTGTACATCCTCAGAGTACATACTTTGAACAGCTTTTGGAGTTGTACTCTTTATCCACGTTTGGCATGCCACAACTTATTGTCTGTTGTGTTTGTGCAATACTGTATTGCTTGGCACTTCTCTGGCCATTCTTCTATGCTTGTCTATCGTATAACATTTAGATCTTGGGCAAACATTCTAAGTTAATTTTATAGGGAAGAAACTCTTGTCTTTCAATTCCTACTGCTAAAAGTTTAAAGATATCTGTTACAAAGAGCTATCATGTCATATTATGGTGACTGTTTTTCACAACTGTTGTCATTTGATTTGTTTAGTGCGTGTGCAGGGTCTGGCCTGGAGGATCTTCTTTTTTACACGATTAGTCAGGGAGAGGAGAGAATCTCAGTGGGACGTTTCATCAGTGTAAGTCACTCTAGTATTTTGTAGTGAGACTGATGAAGAGAAATGAGGATATTGTTTGTATATCTATCTATGTATCTATCTATCTACAGTATCTATACACATTTGTAAATACATGGCTATTACTATTAAGACAAAATGTTATCATGTTATACATTTTGATTCATGGAGAAACTGAAAACTATTTTTAAGATAATTATACAAACAAATAAATTATTATAGACAAACCCTGTGTTTGTACAGTGGGGCAAAAAAGTATTTAGTCAGCCACCAAGTGTGCAAGTTCTCCCACTTAAAAAGATGAGAGAGGCCTGTAATTTTCATCATTTTCATCAATGTATCATCAAAAAAAAATCCAGAAAATCGGATTGTAGGATTTTTAATGAATTAATTGGTAAATTCCTTGGTAAAATAAGTATTTGGTAACCTCCAAACAAGCAAGATTTCTGGCTCTCACAGACCTGTAACTTCTTCTTTAAGAGGCTTCTCTATCCTCCACTTGTTACCTGTATTAATGGCATCTGTTATCAGTATAAAAGACACCTGTCCACAACCTCAAACAGTCACACTTCAAACTCCACTATGGCCAAGACCAAAGAGCTGTCAAAGGAAACCAGAAACAAAATTGTAGACCTTCACCAGGCTGGGAAGACTGAATCTGCAATAGGTACTGTAAGCAGCTTGGTGTAAAGAAATCAACTGTGGGAGCAATTATTAGAAAATGGAAGACATACAAGACCACTGACAATCTCCCTCGATCTGGGGCTCCATGCAAGATCTCACCCCGTGTGGTCAAAAAGATCACAAGAACTGTGAGCAAAAATCCCAGAACCACATGGGGGGACCTAGGAAATGACCTGCAGAGAGCTGGGACCAAAGTAACAAAGGCCACCATCAGTAACACACTGCGCCGCCAGGGACTCAAATC
>JAQMYJ010000040.1:13151388-13184599 GCA_030014305.1 Clarias laeviceps | reverse complement strand
CCCACAAACTCTTGGCATATGTTGTTTATGTTAAGGTTGTCAAGCTTGTCTTGAAAAATACAGTGGTGTCAGTTCGGCCGTGGCACAGTGCTCATTTAGTAAATGCTCAGCTAAACAATATGTTAATTGTGGCCGTTAATGTTAAGTTAACTTTATGCTAAGTCATCACAAATAAAACAATGCATGGGAAATGGCGTTTGTCGTGTTATTGCAGTGCACTATGCAACAAGCTGTTGTAAACAAGCTAACGTTAACTAGATAAGTAATAATTTAATCGCTAATATAGCAGATTCATGGAAAATTACATCGATAATCAGCAACTAATTTTGAATGAGCCTGCATCAACTACATTAAAGAGAATCGCTTTATTTAATGTGAATAAAATACCCTACTTACTGGAGTTCAACATTAATTGAGCCGCAGCTACACAACTGACTTGAACTGGGAAAGCTGGCAGCGGGCTAAACCACTGTGAGGAAGGGGAGGGGGGAACTCAACTGTTTCTAAATGCAGTTTTTTGCGGGGTTTTTTTTCTATTTACACAATTATCTTAGGTATGCATATACATATATATATATATATATATATTATTATTGTTGTTTTTTTATTATTATTTTTGGGAGGGGGGGACAACCCTCGGATTGGGGGGGGCATGTCCCCTCTGTCCCCCCCGGGATTTACGCCCATGACTCAGACCCATTGTTATGACACTCGCAAATACACACTGGTACTCATATCAGTGGTCCTTGAGATGCTTCTACAACTTGACTGGAGTGCTTGTGCTTACTTGTGCTTAATTAAATGTATTAGACATAATTAGGGAAGGCACATATCTGCCTATATAATGTGTCACATGGTGTATGTCGGAGTGAAAACAAGGCTATGAGGTTAAGAGAATTATCTGTAGACCTGTGAGACAGGATTGTGTCAAGACAGAGATCTGGGGAAGGATAAAAGAAAGTTTCTGCAGCATTAAAAGTGCCAAAGAGCCTCCATCATTCTCAAATGGAAAAGATTTGGAACAACCAACAGTATTTTCAGATCTGGCCATATGGTCAACCTGAGTAATCGAGGATGAAGGGCCTTGGTCAGAGAAGTGAGCAAGAACACAAGGGTCATTATGAATGGGATGCTGAGTTTCCTTGTGGAGATGAGAGAGCCTTGCAGAAGGACAGCCATCACTGCAGCACTCCATGATTCAGACCTCAAGCCCGAGGCAACGAATCATAATTCAATAAGACAACGCCTAGAAACATACCACCAAGAAAACACAAGAGTGGCTTCAGAACAACTCTGTGGAAGTCCTGGAGTGGCCCAGCCAGTCTGGACCTGAACCCAATAGAGCATCTCTATGAAAATGGCTGTGCCCATCCAACCTGGTTGAGCATGAACAATTCTACCAAGAAGAATAAAAAAAAAACTTCCTAAAGAAAGGAGTTAAGACTTTCATTGGGGACTTTCGAAGGCTGTCATTGATGTGAAAGTACTACTGTAAGTGATGGGTATGAATAGTTGAACAAAACACTTCAAGCATCTGTTTTTATTTCGTCATTGCACAGTATTGTGTGTAGAATGAGTGAAAAAGGATTTGAATCCATTTCAACATAAAACAGAAAATGTGGAAAACATTAAAAGGGTCTGAAAACTTTCACCTCTACACTACAAATATGGTGGATAAAGGTTAGGTTGAAAACCTTTTCAAATATTTAATTTCATTGTTAAATAAAACAGTTTGCCGATTCTTGATGATTATCATTTAATGTTTGCAGGTTTGCTTTGTCAGCAGTGGATATGGAGTTGAGGGATTATGATTCTCGGTCAGCTCTGCACTTGGCTGCTGCAGAAGGTAAACAACTTTCATATACTCATCTATATATTTTTTTCAAGGACAATGCTGCATTCAGTGACTGGTTGTGTTTTGTGTTTTAGGTCATCTGGAAGCTGTTAAGTTCTTAACAGGGACATGCAGAGTGAACCCCCATGTCAAGGACAGGTAAAAAAAAAATCATATCTTACTTTTTTCTGATCTTATTATGCACATCTTAAACACTTCTTCTGTATGTGTCTTTTGCTCAGGTGGGGAAACACACCCCTGGATGATGCTATAGAGTTCGGAAAAGACAGCGTGGCTGAGGTGTTGAAGGAATATCAGCACATTTATTCCCACACCCTGATGCCTGAGGAGATCAGCACACAAGGCCATGGTGAGGTAGCACTGGATGCAGACGACCTCGAGAATATTGAGGCTGTGGACAGGTTTGTGTGATAGATGACACCGCTGTTTAATGAAAATGCATTCCTTCGAGGAATACAGTAAGATGATCCAGTAGGAGTCTGCCAGATGAAAGGGCACTGAACAGGTGTGCTGTTGATACTGATGTGATGTTTAGTGTCAGGCCGAGTTCCCGAATTAGATGACACAATGCAGATGAACACAACTCTTAATCAGCGCATTAGGCTACATCCGTAAGGCTTATGTGAAATCCGTACACTTTTCCCTATTCCGTCAGTCAACAAACCTAAGTAATATAATAAGACACCAGGAAATGTTCTAACATGACTTACGTGCGATGAGTGTAAATAATACAGTTTCGTTGGCGTCTTTGGAACTATAATTATTTACTGAAACGTGGGCACATTTTACAGTAAATGTCAGTAAAATTGCATGCTTCTGTAAATATTCTCTACAATTTCATTTAAATGATAGCATTATAGCACTTGCCTGACCAAAGGTAAAACCTTTTATAGTTTAAACTCCTGCCGTAAAACTGTAATAGGACTGTTTTACTGTCATATTTAAAAGAGATGGATTCTTTACTCACACGACTACTGTTCTTTTAAAGCACGCAGGTGTTGTACATTTTTTTTTGTAAATACATGTTCATATTTCATGTATATATTTAATAATACAGCAATGTTGTACTTATATGCAAGAATACACACACACACTTTTTTTTATTATATAATGCACTGTATGTAGGGTATTAAGAATCTCGAGAAGCTGCCATTTGACTTACTTTAGCGAATTCTTAAAGATATTGTAATGTTATAGTGCCTTGTTTGTACCCAGATATATACAGTCAGTGTCATGAAACCAACCAATGTTATACCATCTGAATGCTCAAAAAAAATAAAAAAATAAAAGCAAATTCTGATTAAACGAAACAAGGCTGGACATATGTTTCTACTCAGTACAGTAACAATGAGACTTGAGTGATTAATGTATGTCTCTTTTATTGAACACATAGCATGAATAAATAGATGCTATGTACATTGTAATATCTTCTGGAACCAGTAGAAGATGCAAAATCTTTGTTGAACCCATCATATAACAGCATATAAATGTTGATACATATTACTTTTATTGATGTGCCGAATATGGATCATTTGTATGCTCATTCAGTCCTGTGGCTCCTCAGCATTTTTCTTTCAACAAGTTTATTTTTTTTTTCTTTTTGAAGATTAGACTACCTAAACTGTTAGTTATCTGTAAATATTCGAGGAACATGAGGTATGGCTTTTTACTTGGAACACTGACATTTCCTTATTGCTATGCTGATCCAAAAAAAAGGTGGATGGAGGCATGTGTGAACACTAATTAAGCCCTGATGGCACCTCCAACCCAGAGTGTGTAAGAATTTCTCCATCCCACAGTCCAAAGGCTGGACAGATCGGTGATGGGAAATGAGTCTTTATCGTGTGCACCACTTTCGCAACCTGCGGATCTACTAAACCGAGCTTGCCAGCTTCATAGTCTAAGAGCAGCCCCACGCGATCCGGCTTCCCCACCAGTGACACGGGCACCTGCTTGTTGGTGGTCATGGCGTACCACTTATTGTGAACGTAGGAGAAGACCCATGAGGACGAGTTTGTGCCAATGCACTCATCACGAGACATAGCCACTTCTGCAACGCCAATGCGAAACTCCTGTGACTTTTTGACCGTGACTTCCCAGTAGTGACGTCCAGAGTCAATGTGGTTATCAGCAAACACGACAGCCCAGTCACGAAAACGGAGAGGCGAATCCTGGACATGGCTCGGGTCTAAGCCTAGCATTCTGTAAATCACACCCGTGTCTTTCTTGAAGAGGTCGAGACTGCTGTGGGCTGTACGCTCATCCAGTTTGAACTGCAAATCTGACACAGATAAACAGAGACAGGCAGACAATTTGAGATTTACACCAAATGTAAAAAAGATATAAAATGTTAAGCATTTTGAGTTTTGTAGTGAGGTCACACCACTGTAGTACAGATTCACAGGGGTGGTGTGGACACGAGGGAAAACCACCTAATACATGAGTTCTGCCTCGCTTTGCTTGACCTTCAGTATGACCTGATTGCACGGTCATGTGTTTGAGATGACAGGTCTCTTTTTTAGGTCAGTCTGACGTGCTGTTTGTCACAGGTACACATTTAATCTCTGTTTTGTTTATTTAACACAGACGTCAATTTCAACACTGCTTACTAGAAGCCAAACCAAGACAACGACGTCATTAGGTAAAGGCGTCGGTTATGCAAAGAATAAGAAGAGAACTTATTTAAAAGGTCAGTTACCAAGGGATCAGTTACAGAGTGTTGTTATGCCTGGAATGCTCACTAGTGACCTCTGTGTATTTATTCTTTGGAAAATCAGGACAAACCGTATTTACAGTACTCACGATTCCGTTTGCTAACGTCGACATAACACCTGCAGGTGAGTGGGACTGTCGGTTGTTTATTAATAAGGACAGCGCCTGCGGTCCGGCCAAAGCGACTGCACAAAAACAACCGCGACGACAACGCCATCTTGTTCCACATGGCCCAATGAGCTTCTCCTTCACAGTTCCCCAACCGAGTTACTAGAACTTTCATACGCGCTGCTGCCACCTACCGTATATCCAAAGCACTACAAGTAAAATGGTATCATGTACAGTATGCACCTCTATATATACAGGGTATCGTATGTACTGTATACACACACACACACAGATATATATATATATATCTATATATATACACACACACACACACAGTATATGTATATATCTTCTTTTAATTTCTAATAAAAAAATACTACATCTAAAAAATGCTTATCATGTATGTTTATGTATATTGTTTAAATTTCCAATAGAAAAGGGCGATAAAAAAAACCTTCAGTCACTTTTCCTAATTTCCTGATATTTGTACATTAGGGCCAGGAATCATTAATTTTTATCCTTGTAAGTGTAAAAAAACCTAGACATTTTACAGTATCTTTTTTATTATTAATAATAAAAAAAATACAATTACAATATTGAAAGAATAAAAGTATAACATACAAGATTCAGGAGTAAAAACTTGAATCAAACAATTAACAATCCACAGTTAACAGAACAAAAAATAAATAGAAGATATATAGTATAAGCAAACTTATAACATATGAACATAAAACAAAGAATATGTGAATAAATAAAAACAATAGACAGAATAAATTATCAAACAAACAAATACATAAATAACTAAAAGAGGAAGAAAATAGAGAAAATTAACTTCCTAAATGGGGAAAAAATCACAGCGGTTCAATGATTAAATCTAATTGTCAAGACATTAACAGAGAAGATTTATGTTTTTCTATTAGACATTTTACAGTATTTACTGATTCCTTATTCAGTTAATTACAGCCATCCAGCCATCTTGGAACCTCTGTAGTCCAACTAGGCACTCTGGAGGTCAATGGTGATTACCATTGTATTTATTCCCATTTGTATGACCGTGGTAGGACCTCTGGTCAACATTCGTAACCTCATTCACACACTACAGGCAACTTGGGAAAGCCAATTAGCTTAACCTGCATGTCTTTAGACAGTAAGAGGAAACCAGAGTACCTGGAGAAAACCAAGCAAGAACAGGGAAAACATGCAAAATCCATGCACACGGATCCCAAGGCAGGAAAGGACCCCATACCTAATTAAAATGGTTTCTGAGTTGAAGTAGATGTAAAATGTACAGGATAGAAAGCACTCCAGGATCTGGGTAAGGAACCCGTGACTTACATCAACAGATGTAAAAAGGATCGATCCTTTGGAAGTGCTGTGATCGTATATGATGACGGAGACATTCGGTAAGGTATTTTTTCTTTCTCCAATTAAACACACACAAAATATTTGTATGTAATATATATTCTTTATTTATTGGTTATTACCAAAAGGAAGTTCGAAATAATAATGCCAATGAACACTGGATGGATAAAATCATCATTATAAAACATCCAAATGTAGCAAAGATTATAAAAACACATGTAAATGGGAAAATGAATATATATTTATGAGTTGATTGCTCCATTTGGCACATCTCAGTACAAATTAGATGATCTGTCTAGCCTACCACGATAATAATAGGTCAAACTGCAGCTATACAGTACAAATAAGTGAACAGACAAACAAACAATGTAAGTTATAGTAAAATATTCTAAAGCATGATTGTGCAAAAATTCACAAGACTGAAATATTAGTACAAGAGGAAGAACAGTAATCAAATAATAAGATCTGCAATAACTTACCACTCACTCACTCACTCATCTTCTATACTGCTTTATCCTGTATTCAGAGTCGCAGGGAACTGGAGCCTATCCCAGGAGGCTTAGGGCATGAGGCAGGGTACACCCTGGACAGGGTGCCAATCCATCATTAACTTATCAATGACCAAATATCTAATTAAATCATGTAAACAGTCCAATATCAGAGTAAATTCACATTATGAAGAGTTACCAACCAGAATCTGCACTGGCTCATAGTCACACTAAAAATACCTGATACTCTTTAAATGGGCAAATACAGGCTGCCGAACTTGTGTGTGAAGCACAGTATGATATGTCCTGTGGTTAGATGTAAGGTATTTATATTTGACCTCTTTCCATAAAATACTAAACCTAATACCTACACACATTTTGTACATACGCCTATAGAGAATATTATTTTTGCTGAGCTTGGGATTGGGTTTGGAAATTATTGCACTGTGTGAGGTACTTGAATCAGATTATTGCACCAGTATTTTAAACTAAGCTATACAAACAAATACTTAACTGATTTTTAGCAGACCATGCCTTTGACCCTTACCAATATTAAGCTAGCTAGGTCAATTCCATGTCCATCTGGGGATGTGTTTTTAGTGTTTATCCAAAAAAGAAGAACCGCTCATAATGCTTAAATTGCTTTAACTGTGTAAAGTCAATGCAAGTTTAAATTAGAACACTTATAAATAGTGAATGCACAGTAAATAGTTTTTTGATTAAAATCATATTGTCATGATTCAATTATGTGGCATTATATACAATTATAACAAGATAAATATATAATATTACATATTCATAAAATGAATGAAGCCAGGTTCTAGATCTTGGTGCTCACCCTTGTGGTGTCTACATGTGAATTAAAAAAAAATTAAATAAAAATTAACTAAATTCATGTGCCATGTTGCTCATGTGCCACAGCATCCAGACCCAAGAATCAGATTTAGTTGAGATTTGATAGAGGTTTTGTTCTCTATTACTCCAGTGCATGAGGCATTCACAGTGAAGTCATAAGGAGCTTGTCTTCCACCACTGCAGATGCACATAATAAATCATCTGTAGTTTGTTATTTGCTCCCTGTCCATCTAATCATTTAGTCTGAGTTTACATAATAATGCGGTATACAACCCAAAGGCCAAAGGTCATCCAGTGACTTGTCCAGCTCAGTTCACTCCATTTGCGAATAGTGTGACTGGTCATACCATCCTGTGGACCAAATTATGAAGGTGATGAGAGTTTAATCATGTCTATGATTAAAACATTTAAAGCACATTTACAAATTCTGCTAATAAAAGAAAGTTACCTCATCTGAGTCCATATCATCAGTGCTGGACCCGAAGATTGAGGCCAGGTAGGTGAGGTGCAGCACTGTTAGTACACTAAATACTCCATTAATAAAATTTACCCAAAATGCCTAGTGAGAACAAGAGAGAAATTATTAGAGATGCTTATTAGTGCAAGCAATTGAAGCTACATTATGCCGGAATGTTTTGAGGACAATGAAATAATTATGATTATTGAGACAATATATTGAGACAATATTTCTTTGCTGCAATTAATCGGAATGACTAATAATCCTTTCCAGAACTGTAAAGCAGAAGTTGATCAGGGCATTGCTATTTAAGGATATTTAATTAGTGCAGTTAAATACTAAGAAACAACAGCAAATGATGCTTCAATGGAGAGGCATAAAAAAGGTACAAAATATATCATCTAAGTCAACACTACTTAAGTTTCTACTGTAAAAAAAAAAAAGACAATAATGTGTGGGACAATAAATTTTAGGTATGGTTTTACACAATTTAAAACCTTTAGACATTTAGTATATTGAAAATGGAACTCTGAACAACATATTTGCATTGGGATGTGGAAACAAGAAAAAAAAACACTTTCATGTCCTGATCAGATTTGAAGAAAGGCCACAGTGATTAACATGGCAGTGTAAAGTTGGATTTACTCATTTGATTCATCCATTGAATTGTTTTTAATAACTACTTTTTCCTGAACCGTCATCATTGCTATGGTTTAAATCATTTATTAATTTAGATTTTAGAATACATTTTTGTGGATTAAAAATAGTCCTACATACAACTTTATTTAACTATAAAAATTATATGAATGTTCCACAATGACTTTTCCCAGTTTAGTCTTACACAGTATGCAGATAATTGTAAAACTAGCTCCATTTAGCCAGTAATATTTTCAGACCAAAGGATTACATTTACTTTTACTTACCTAACTGTCAGCATACATACGTATCATGGGCAACAGCTCCCCACAATGGTGACTAGGGAGTGTATTATTCAACTAGTCTAGGCAACCTCTGACTCAGGTTTCATAAATATTTTCTGACATACTGGTTAAAATATTATTACTAAAATACTTTTAAGTGTAGAATACATAATGGGGTACACTGGCAAATCATATTCTTCAAACACATAAACTTGTTTTTATAATGTTATATTCTTCTTTTGGAGGATTTGAACCCACATGTTTACATGTTTAAGCAAATATGACAGCGAATGACTGAAAACATAACACATCAAAAAAAAAGTTTAAAAACCAATTGTCTCCCTTCCATCACATGATTAGTGAAGTGAGCAAAAAGACCATCACTGTGAGTAAACTAAATGTGTTCAATGGGTTTTTTAGGAAGATTCAAGATAAAGAGAGAAAAGGGCAATTAAAATCTGGTTATTAGCTTCAAATCTTGCATCTGTTTGTGAAGTGTGCATGTTCTCCCATGCAGACAGCCAGATAGATGGATGGATGGATGGATGGATGGACTCAACCAACATATTATTATAAGGCTGATTTATCCAACAAAATAATTCTGACATTTATTTTGCCATTTCTACCTTTTAACACCCTGTAATCAAAAGTCTGTAATCCTTTTGCTTCTTTAAAGAAAAAATCTCAAAACTATTAGAATGAATTTATCTGATTTTGCCAAAGCAAAAAAATAAGTATTTTAAGTGTTAGCGTTACATTACAAGTTACATTTTGTTCCTTTTGACAAATTTGATAATTTGATGTAAAATAGTAATTTTGATGTAAAATCGTTGACCCACCTTCTTGTTTTGGTGTTTACAGTCAGATGTACATCTCTTGGAAAGGACACATGCATTAAGGATGATGGAAAGTCTTTTCCTCAGCACTGCAAAAAATATGATGGTAGTCAAATACTGAACAACTTCCATGCTATTAACGTACACAAAGACACACAATACAGGAAGCTTAGTTAAAATAAACTGTTTGTCTGATCTAATTCCAAAAAAATTAACAGTTTCTAAATAAACATCTTAACTACAGTTAAATATACTGTAGATACTCACCATACTCAATATACGTCATAAAGGCAAGGGTGAATAACACAGCTGCGATGTGAAAGCTTAAGCCCTGCAGGTATTACATTAAAATAACAACAGGTTACGAACAAACTTTGTGATATTAGGATTTATTGTAGTGTCATAATCAAAAGAGACTTACATGTAGCAAAGTGCTGGTTGTGTAAGTGATGAGGATGGCTTGAAATTTCCCAAATTTGAGAGCTTTCTTAAACACATCTGAATATCCAGACGAAACCATACTAAAGTTAGAACTCTAATTGCCATTAACCACACAATATCTAACAGTTTAACACGAAATGACCTAAATAATCCACCACAAACTATTAACTCAAACTTACAAATATTGAGCCACTGAGACATGGGCAGGTTCCAGGAAATAACAGCCTCTGACATTGACCTGGGAAACTCAACATTCAATGGGTTAGCCATTGCAAGATCCCTGCAGAATCAGTAACACAGAGAAATAGTGGTTAATTATAATAACTAGAGAGCATTAAGGTAAACCAGGGAGCAGTCGTATTTTGTATATAAGCTGTATTGGTACAAACCACTTGAGATGGTCCTTCTCTTCTGTGAAGCCTGCACCTGACAGTGTGGTTGTCGTTTCACTCAAATAGCTTACGAAATAATTACTAAAACGGAAGCCCACGCTGTGTTCATAGCCCATCAACAACCTGACAAAGAAAAAAAACCATATACAAAACTGAGATGTTTAAGTTCTAATAGAGACAGATAACAAATTTGAATCCTGCATAAAAAAATGTTACCTGGGAATAAAACCTCTGGGAAGTAGCAGAGTGAAAGGAAATCAGATGAATTATTAGAAACAATTATTAAAACATTAAAATAATTGAATAATTAATAGCATAATAATTCATTTGATTCTAATTCATTGAATTGATTAATTAATTTCAGAACATTTTCTGTATCTAAACACTGAATGAGTCTGAAAAGAAAGATTATATAGTCTCTTTTGGAACATTGCTAAACATTTTTACATTTACAGTTGAATATTTTTCCTTGCAAAAATAAGTCACTGCTTCAAAAAGGTCAATTTATTGCTCTGCATCAATTTATTGCTCTGCATTAAGGAAACTGCTGAAATTACTAGAACTGGGTTTAGAACCCTTCAACACATTATCAAAACCTGGAAGGATAGCCCTGAACTGTCAACTTTGTGGAAGAAACGTGGTCAGCAAAAATCGTGAATGGAGATCACTTAAACACTTATTGAAGTTGCATTGTGAAAAAGCAACAGTAGAAATAGAAACAATTTAATAATGTAGGATCATTTCCAAAACTAAGGATTGGGACTATAAAACTGTGTCCATAAGAAAACCACTTGCTTCAGTGTATTAAGGAAACAAAATGCTTCAGTTTGCTAGAGAGCACAAAGATTGGATTTTGGAAGAGGTGGTGTAATGAGTTCAGACTGATCCTATTACAAAGTGATGGACATGTCAAAGTGAAAAGGGAAGTGTTTGAGGCGATGCATCCATCATGCACAGGGCTCACTGAACAAGCCCCTGGGGTGCAGTGTTATGTTCTGGGGATGCTTTGGTCGGTCAGGTCTGTCATCAACATTATGTGGCAATAAAATTTTATGGTTGAGTAATAAAATAAAATGATGTCAGCTGACTACCTGAATGTACCGAATAATGAGCTTTTCACACCAATGGATTTTTTTTTCCTTATGGCTCAGGCTTATTTTAGGATTCAAACTGTAAAAAAGTTGTTCTGGGAGCATGAGGAATCATTTTCACACATGAATGAGCCACCAAATCAATTGTACCATAATCAGAGCTAAAGGTACTACCTTTAGGGTGTGCAAGTTTTTCGCCACACACTGTAGAATTTGACATCTTAATAAAACATCTGAATCTGATATAACTCTGCTATAAATTTAATACCCCCTTATGAAATGTAATAAATTGTCTCATACAATTCACCTTTACATACTGTATCTATTAGTGTAGATTAGTGTGTCCACAATTAAATATGCAGTGATATAATAATAAAAAAATAATAATAAAAAAATTATATATATATATATATATATATATATATATATATATAGAGAGAGAGAGAGAGAGAGAGAGAGAGTAGTGGTAGAAGATATTCACTGTTCTTTCGCCTCTTCTTACTGAGGGAAGGGCAGAAATAGTAATTAGATAAGATAAAAATAATAAACAACAACCTGTATGCAACAAAATTTCATTTAATGGCTAAGCCCACTCTCCGCATGTTTTACTGCTCCATAACATTTTATGGAAAAAAAAAGGGAACCATATAAAATAGTATGAATATGATGACATGTATGACATTAAATTCAAAACCAACATAATTTTTTTTATTATTCTATTTTGTTATTTTTGTTTTCCAACACCAGGAGCAGATGGAGTATTTACTCACTTTTTTAGCACTTTGTCTCCAAAGACAGGGATGAAGTAGGGAAAGAGATAAGGAGCAACACAATTAGAGATCAGCAGGCATAACTGGCTCTTTATCCAGCTGCTGGTCACCTTCACCAACCAGGAGACACTCTGTTGAAGATAGGCTTGAGCTTTACAAACTGCATTCATACAGAGATTTAAGGCTGTTATGAAAGACTTTGACAGAGATTCAGTGACTTACAAGCTCTTTGCCATTCACTGCCTCCCTGTAGCTGCTGAAGCTGATCCAGGGCCCAAATATGACAGTGCCCACAAAGTAAATATAGCCCATGAACTCTACTGGAGAAGGAACTTTTTCCACTGTGCCTTTGTCCAAGTCAAATGCAAGGGAGATTGCCTTCATGGCAACAACCATCTGAGAACCTAAGTAGACATAACAAGATTTTTATTTCTGGAAAGCTGGCAGTCTTAATTACAACATCACAAATAATTTTTTTAATTGTTTGCTTCAAGGCTGTCTTTCAAGCTGTTTATGTAATATAATTTTGTAATTGTGTATATCACGCAAAACACTATTAAATATTTTGAATGAAATAATTACTATTATAAACTGACCTCTCATTTTGTGCCAGCTGTTTGTGTCCATCATATGAAGCTCTCTGAAAAACATTGTAGATTTCTACTAAGGAATGTATGGATATAGGGGTGCGATATATCTGCTGTTTACTAGTCAATGCAAAAAATTTAGACCAACATACAGCCAGGCCTATAGATTTTGAAACAAAGATAATATTTTGGCACTCAATATAGGAGCAAAGGCAAGACTTTCAGCTTTAGTGCAAAGGGTTTGACAAAAGTGTGACATTAACCATTCAGGAATTACAGCAATTTTTGGACATACACCCAATTTCGGGGCTCATAAATAATGGAAGAAACTAACATAATCGCAAGCATATGGATTGCCTTTAATACTTGGATGAAAATTTGTCAAACAAGGTCGAGGCACGGTCATGGCCTAACCGTGTACAGGTGCCAATGGAACTGGGTCACTGGTGTTTACTGATGGCCTGACTGCTGATAAAAGTTGCAGGATATATTCTAAATGTAGGGGGATTTACTCTCTGCTCAAATTCATAGTGCAGATGTATAATGACCCAAAACAAACAGTGAACAGTGAACAGTGAAAGCAGGAGAAAACTCAGCATTTGGTCATGTCCATGGCTTTCAGATTTCAGGCAGTCACTGACTGCAAAGTATTTTCATTCACGTATTAAGGCAATCCTTATGTTTGCAATTTCATTAATTTGCTCAATTATTCATGAGGGCCCACAAAAATGTGTGTGTGTGTGTGTGTGTGTGTGTATACAAATTGCTGTAATTCCTGAATGGTTAATGCTAAACTTTTATCAATCTCTTTGGATTAAAGTCCTGCCCTTTGCTCACATCTTGAGTGTTTCATTTATTTTATTCAATGTGGTGGTGTACAGAGGCCAAATGCCAAAAAATGTATCTTTGTTTCAGAATTGATGGGCCTGACTGTATATCATATAGAAATATCCTATGCAAATATGGTGTTGTCTATAAAAAGTAAAGACTGTTCAAATACAAGATATCATTTAGATATCATTTAGCATAAATGCACATTTCCTACACCGGAGATGGATTTAAATATTGTGTATAATTATGTCACATACCCCAGCAGGAGGTAGATGAGTACTGTGATAGAGAGGAAGGGGCCTCGAGTGCTGGAGTGGCGGCACAGAAAAAGGATGAGGTAGCAGAGAAGACTGAGCAGCACCACCCAAACCATGTGCAACCCAAAGAACAGGTAGAGGGTGTAAAATCCACATGCAATTGTGCTGAGGTGCTTTATGTATGCAGGCAGGCGACCTGTCAATGGAGAGAGAGAGGACATGGGGTGACATGTAGCATTCAGACACAGAAAAGCCAAAGTAAGCAAACTAGACATTGTGTTAGTAAAGGTGTAGGACTAGGACATATCCCATAATCCTGAATCAACCTCTTGATATACGTAGGCTCTGTTACCTGTGAATATTGTCATATCAATCTTTGAGCTTACCAATTCTCCACAGCAATCTGCATGCTAAACACATGATCAGCAGCTGCCACACCTGTAGCAGTCCCTGTTGGGCAGTCGGAAGCAAGCAGCCCAAAGGAAGCTCCTGAAAGAACTGCTGCCGGCTGAGAGCCCCCATGGCTGTCCTTCAGCTGCTGAGAGAAACATCCAGTCACTTTGGTAGCACTAAAAATCAATAACATTACATTGCCTTTAGACATGTGCACCAAGTGTCCTCTTTGTGAGCTAAAGACAAATCTCCCACACAACAGCAGCTAGTGTTGCTCCCTCACAGCTTCAGGGTTCCTGGTTCGATACCGAACTCGAGTTACTGTTTATGTGGAGTTCTGCAGCTTCAACTCCAAATAAATAAATAAATAAACAACACTGACCTGGCTTTGAATGAGTGTCTAGATATGTGCATGCATGATGCCCCAACCGCCCAGTGTTTCCACTATGACCCTGACCAGGATAAAGTGGTTACTAATAATGAATGAATGAATGAATGAATGAATGATTCTTCTTCCTACAAACAGGCTGCACTCCCTAATACACTGTATTATAGAAATGGGAGAGAAAAAAAATCGATTCAGTGATGTATCACGTTTCTTTTGTTTGACATTCATGTAACCCCACAATTGATCTTTAAATTAACTTAACTTGTATATGTTTGCATTTGGCAGCGAGGTGGCTTAGTGGTTAGCACTATCGCCTTGCACCTCCAGGTTCCAGATTCGATTCCCGCCTCAATTCTGTCTGCATGAAGTTTGCATGTTTTCCCTGTGCTTGGCGGCCACATCTAGTTATTTCCTATATTTGTATAAAATTGTAACAAAATCTGAAGAAAAAAAATGTAATGGAGATTTTTTAAATCGTGATATTTGTAGAATCGCAGTACAAATCGAATCGGCACATGGGTATCTTTATTAATATGGTATTGGGTGATCCCCGGTGATTCCCAGTCCCTACTATATACAGTGTGCTGTATAAACCATCGCTTCATAACCAGTGTAACACGCTTATACACTTATAGTTCCGTTTAATGAATGCTTCTATTCCGCAATGCAAACGGCGTAGCCTCCACACATTCCTGAATTAATAACCTTCAATTATATTAAATTATACTTATAACTCCTCGGTTAGTAAGCGTGACGTTCTGTCTGGTTTAAAGGAAGGTGAAACCCGGAGGATTAGCATCATCATACACAGCAGCTCTGTGATGGTGAATAGACCGCTCTCAGGCTAAAACACATAGAAATCATGTTTCTGCTTACCCAGATATGTCGCTCACTTTGGTTTGGTTGAAGTGAGGGAGAAATTCCAGTCGTGTTTCGGTTACTTTAGTGAATCCTACACAGCCTACACGTCTGGTACTGATGATGCTCTTGTCCTCCTGATATGCCCCATTCTCATTGAGGATGAGCTGCAGATCCTCACATGAGCTCAGACCCCCAACATCCAATCAGCTTCAGCATGGCTCATCTCTCAACCAATCAGAACAGAAATAAACCTTCAACTGCTTCTGCACATCACCGTGTGTGTGTGTGTGTGTGTGTGGGCGCGTGTGAAAAAAGCTAAACGTATTTCTGAGACACAGATCAGATAAAAAAAAAAAAAAACACTGGGTTTTAATATCGTTCATTTAATTGAACATTACTTGTCTATTATTATTATTATTATTATTATTATTATTATAAGTCGTATTTGTCCATATGATTACTGCCACATATTTGCAACCCAATTCTAATCTATGAACTTCTTACATACTAATGAAATATCTAAAATATTATAATGCATGAAACAGTAAAGCCAATATGGTTGAAATGTGTATTTGATTCATTCAGCCATTTATATTTATTTACAATAAATCATCTCCCAGTCCTACAGTATACAAGGGGGTATCAAAAAGTTTCAAGATTCGCGTCCACATATCCATTCGCTTTCACCGTACATCCTCCCTCAGAAGCCTTAAAACCTGCCGGTAGAATTCACTATTGACTGTCTGGTCCCTAGAGACAAATTCTCGATGCACAATCCTGTGAATGTCGAAAAAGATGATGAGCATACACAGTCGAGCTGCAGACCTGCCTCGCCTTTTTCGGTCATGGAGATGATGGACTGTCCCACTATGAAGACTGTTGCTTCATCTCAGAGTTGTACCCATACACCCAAGTTTCATCACCAGTAATGATCCTCGACATGAAGGACGGGTCATCTACAGCACACTGACGGAGTTCCTCCTGCTCCTGGGTCACAAATCACACATGAGGATTGCCTGGACTGTTCCGTATAACACACCGACAATGGCAGCAATGTTGTGGATTGTTCTCAGACGATCATGATGTACAAGTTGCCAAATGGTTTTGACATTTTTGGGGGTTGAGTTCATTGAAGGTCCTCCTGATCTCTCATTGTGTTCTAGTAATGTTCTTCTGCTCTTGAAGTGTGCATGCCACTTCAAACACATTGAATGACTCATTGCAGCATCGCTGTGAATTTGTCGAATCATGTCCAACGTCAGATTTTAATTCCATGTCCGGTCTTTGTTCTAACTTTGTTCTGTTCCATGATGAAATAGCAGACGTGGTAATGCACGAGGTCAGATTAGCACAGTTACAGCTTTTCATGTACACAGGACAAGTCTTTTGGCACACTGACTTATGAATATTGGTGCTCCCTCAGACTGTACGTGCAGCCTTGTGCTGCAATCTGTTGGCGTGTTACAAAAATAGTCTTGAAACATTGCGATACCACATCATATAACAATAGGTTATGTAAATACAATGCATGAAGAACATGCTATTGAAAAAAAAGGTATAAAATATTGGGTGTAATGCAATGTTACAACTAACACGTTAATTTTCAGCATATTGATGTAACCCCCGGTTTTTTTTGTTTTTTTTTTACTAATACTTCTATCTGAGTCGTTTTGTGATGTGTGTGTGTGTGTGTGTGTGTGTGTGTCTCAGGTGTTACAGGAGTTCCTCCTCATCATCAACTTTTTCATCAACTTACTCTGAGGTAATAATATACCTTCAATAGATTCCGAGAGCATCATTAGGGGGATGTACTGTATGTGAGCGGAGCCGCGGGTAACCTCTAGTTATTAAATGAAATAAGCAGCAATTACATTAATTACATTAAAATGAAACAACTAGCATTACATTAATAAATACAATAAATAACATATATTAAATGTATAATAAATACAAACAGGAATTAAAGAATAAATATAAACAAGGACATAAAGTAAAAAAATAGTAGGAATAAATGGGATAAACCTAATTAGAAACTATTTCATAATAGATCATTTTGTGGCGTTTTTGTTAGGGATTTCTTTGGGACTTTTATTTTAGCGAACAGGGAACCAATCGGATGCAGCAGCGCGGAGTGACTTTGGTTCCCGGAAGTGACTGCTGGATAAGGGATAATACATATAATAATAATAATAACCAAAAGGGTTGGGGGATTTGTATCCTCTCCAGAAAGATTGGAACTGAATCAGAAGTGAATTTAAGATCTTATGGTGTAGTTAGGACGCTTTTCCTACAACGTGACTAAGTGGTCAAGTTAATTAATATATGATTGACCTTACTTCTACAGATAGTAAGTCGCCTATGCAAAGATTTTAATATACTGTATCTAAGAGCACAAAGCGTCAAATTTCATTTATTGAGCAACTGTAACCTTACATGCTTTAAATTAGCAACGACCACCAGTAGGTCGCTTTCTCTGGTAACATTGTCCGTCTTTGCTAGGGAGTTAGCTTTACAAAAGAAACATGGCATATTTTCTGTCTTCTCAACTGAATACAAGATTGAAGCCCCTGACACTGAGGACTACCTCTGCCTGGTCCGCGCTATCTGCAAATCATCGACCATACAGCAGCAAATATGAAGGATCCGAATATTTGCATAGAAGTATTGTTCCTACTATGCACTACCAGAAAAGTTTACCAAGGTAAGCAATGGCGAGTTTCATCACACAAAGCCGTTTTATTGACTACAATGTTCAATATTGAGTTCAGTACAGTAATAGAATCATCACATTACAGGCTTCCTGATTCCTGTGCATTCATACTGACAGTCAAGTGTTGCTGTGCCATGTTAACAAATCTAGGTGAAAGTGCACAATGTACTGTACTGTTCTCATGCTGTAGTCACAGCAGCACTCATCCAGGGAAAGAGCTTTTCTTAAAATAAAATATACACATCTCTTTTGAAACACATGTGTGATGTTATTTTTCCAATAATATTTTTGATAGATTGCCAGTTCCAAAGCTGGAGGACACAATACAGAGATATTTGGCAGCTCAGAAACCCCTGTTAAATGAGGAACAGTTCGGGTAGGTAATAAAGCCAACTTAATTGTACTGATATTCTCAGGTATGAAAGTGCTTGTGTGTGTCTACAGTGCCATGAAAAGGTGTTTGCCCCTTCCTGATTTTTTTTATTTTTTATCACTGGCATCACAAAGTCTTAGAAATGACGTGGTAACTCTTTCCAGACTGATACATGTCGAATACTTTGTTTCTCATCTGTTCTTGAATTTCTTTAGATCGTGTTGCTTTAAAAAAAAAATCTTTTGCCATGCTTCACTTTGTCAAAGAGTTCTATTTAATTAAATATTGATTCAGACTATACAAGTACACAATAAATAAGAAGAATATTCATAAATGACGACTGATACCATTATTGTATTGGCCTTGCACATCTATCTATAAAAAAAAACAAATTTTTTTGAAAATTGTTTTGTGCAGCCTGTAGTTTTAGTATGCTAATTAGGCCCAACCTCCCTTTCCCATGTAATCGCAGTGGAGACCTCATTATACATTTTTTCATAATAACCATCATGGCGGACACAGAGCCAACTCGCAAAAAAAGACGAAAGCTTTTTTTGGGATCTGCCAAGAAAAATCTTCAGTTCCCAACATCTTGTTTTGACACCTTGTCATGTGACCGTGGCATTTGCGTGCTCATTAATATTCATTAGAGTCTGCCAAAGAAGGGCATGTACACAGTGTCAGCCTTGTCTGTGTTCAATTATTTTAATGTTTATACAACATATTGCATTTCCTATAGTGACTTCTATTTTATTTTTTTTTCTTCTTTTTAAGATTTTTAAGATACACAAAATATTAAACGTCTGGCAGTAATCAGTCCTGGCTTTTTTCCCTTAATATATGAAACCATCATTTAAAAACTGCATTTTTTCATTTATCTTTGTGTGATATTAAAATTTGTTTGATAATCTAAATCATTTAAGAGTGACAGATATGCAAAATAGTTAAATCAGGAAGGGGCAAATACTTTTTCATGGCACTGTATATGTGAATTCTATGTGTGTGCAGAAAAACAAAGAAACTTGCTCACGAATTCCAGAATGGTGTTGGCAAGCAGTTACACGAGCAGCTTGTGGCTCAGGACAAGGCGAACAAGCACACCAGCTATATTTCAGGTGAGAAGGTGCATTACAAAGCTTTACAAAAAAGATCTACATTTTTGGGTCATTAAAGGAGTTCCTGGGAGGCCAACGTTTCAGATGTGAAGCAGGCAAATGCTGTCGTACTGAGAAAGTTTTCACCTTGATGGTATACAAGCATTAATGTAGCAGGGGATTATATAGAGAAATAAAGGTAGTTTTTGGTCTCATGACGGTGTTCGTATATTCTGTACAATCAAGTGTCAGTCCTTTCAAGGTCTTGATGTGAACACCCCTTGTTTGATAAAGAACCCTCTAACAGACTTAAAAAGAAAATTAATATTGTTCTGCTTACATTAGTCAGTGTGATTTGGGTTTCCTCTTTAAAAAGAGCTTGCAAAAGATACATTCTTCAAAGTGATCTTGAGTCAGTACATTTTTTACGTCCATTAGACTGTTTAGTTTGTTTCACCACTACCACAACTATATTTGTAGCTGTCCTCTGAGTTTTTGTAAAAACAGGCTCCAATTTTTGGTGTTCAATTCAGCATCAAAGCAGCAGTCTGAGACACTGACTCTTCCATACCACGGTACCAATACTGTGTTCGACTAAAGCTCAAAACTTGTCAAACTTCCAATCTTAAAAAACCCTTTTCAACAGTAAACACTAAATTCACTATTTTAAATAAATTAAAATAAACACATTATTTGGTCGATCTATAAATCTATACTCTTGTTGCTAACAAAACACATGCTTTAAAGGAGTCATTGTTGTTTTTTTCCCACTTTCCACTAGTTTTTTTTAAACTTCTGAGTTAAGCCAAATGCAGCACTAATCAGCCACGTGCGCATCACATCACATGACAATTGTATAGTATAAAGTTAACTTTGGAGTGAAATATACATTATGTTAACCTTAAGGCCTACTTGTTTACTTTTTGTTTTTCCAGGTCCATGGTTTGACATGTACCTGTGTGCCCGTGAATCGGTGGTATTAAATTTTAATCCTTTCATGTCATTCAACCCTGACCCCAAACCTGAGTACAATAACCAGCTTATTCGGTCTGCTAACATGGTGTGTTCTGCGGTTCGGTTTATGAAGACCCTACGTGGTGGAATCCTTGAACCAGAAGTATTTCACCTAAACCCCGCTAAAAGCAACACTGATTCCTTTAAGAAGTTCATCCGATGGGTGCCCTCCTCCATTTCATGGTTTGGAGCCTACATGGTGAATGCCTATCCACTGGACATGTCTCAGTACTTCCGTCTCTTCAACTCTACACGGATCCCCAAACCCAATCGGGATGAGCTCTTCACTGACGAGAAAGGTCGCCATGTTCTTATCATGAAAAAGGGAAATATGTATATATTTGATGCACTGGATAGGGATGGTAATCTGGTGAAACCTGCAGAAATCTTGTCACACCTCAAGTACATTCTTGCAGACTCAACACCAGCTCCTGCTTTTCCTCTGGGTCTTCTGACAAGCGAGAACAGGGACGTTTGGACGGGACTAAGGGAGAAGCTTCTTCAAGCAGGTAATGGTGAGGCTCTTGGTTTAGTGGACAATGCCCTGTTTTGCCTGTGTCTTGATGAGGAAGAAATGCGTGATCATATACATATCTCCCACAATATGCTTCATGGGGATGGCTGCAACCGCTGGTATGACAAATCGTTCAGTATCATCATGGCCAAAGATGGACAAGCAGCTATCAATTTTGAGCACTCTTGGGGTGATGGTGTGGCTGTCCTCCGTTTCCAAAATGAAGTCTTCAAAGACACCACAGAGACACCACAGATCAGTCTCGGTACTCAACCTGCTGCTGTAGATTCAGCTTCTGCTGTCCGGAAACTGGAATTCAAGCTAACCCCAGAACTGGAGCAAGGAATAAGAAAAGCCAAAGAGAACTTCCAAACTGCTGTGTCGAAACTTACTATTGATGCCATGGAGTTTAAGAATGGGGGGAAAGAGCAGCTGAAGAAGAAAAAGCTCAGCCCTGATGCTATTGCACAGCTGGCTTTCCAGATGGGATGCCTGCGTCAGTATGGGCAGACTGTAGCTACGTACGAGTCCTGCAGTACTGCAGCTTTCAAACATGGCCGCACAGAGACCATCCGGCCTGCCAGTATATACACAAAGTCCTGTGCCCAAGCTTTTGTTCAGCAGCCCGGTCAGCACAGTGTGGAGCAGCTCACAGGTTTGCTGGATGACTGCTCCAAATACCATGGGCAGCTCACGAAAGAGGCAGCCATGGGTGAGTACCATAAGTTTTGTTGTTGGCTTGCCCTTTGAAGATATTTTAATAGCCGCTCCAATACTGTATTAACTCAGTGGAGGTTTGTTAGATGACCCCTTTGTAGGAGTGACTACAAAGGTCCACAGATACACACAGACATCCTGAGTAAAACTTGAAATCATTGCATCTGAAAAAAAGTTGGCTCATTAGCAACACAATGAAATGCTTTGTCATAGAGGGAAAGGGTGTTTCTATTTAAATATCTGTTCCATGGTATTCCATTCCTATTTTTCATCAAATACCCAGTGATGTCCTGTAAACAATTTCATCTATTACATCAGATTTGCATTTGTTTTTAAAATTGTCATCAGTGTTTTATTGTATATCCCTCACCAATCTTTTTTTTTTTATTCTATTTTCAACTAGGACAAGGATTTGATCGGCATCTTTTTGCCTTACGCTACCTTGCAAATTCCAAAGGAATGCCTATACCAAGTCTGTACCAGGATCCGGCTTATGCAGCTATAAACCACAACATCCTGTCCACCAGTACACTCACTAGTCCTGCTGTCAGCTTGGGTGGCTTTGCTCCCGTCGTCCCAGATGGCTTTGGAGTAGGCTATGGTGTCCATGATGATTGGATCGGTTGCAACGTTTCCAGCTACCCTTCCAGGGATGTCCATGAATTTCTCAGATGTGTTCACAAGTCCTTGGAGGACATTTTTACTGTTCTTGAAGGAAAGCCAATTAAATCCAGCTAAGTGTGCCTCATTAGAAAGATATGGGTTTGAGGAATCATTAAAAGGACTCATTTTAGAGTGCACAAAGATTAATGTTCTCATCAATGTAATTTTTTTGTTTGCAGTTGTTTGAGTATATCAGCTCCTCTGGACTTTCATTTTCTCTAGACAAATGAATAGTCACTGTTCATTTTGTGATGTGTATACCCTGTTAAAATCTGTAGCTATAAATCATAAGAATAGCTCACTTATAAAATTAGCATCGTTAGTGGTGGAATGGACCGTGGTTGATACAGTTCCCTTCCCATACCACGCACCTGAACTGTGGAGAAAACCATTACATTTAACCTGCAACAGATTTGGGCCTCATTCCTGAATATGAAGAAATAATTTTCTGGTGCTCACACTCTTATGCGTGCAGACTGTATTTTCACATTAAATACTCTCCTGCCGGATCATGTAGACAAAATCCCACCTAGGCAGTGGCTAAAACTTGCACTATTTGATACACAGCCCAAATATCAGTAGTGGAACTCCGTATGTGCATCTATAATTAATCTTTATCTAAAACTGACCTAATTTTTTTTTTCTGCCCAAGACACTTTTCCAGGCCAAGATGAAAATAAATAATCCTCCCCCCCATTCACTTTGGTTAAAAGGGAGGTGATAATTCATGATTTGTTCAAATGAAGTATAAAAATAAAAAAATAATGCCTTACTGCTTCTAGCAATTGGTTATTAAATAATTGATGTAAACTTTGCACTTCTGGAATGTTTTCATTTAAGAGTATGGGCAAAAGTTCCTTGGTTTAAGTGTGCTTATAAAAATAAAAAATAATGCCTTACTGCTTCTAGCAATTGGTTATTAAATAATTGATGTAAACATTGCACTTCTGGAATGTTTTCATTTAAGAGTATGGGCAAAAGTTCCTTGGTTTAAGTGCGTCATAAGTAATAAATGAAATGCAAAATAGGATTTTTTTTTTTGCTGATCTGAAAAATTATCAGGTCCTTGATCAAAACCTGATACAACCTAAACATGTTGCACATGTGCCAACTGGTCTGTACTTTGTTTAAAATCCCTCAATCATGGCTTGGTGTAACAATGTAGTTTACAGCAAACTGATTCATACTTCTGAAATTGACAATGTTTTATTTAAAAAAGGAAAACAGACGACAAGCCAGAAATTACTGTACAAAACACCGAAAGGGTTAAACAAACTAAATTAAATGTCTGTAAAAGCTGATGAATTTAGATTGGCTTGATCTTGAAATGGAGCCCGATGAGACTGAAGACAAGACACTTGAGATCCTGTACCAGATAGTAGAACACCCGGAGGCCTTCTGGATCCCTAAGAGGCAAAGAAGAAAAGCAAACGTATTTAATAGAAATAGAACCTAATGAGTTTACATGTGGCTAGGAGATTCCAAGTAGGTGCTTTTAATGTAATATTGTACTTATTTAATCAAATCCAGGAGATAGGGACAAATATTCTGCCATCCATTTCCACGTGTTAGACCCACCAGATTTTACTCTTGATTGAATTACTAACCCATAGGATTGTGCATAGATTGTTCAATACTTAATTAACTATTTAAGACACCAGTATTTGAATACCAAAATAATAATAATAAAAATAAAATACTGTTTGTTATACCCAATGTCCACATGTACAACACTAAATTGCACCCCACCACAGAGGTGTGCACTGGGACCAAAAGAAATCTCAGTATTGAAGTACAATACTGAAGCAGGTAATAAAAAAAATGCATATCTGAACAAACAATGCAAATTAGGTTGATTTAGTTTAGCGACTCCCACTTTACACCAGTAAAAATGCTCCATGCAAAGCAGGTTGCAATCAACTTATTTTATGCAAATATTTGTACAGCTCATCAAAATACTATATAATATATAACTAGTACTGTAGTCAAAAGTTAATTACTATAAGATTTTCACTAATTTTAGGTAATGAACTTGTGAAGCTTTGTTAGTGAATATAGCAAATAACAACCAAAATCAACATTGCTACTTTTTTCCCCCCCATAAGAAAGTTAAAAAGCAGCCATTTAAAAAAGTACTAAATAAAGTTAATTTATTCTTATCTTTATTTCTCTTGTTGTTCTATTGTGTAAAGCAAGTACTTGTTTTACTGCAGGTCTCTGAGAAATTCGAACAGTCAAAAACTCCAGGCAATACATAATTACTAACTACAAACAGATGTACAATATATACTCACTTAGACTGGTTGACATCAATTAGAGACCCAATTTTGGAGGTTGTGAATGAGATATGTTCATCGCCAATGACGATCTCCAGTTCCTAGATGGGAAAAAGGTTAAATTAATGGTTTTCCAAAACAGTCTCTGTCCTAAAACAAATGACTGTAATAAGAGATGGGGAAAATAAATAAATTCAGTTATAAACTCTTTTGTGGCGATTCACATATCGCCACACCGACTCCAAAATATATGTTTTAAAAACTATTGAAACATTTATATTAGAGATGAACCAGCCAAACGGCCAGTAACCAGAATTGGCTTGTTTTTCCAATTTAATTGGCCATGACCAGCCGATCTGCCTCAGATGTAAATGATTCTGTACCAAGCGAGAAGCACAACAGAGAGCATTTTTATGGTGTTACATTATCAACAACCGTTCACGTTAAAGGCCTACGATCAGCCTTTTTTTTTTTTTTGAAACTCAGAATTAGTCTCAAACCCACTCATTACACACACTTACACGAGTCTCAAATCAGTCCCGCGTGCTCAACTGTCAAGTTGAGTTTTGAGACTTTTAAGGCATCTAAGGAGGTAAAAACATCAGTTTCTTTAAAATCCTACGGGTGGTACACTCTGAACAATTTACACCATTTTCATCCCGTGTGGTAGGAGTAAATTATTTAACAAGTTTGTTCAGAAATAATAATCAAAAGCAGATGACATATGTGGTGCTTAGTAAAAATTTGGATTTTTGTTTATTTTAAAGTTTAATGTTAAACTCTTGTATTTGAAGGTAGCTTGTACTGTTTAAACGCAATGCTTGGTTTTTAAGTGAGGAAATTAATGTTGTGAGAAATGGGCTACACTTAATTACTCGTTGAACTTAACAAAATCGTGGAAAATTTAACTGGGCGAATTGGGATATTTTTTTAAATTGTAATACTTAGAGAATCGCAATGATAATTGAATCAACACCTAGGTATCGTGATCATATAGTTTGGATGGTGACTGGCGATTCCCATCCCTAATTCTGCTCACATAGTAAATGATGAAAATGAGGGGAAAATAAAGCAAGTCAGTAAACTTTACAAACCTGTCTGCCCACTCTGTCAGGAGGAGGCCACAGTGCATCGTCTTCCTTTGTGATTTCACTGTCGTCAATGATCCTCTTTAGTTCCTCCATCACGCTCTTGTGAACGTACGCCTGGGGGAAAAAACATTGCTTTTAAACAGACAGAATCATTGCTTTTAAACAGACAGAAAACATGCAGAAATGCGGTACCTCTTTCCTGATCATGACGTCATTTTTGTAGTTACTGTTGTTCGCGTATCTCAGCTTCCCTACATTTAAAAGAAAACAGAAACAGCCGTGTGATTTATTATACGCATTATTAAAATCGTATTATTGATACATTTTAGTAGATCTGAAACAACTGCAAACATCTACAAATATGTAAGATACGATAACACTGCGCCGCTAGACCAGTTTAAAAACGGCACATGATACAGCTGGGGTTAGCACTAACTGGCTAGTCATTTTAGCGACTATGGAACATTTTCTGAAATATCCTCAAAAATACAAAAAGTCAAAAGCTCTCAAACATAACCAAAATCAAAAAACATAACACAATAGATTAAATAGTTCCAACAAACAGCATTTAAGCGAGAAATAAATGCACAGTGTTAGCTAGCTAGTTGTGAAGCTAGCTAGTTTACATGGCGCCTCACTTACCGTCCGGCCTGAACTCAAACTCCAGAAACTCGTGTCCGAATTTCCCTTTGTGTCCAACGTAATATCTTAAATAAAAGTCGTTCGTGGACATATTTAGTCAAATAAAAGCAACAAAATGAATAGTTAATGTACAGCTATATAATTTCACCACTCGGCCCTGAGCAAACGGCTCAAACCCTTTCGCCGCCGATTAGCAACAAGCAAACGCGCTAGAAGGCAGCGCAGAAGAATGACGTCGTGGTCGTCGCATTTTGATGATCCGACCTAAGAACCGCACCTGCAATGTCAATATCCGCCACATGGTGATAGCAACGGTTACAACACAAACACACACACACGTGGTATGGTACAAAATTTTATTTAATCGTCCACCTTACCTCTGTTTATTAATTTTTTTAATTGCAGTATATTGTGAAACACTGAGACATTTTACAAAGGAATGCAAACACGACCCATTATCCACATAATAGTGTTCATTTATATATGAATCAATATCAATCTCCTGTGTAATGACCACAAATTCACAATTCTGCATCAAAACACACACAAACACACACTGTTGTACATAGTATAGTACCATAGTATAATCAAAAGTTTGGACTTTATTTTTACATTCTAGCAAAAAACTGTGGAAAAAAACATATGGCATTAGGTAATTAAGTATCAACAGTAGTCAGTTGTTATTTTAAGACACAAAGGGCTGTTCTGGAATAGTTCATGGAAGAACAGTATTGCCAAGTGCAAAATCCATCAAGCACCATGATGAAAATGTTCAAAGGAGATTATTGCATATTTTGGATGCCTTCAGCATTGTTGTGCAATGAAGAAAGAAAAAAAATCAAGAAGAACCATAGTGTTAGAGGTGTGTCCAAACTTTTGACTGATTACGTTTGTGTGTGTGTGTGTGTGTGTGTGTATATATATATAGTCGCCTGAAAAAATGGATACACACTTTAACAGTTATGTATGCCCTTTTTTAAAACTCAAATTAAATTGAATTATAGCAATATATATATATATATATATATATATTATTATTATTATTATTATATACTGTATGTGTAGTTTTCCGTTTCCTCTAAAGGTGTCAGTAGTTGCACCATTGTTGAAGCTATCATGTGACCGTCAGAAGAGAGGCGTATATTTTTCATGTTGAAGTGTGTATAAATTTTTTGGGCCCCTCTATATAAAACAAAATTTTGATTATACAAGAGAAATTGATGAATCTCATAGTGAACTCAAACTGAAATAAAATGAAAAAAAATTTAAATGCTTGCTGAAAATGAAAATGCATCTGTTATAAGGCATATTGCAATTTACTTCAGCTGGTGTCTGAGAGACTTCATTCACACAACCACAGGTATACATTATTAAGGTACGTGGGTTATGTTCTTTTCCCCCGTTTTGCATTAGTATTTGCGATTAGAAGCAGCACAATCCATAAGGAGGCAGTTGGTTAATTTATAGTTACTATCAGAACATACTTATTTGTGTTGTGACATTTAATACATAAAACATAAACCGTGTGAAAAAACAGTGTTAGTTACACAAATTGTATTTAATGGGAACAAATCAAACAGTCCTTTTAACACCACAAATAAATGATTCTCCATTTGGCCTTGAGAGCAGGCACTTTTGTTTTTAAATTGAACTACAGCCTTCAAATAACAATTAAATATAAATTCACTGGCTTACACAACCACCTCAAATTGGTAGAACAATCGCATTACACTGTTCAGCCATTTTACCAGTTACCCTGTACCACAGCAAAAGTGTATGCCAATACAGAAAGGACAATGCAGGAACATCTACAGTACTGAGTCATTTCTGAGAGTAATGAGATTTTGAACAGAATAAATAATAAACAAATATTAGAGATACAATTTTTATAGTCAGGACAGGACTAATCTGTCAGAAGAGGTTTAGTATTGATGAGCCCTTATAAAAGGAAAATGAAGAAGAAAAGTCACTGGTCCAATGCCTAAGTCCCTGCGTAAATCTCATGCATAAACATGGGATCCTGAGTTAGGAAAAAAAACAGAAGATGCTATTTCCTTCTGCAAAATAACAATAATAATAATAACAATAACTGTGTCTAAATGTGTTCGGTTGAAAAAAAATACATACTGCGTGAAGTGCTTTATGTTTGCATAACTCAATAATTATCTGAAAGAAATCAATTCTGTTAAATTAAATCAGTATTTTTGCATTTTATCATCAGCCTCTGAGTGTTGTTTAAAAGGAGTGAAAACTTGACACTGAATACAGTAGAGCAAGGACAATCATATGAGTTCTTGGTTTCTTTACTTAATCTGCATATATTTTGATCTGTGTTAAGAGAAACTGTCTTTCGACATGCTGCATAGGAGCTGGAGAAACATCCAATCTCTTCTTTGTCTGTTTGCAAGTATCTTTGTCATGTTAACATACTGTTCGTAATAAGCCACTGAGTGTTATTTTACAGTCCAAGATACAATACAAGCCCTGAACTATGTATAAGTGGATGTTAACAAAAATTAAAGAAGTCATCCATCATTTAAAATAAAGTAATTTTTCTCTTGAAATAAACATTAGGAGACAGGAAAGAAGCTGAAAATCCTTAGAGGGCAATAATATTACAACAAACTGGAAGAGGATGTACTTTAACCTTGATCATACGTTTTTTTTGTTGTTTTTTTTTCGTTGTTGTTCTATTCAAGTCATAAATCTTAGTGGAGTTTTTTCACAGCTCTTTGGCAAATTCTGAAATGACCCGTACTTTCTTCTTATTATTTTTAGAAACACTGCTAATCTGGGGCCAGACGTATAAAATATGCACAAATTATTATGACAAGAAAAATAGCTTTAACCAGTTGTTTTCAGCAAGGAACACTTTCCCCTTCACAAATAAGTGCAGCAGTCATTTGAAAATCAAAACACAAATCGATAACACTGTAGCAAGTCAAAGAAGGCATTTCTTGATTTTTTTAGTTTTAAATACAGTTTGCAAATTGTCAGTATGTACACATAACCCTCCTTTAAGTCCATTGTCACTCTTCTCTGCTTCCCTGGTAGGGCATATCAGTGTGGCCTGCTGCTTGACTCTGACGGCTGCCTCTTGCGAGGAGTAGCGTGGCCATTAAGACATCCGTTCAGTCGTTTGGTCAAGCCACCGTTCAGAATGTCCTGGATGTGCTGCACTATCAGATTAATGGCAACTAGAGAAAGAGGAGAAAAAAAGGTCAGACATCCCTCAGAAAAAATATCAGTTTATGAAATATTACAGTAAAATGGTTGACGTCTAAGCATATTGTTACCTTTATTTAAACTGGTAACATTGTGAATGAATAATTCATTATCTGTAATAAATTAATTATTAATCAATTACCTATAATGAATTATTATTTAGTTCTGGAGGGACATCATACCAAGATATTAAATTAGAACCACCACCATTAAATACACTTGAAAGTTTTAGCTGTGAGTCTGACTGGGTCTGTTTTACTAATAGTATATCTTTCAGACCAAGAAACATCTGAGGGTGGGTGGAAAGGTCAAGGCAGCTAAAAAGGAATGTGCAGAATTTGAGAACGGCCTTGCTAAGAAATTCCAAAACAGAAAAGATGATAACTGGTCCCAAAACATTTTTTTTCTAGCTCCACGGTCACACACTAATCTCACCTAGATTATCAGCTCCCCTTGGGATGATCACATCAGCATACTTTTTTGTCTGGAAACATAAAAACAAGAAGTATTTTAGTAAGGTTCCCAGGAAAAACAAAACAAAACAAAACACCAGAGTGCCCAGGTGGCTTTCAAACCGTATTTCATAACTGTTTCCTGGCTGGCACAAAGCCAGAGATGTTTAAACTAGATGATTAAAAGTTTCTCAAGGAAATTGAAGTCTTGTGAAACCTCCTAATATTTAATGGTTGCTATTTTTTTTATGAATATTGACAAAATGAATACAAATAGCTAGCTCTCTACACTAGTGTTCACAGAACATCTAATTTTTTTAAAGCAATTAAAGCAAACATTCTAAGCAAAGCAAACATTTCATGTGTGCATTAAAGGATCACAAATTACCACTTGAATTAACAACCATTACAGAGGCTAAAAATTATAAGGTATTTCCAGCTTCTATTTCCAGCATGGACTGTTAAAAAATAAAGTAAATAAAATAGTCAAATCATTTTGCAAAATAGTTAATCTGTGCATCATAATACAATACCGAATGATAAACTGTTTACATTTTTTTTGATAATTTGCCAAAAGACATTGATTCTGAAACTGACAGCATGCAGCACAGATGCTTCTTACAGCTTAATGATGGATGAATGATGCATACTGTATCTATAGCAGTGTCTAGCAGTTTTGTCACCCATCTATATCTCAGAAGCATCAGTAGAAAACATGTCTGGATGGGCATCCTTGAGCTGGCATGCAATGGTTGTCTAAACTAGCTGAGTGGAACTGGATAGCGATCTGCAATGTTGATGTTCTTATGCCTGACAGTTGCAAAAACTGACAACAACAGTAATAAAGTTGGAGTGGGACTGAAACAGTCTCACTTTATTAAAAACACTTTACTTCATGGAGAAGGATATCAAAGAGATAATAGTCCATTAGTCAAAGAAAATGAAAAAAGACTTTCCCCAATGTACAGTAGTCTTATTGACTTAAGTGCAGAATTGGCAACATTTAGCAACAAAAGTTTTCATACAGAGTACATTTAGCCCACTATCTTTATCACTCGCTACATTTCTTTACCATCTGATTCACTGTTTCTGACACCACCACAAACTAATAGTCTCTCTACAGCAGCAAGTACTCAATGTAATAGTTGACCCCTGCTCGAAATCCATCACTGCATTAATCAAGACTAGTCAACTAGTTTTTGGATTTATATCAGTAGTTACCACAGATTCGAAATCTGAAATATATCCACCAAAATCATATGCATTATAGGACCTGCCTCCTATCATTGATGTCAGTGCTGAACCCAAAGCAAATTGATCTCGATGAGGACCATCAAACACCGAAGTGATATTTATGCAAATTTGGTTGCCCAAACAGAACTAATTTGCTAGCATATTTTATTCCTCATGCTGCCTGTTGTTGTGCGATAGAGGGACACTGTGAAACTACAAGGTGGGCCTTAACAGTGATGATATCAGTTTCAAAGAGCACATTTCTCTTTTTTTCAGCTGGGTACAGATGGCAGCAAACCAAAAAATTTAAACAAAGGAGATACGCACAGACAAAATGAGGATAAGAAATAGCAATAGGTACTTATTGAAAGAGATATGGTACAAGAGTAATGTGGACCTGGTTTACTTCGCATATGTTTTAATTGTGAGCTAATGTTGCCTACTCTAACTGATTTTCTTTTTTATCCATGATTTTCTTTTCCCGAACAAGCATTCTTCATATAACCCTGCACAGATCTGGAAGGAATAACCTGTTTTGCAGCTCCTAGTTACTTTTGCCACGTATATAAAAAGTTGAAAGAATCCACAGCTACAGATGTCATGATAACACAAGAAAAAAGGAGCATGAAACACCTGCTTCAGTAAGAAGAAATGACAGTTAAAACCTGAACTCACCAGTGTACAGGAAGACAGTTAAACCAAACTGATCTTAAACTGAAACTTTTTCATGCCAAACAGCCCTTTGTAATAGAGATACCATTTACTAGCCACTTAAATAATACAGACATACTGTATGTGTATTTCAGCTTTCATTTCCTGATATTTACATCTATATGTTAAACAACAACATGGCACTTTTGGTAGCAGACCCAACCTTTAGAAGGGTAAAGGTAAATTATAGTAAACGATAATATTTGGATGCATATCCCTTGGTTGCAATTTACCGCATTAAAACAGCAACCTACTGACATCATCAAACTGCTGCATTTTTCTTTTCCTGGCTTGCACTACAGCTTATTTTAGTTATTGCTTGTTACCCTTTAGTTTCCTCTTCAGGAAGTGAAATGCATATGAAACTGAAGGTATGGTTTGGTGACTTGATGAACTCCTTTGCTGTGTTGGCGGTGTGTTAGGGTTATTGTCTTGTCCCGATTAGAGTGGATGCATTTCTCTGTAAACAGGCAGTCAGAATATTTATTTTGAGTTCATCCTGAAGCTACTGCCATAAGTAGCATCATCAATGAGAAAGCAGCCAACCAAGTCATGGCATGAGGATCATAAGCACAGGCTTTTCCTTCACTTTATCAGGGGTAATCTTGGTTCCAGAACTTTTGTGGCTTATATCTGCATTTCTTCATGAATTCCAATCTAGCCATTTGATTCTTACTCCTGATGAGTGGTTTGCATCCCGTGGTTTGGCTTCTAAGTTCATGCTCACAATGTCCTCTTTAAATGGTGGTCTCACTGTGTCACAACCCGTCAAGCTACAGCTCTGCCATGATCATATAAACACTCCTGTTCCACGTTCCCAACCACCCCTTGCATCTCGCCACCTCACCTTCCGCTCTCAACACACCTGTGCGTTATCACCAATCATCCTCCT
>JAQMYJ010000040.1:13137505-13151288 GCA_030014305.1 Clarias laeviceps | reverse complement strand
TTCCTCAACGACCATGAATTCGGATCACGGACTTTCTCTCGTCTCTCTGGCCCTGAACCTCGCTCGCCTTCGACCACAAATAAGCTTTGCAAAACCAGCCACCAACCTGTGCGACTTCTCCATTCTCTCGCCGGCTCTCCACGTCTCTGCAACACTGCGCGAGCTTCTTCGCCGGCTCTTTGCATTTCCCCATTCCTGCTCAGGACCCGCGGCGCTTCTGCATTCCTCCCAGGCCCACATTGCACACAGAGCTCTCACGCGCGATCCCGCACTCCAGTGAGACTCTCTGCTCACACCACAGCACGGGGCTTAACCCGCGCCTACCCTTTAATCCACTCGGCCGGCTCAGTCTGCTACACAAGCACTATCACGAACATATCATTTGTCACTCGGAATCACCGCTCTAATTCTGCATTTGGATCCATCACGCCCTCTAGCGCCCGCTGACACACTGAGTTTGTTGGTGATCTCACTGACTGTTGTTTTTTTTAATAGCTCACAATGTTTCCATCATCTTGTGCTATAGTTTTCCTTCACTGACCCATTTGATGTCTGAATGTTAGTACAGCAGTGGTTTATTTATTTTTTAGCACATACTGTACCACACTGTTGTATTGGCTTTGCCTAATGCTTGTGCAATGGCTCTGATAGATTTTCCCTATTAGCTTCAAAACATTTCTTAACAACAAATTCAGACTTCAAAGGCAAAACACAGGTCTTACACAAAGAGTACATATTTAAACAATTCAATTACTTATTTAAGCAATTAATCTAAACGCATGCTTAAGCAACAAGAATTTACTGGTCAGTTACAGTTCCAATATTTTTTTATCACTTGTAAAAAGAAACAAACAAAAGGTGCCATGCTCTAATTTTAATTTAACACAACTAGATGAAAATATCAAGAAGTTAAAACCTAAAAACTAACCTATTGTCTTACAGTTATTTTTACTTCAAGCACAAAGATCTTCATTGTTTAGCTAAAATGTAAGAATTCAAGGACATGCTGTTGTAATCTTTTAGGGGTGAACTATATTTATATAGACTTCCGGAATGTGCAACATAGAGTGTCATATCCTTTTTTCAACGCAATCGGGGAAAAGTGATTAAATAAATCTTACTTCATTTTCACCAATATTATATATATGACTAAGTGGAAAAATTGGTCACATAAGCAAAGAAATATCATCAAAACATATGATCAAACAACAACTTTTAGAAAGTCATAACTAAAAAACAGGTCCTCACTTTTGCTCCACAGGAAGGTGACTAGCTAATAGGAGGTTCTGTACACAGACAAAATGTGAGAAATATTTTAGAACTTACTGGCAAGCAGAACTCTTCAAATGCAGGCTTCACAAATGTGATATATTGACTTAAGACCTGCTCCAGGTCTCGTCCACGTTCACTGATGTCTCGCAACACTGATGAAAAAGACAAAAAAGGAAAAATCTAAATAGGAAATACACTGCCTGGAGGGAAAAAAAACAGTTATTCGCTTAAATTACAAGTAGCAACGTATTCTCTTCCAGAACCACTTTTTCACAATTTAAAACACTGGACAATTCCCAAGCTATTAGGGAAGATAAAATCCATTGATGAGATAGTCTGACAATTCAATACATTCTGGTAGTCAGCTGATATCATTCTATTGCCAGATATTGTTGCTGAGCCTAGGTCTGACCAACTGAACCAACTCCAGATCATAACACTGCCTCCAGAGGCTTGTACAGTAGGCATTATGCATGATGGATCATTGAGTTTATGTGGTTCTCTTATTACTCTGATGCACCCATCTGGAACAGGGTTTGTCTGGACTCATCAGACCACGTGACCTTTTTTTCTGTTCCTCCAATCCAATCTTTATGCTCCCTCCTCTTTCCCCCTGATTTGACAATTTGATTCACTATCAAGTGTTTTTTTTATGCCCACACTGCTGTTCAGTCTCAATCCTTTGAGCCTTTTTTGTACTGTATGTGTGCAAATACTCTTACTTTCACTATTAAACCAAGCCTGTTTACTGGCGATTTCTACTGGTGATTTTTTTATGAATTAATTTCACCAAGCGTTAAGTGATCTTATCTATGTCTTCCATGATTTTTTTCCAACCACATTGCCTTCATGAAGTTGACGGTTCAGCAGTATCCTTCCAGGTTTTATACTGTATTGGACAGTTCTTAGCAGCAGGGTGGTTTAGTGGTCCTCATGCTTGGTGGGTTTCCTCCGGATACTTCAGTTTCCTCCCACAGTCCAAAGACATGCAGATTAGACTAAGTCATGTCACAAATTGCCCATAGTGTGTGAATGCACATGTGAATGTTGACTGGAGGTCTTACTGTGGTCGTAAAAATTGAAATAAATACAATAGTCATCATTTGAGTCCAATGGTCACCATTGGCCTTGAAGGACCCTAGTTGGACTACAGATGGTCCTAGTTGGTTCCTAGGACAGACAGTTTTTTTTTTCTTTTTGATGTAGGCCAATATTTAGACTCCTCTGAAACTACATGCACCAGTGCTAACCTACTCACCTCTGCGTGAAAGTCGTGTATCAGCATCTGTGTCGACAAACAGTTTCATCTGAAAGAGATCCCGGATTTCCTGTGAGTAGAACATGAGAATACCTTCGGACAGCACCACGTCAGCCGGGTACACCGTCACTGTTTCCTTTTTCCTGTGAAGAAACACAAAGTTAAGAATAAATAAAATAAACACTGTCCATATTACTTTTTTTGAGAAGCTACAGGGGCTTACCTCGAATGGGTTACAAAGTCATAGACTGGGATCTGAACTGTTTTTCCCTCCATGATGTCACATAAAGTCTTTACTATTAACTCATTATCAAATGCATCTAAGGAGAAGAAGCAATAAAGTGGATGAGAAAAAAAGAACTGAACAGAGTTTGCCGAGGCCACAACTGGTGTGAACTTCAAAATAAGATAACTAAATATCAAAAAATTATTTTAAAAATTCCAACTAACAACTTACAAATATATCAGTTACCTGGGTGATCAAAGTTGTATTGTCCTTTAAGTGCCTTGGCCTTCTGTTCTGGGGTAAGTACCTTGTAGAAACTGTCCTGACTCAGGATGGCCACCTGCCTTTGGTGATTTTCAATTTTATTCTGGCCAAGAAGCTCCATAATCTTACCACACACGGATGACTGTAAGAAAAAATATATAATTTAAAAAAAATATATTTGTCTGATTTATCAATCTGTGCTAACATTATACTGTTGGTTTAAGGATCCTCAAAAAACTATTGACATGGCCCTCTGGGCCACCCTGCCTAAAAATCAGAAATTACAATTATAAATGATACTTGAAGTGACCTGAAAGTGAGCAATAACACAGAAGTACTTGGTCAGCTTATCCTTCAAAACATGGGCATCATCATTTAGAGGGCACATAAAAACCATTGCCCTAATTTTATTAATTTGTCAAGTGAAACAAATTAAAAGACTGAAAGATACACTAGAAAACCAAAGGTTTGCTGCCATCTGACCATCACACCTACAGTATGTATATTTGCCTTTGGAAGATTTAACCATTTTGCTACAAGAGCATTAGTTAGATTAACCACTGATGTTTGATGATGTCACTGATGATACCATTTTTATTTTTATTCCAAAAACGTTCAATGAGTTTGTGATCAGGGCTTTTTGCCAGCCACTCAGATTCTCCCATGGCAACCTTGGCAAAGTTTTTTGGAGGATGTTCTCCCTAATTTGGTCATGTCTAATTCCCACCCCTATTGTTAGGGCACCCACATCATCGAGAGCTACCAACCAGGGAGGGCAAAGGGTACAACATGCTTCCTCTGAAGCACATGGAGTCGCCACCCACATCTTTTTGAACAAGGTTAGCATCATAACAGATTTGGAGGAAGTCACTATATAGCCCATTTGCGTGACAACCATTACTGGTTAGTGTCACTAAAACTGGTGTGGGTGTGCAGGGGCCCTTTGCCTTCATGAATCTTGCTTTCTGATCAGGGACATTATCATGCTGGAACAACTTTGGGCCACTTAGTTTTACTGAAAGAGAATTTTGTGCATTTAAAGTTGTGGCAGCAGGTTGGGGAAGATCCCTGGATGTCAGATGTCTGCATATTTTTGACCAAATAATATTACAAATATATGCCAACATCTGCAATGATACAGATATTCATCACATTCAGTTTTAGGTTTCATATCCTCTGTTAGGATAGGTTTAATAATAAGGTTAAAAAGTGTTGTACGAACGTGTTATTACTCAGTTTTTACTCTCTACGTCCTTAACATTTAAATTTTATTACATAAAAAGAAGACTGGTGAGTCTACTGTGTATTTAATATATCAGTTACATTTATTTATCAAAGCCAGCTTCAAGGTAACACTGCTGTTGTTCTGTTGTGCTGTACTGACTGCATCTAATCTTCTAATTCCAGCAATTCCAGCATTTCCAGGTGTGAAATGTTACAGCCATATTGTCTTGAAAATTGTCTCACTTCCTGCACTTGGGGAACAGTTTGCATGTCTTGTCATGTAAAATATCAGAGTACAGCAATTATACATGTTTATCTTGTTATTTCATGTAGGACAACTGTTTAAGATTCATGAGCACTGGTATATTACAGTATGTTAAAACAGTTTAAAAGTGAGTTTTACAGCTTGTCCTGCTGAATTTTCTATTTCAGAACTTACCCGCAGCAGATGCCCTTAACTATATAAAGAAGTAACTGACCATCATCATAATAAGTCAAATGTGTAGCTCCAGTTTCAACCACCAACATTTTAGCTATATGACAGCATTGTGTAGGAGTTAATCCTAATCCTAAGAGTACTAATACGGAGAGTTTATTGTACATTTATTACATAGAAAGCATGTTCAGCAGTGGCTACAATGCAGTATAAAACATGAGAGACTAATATTAATAATATTCATTAATACTCATTAATAGCTTAATAAAAGTCAGTGTACAAGCATGTCATGAGAATGGCATAGGATATGTGTCACAGCAAACAATTTCACTGTTTCGAGATTCAATTCAATTATATTTGTATAGTGCTTTTAACAGTGATCATTGTCACGAAGCAGCTTTACACAATCAAAAGAAAACCAAGTTCTCATAAACTCAATAACAAAACACTATACCCAGTGTCATCCTATACACTAGCAATCCCTCAATATAACCACTTACTGCAGGATACTAAAGTTGTTCCCAAATCAACATTATATTACATTTTTAAATAAAGGCATGTGATCCTAAAATAATTCACCAATCCATGGCCCCAGTGGTCGACATATCTGTCTCTTAACTGTCATCTGTCTCTTAACATCACCAGACTGTCAGGCTTTACTGCACCCACTGACCCCACATCTCTGAAACTATTATATGCTGCATCAGGGCACAGAAAATAAGCCAGCTGACCAGACTTGGTCAATGCTGACTAAACATTCTTCTATCTCAGCTTGAGGCCCAGTGCAACCAGCAGACTATGCTGCACTTTATAGATCGAATACCAATATCACTGAGGATATACTAAAAATATTCAACATGGTTTCAATTTAAGAATAAAATAACGTCAAATGAACCAGAATTTCCTGTATGAAACATAAAAGGGTAATCTGTTAAGTTCAATATTTTGCCATCCTTAATTCTGAGTAAAAGTACCAACACAGTGTTCTTATAGGAATGTCCTTACTGAAGACACAGCATAACTTTTAGCATCTATAAAAACAAAAAAATTAAAAAAAAGATCTAATGGAACCAGACAAGGTCAATAACAATCTATATCTTAGGAAGAGCAGTCAAAGCACAAAAACATGGCCACAATAAAAACACTTCTTCAACTAAGTTGGAGAGATGGAGCAAGGCCATCTGCCAGCTAGGGATATGATGACACAGAAGCACAAGACACACAAAGTCGCAGACATAATGAACAAGCCGTTATTAGGCTGAAATATCAAAACACACCCTTATAGCAAAACATTAGGTGTGGCTAAATCACACACATTTGTGGATGACAGAAGAATTCTGTTACTGGTGAATGAATATCAAGAACACTTTCAATGCTACATTGCCTGGGTTTAATGGGATTAGCTCTGGGTATTCATATATGTATACAGATAAATATATAGATATATAGATACTTTCAGTGGTTTGTTTTTGGCTCTACTCCAGAAGGTGAAATATCTTAATCTTAATATCTTAATATGTGGTGGTCTTAATATATCTTGGGCACTTTTACTTTTTTCCCCATTAAGTCCTTTTTTGAGTTGCGTTCTCGGTTATTGTATTGTTGTATGATAATGTTCCTCCCAATTAGATTGGATGCATTTCTCTGTAAACTGGTAAGTACCAGAACCCTTGTAGCTTATCCAGTGTAGCCATCAGATGATTACTGCTAATAAGTAGTTTGCATCTTGTAGTATGGCCTCCATGTTTCTGCTCTCAAAGTATTTGATTAGGCAGTTGTGATAAGTTTACCCCTGCCCTGTGGATGTTACTGATGATGTCACTGCCTGCTTTTGTGTTTTCTTCAGAGTTATCACAAAGTTTCTGTCATCGACTGTTGTTGTTTCCTTTGGCTGACCTATAAATTATCTGACTGATGATAAACGAGTGGTGTCTTTCTTTTTTGGAGAAGTCCAATTGTTGCACTTGCTGTGCCCAGAGTTTGTTCAATGACTTTAATTGATTATTTTCTTCTTTCTTAGCCTTAAAATGACTTGCATTTCTCCCACAGACAATTCTCTGGTCTTCGTGCTCTGGTTTATAATTTTTTAACAACAAATGCAGTATTCACAGGCAAAACCCAGGGTTTAAACAAAAGAGTAGAACAATCAGAAATAAGACAGTATCAATCTTTTGAACACTCAATCTAACGGCAGCAAGAAGTTTTATGTTCTCAGTCATATGTTCCAATATTGATCAGTTAAAAAACGTGGGTTCAAACAAAAGGTGCCATGTTCTAAGTTGTCTAAGTGTAAATATCAAGCCACCTAACACACAGTACGACTTCATCTAAATCCCTGCTATCCGATATCACACAAATGAGGATGGGTTCCATGTTGAGTCTGGTTTCTCTCAATGTTTCTTCCTATTGTTATCTCAAGGAGGTTTTCCTTCCCATCGTCCCCCTTTGCTTACTCATCATGGTCAATCTACTCATTTTGATTCATACATTTTTTTTCTCACATGTTTCATTTCTCTAAGTTTCTTTTGATTCTGTAATGCTGCTTTGCGACAATGACCATTGTTAAAAGCGCTATATAAATCAAATTGAATTGAATACATATCACTAAATACATATCACAAATGTATTCACACACAGGAAAAGTATAATGTATAATGATATGATGTATATTATATTAATATAATATAAATGCTGTTAACCTTGCGGCTGACCCCATCAAGGGGTCACCACAGCGGACCATCTGATCCACACAACTTGACACAGGTTTTACGCCGAATGCCCTTCCTGAAGCAACCCTCCCATTTTTATCCGGGCTTGGGACCGGCATATCGAACCTTCTTCATAATGTTATCATATACAGTATTATATACAGTATATAAAACATATTTTTTTCTTTTCCTGAAGTGTATATATATATATATATATATATACACATTCGCAAATTAATTTTTAGATCTCAAAATCTCCCTTTCTATTTACATACCTTAAAAAAGCATTGGCTAAAAACAAAATCTGATGTTGATGATTTGACTGTGTTGTCTGAAATCTCACATGAATGTTTAGCTGGGTTGATTTGCATCATTTTATATTTATCAGTTAGCCCTTGTGTCCTGTAGATGATTGAACATTGTCACCCTCACCTCACTCTCAAGTGGGCACTCCCATCAGGAAAGACTTTCAAAAAGGTTTCATCATAGGATAAAGCTGATGAGTCAGAATAACTTTGCATTGCAGTGATCATTCCCTCAGGGGACAATTTGACCAAGACATGCCTTCTACAAGCATTCACTGTTCACCTTTGTTATTCACCAGTGTGTACATAAAAATCCATTTATATGACTAATTAGATATTTGAATAAAATTAATTTGTGTGTGGGAAAAAACTAGGTGGTGCGCAGAGTGCGTCTTACTGGAGACGCACGCGCACACCCACACACACACACACCCACACGTGTGCTACTGACCCCATTGCTGATCGTAGCCACTCAAATGTGTAGCCCTACCAGCTTCGTTCATCGGGTATTCGCGTTAAATAAGCCATTTAAACACTGTACACACACTCTAACGAGCAGGCGAGTGTAACAGCAGTATAACCGATCAAACAAAGGATCGCTGCTCTTTGTGAAGATGCGGAACTGGTAGACAAAATAGATAAACAGCGCTGTGTGTTATGAGCATCTGCAAACCTAAGAGTTACCTTTTAAGAGAAAGTCGTTAGCCTGAAATGTTCAGATGACACACAAGCGGATAACCTGAGTCAATCTGAAGGAATCCGTAGGCGAGCTAACCGGGAGCGCGCGTGGACACGTGAACAATGGCTAACCGGTTAACTCTAGTGTTTAGCACTCGATAATAACACATGAACCGATAACCTTGAAACTTCGGTGAGATATCCGAGTGGATGATAATTGTGTCTACATTCGTGGTCAGTGTTTGTGAACGGGGTGGGTCAGTCAAACACGACTGTTTCAAACAATACACCCTATTACAAAGGATGAAATTTAATACCGTCGTCTACATCAAAGCATCATCATCATCGTCAATAGTTTGTAACTATTTTAACAATGTTATTTTAAATAGTTACACTATAACATCGTCCAGTTAGAAGTGTAGAAGTATAAAATGTATCGTGTGTGATGTAGCTTTTCAATACGTCACGTTACCAGATTTGCTTTCATGTTAGCTATCTAGAATCCGACATCAAAGGGAAAATATGATGCCGGGGGGGCAAAAAACGGAACAGACGCTAAGGACACGTTAAGATCTGGCGTGAACCACGCGGTCGTGAGCGCTCCTCTACAGACGCCAAGAGTACATTACTATATGCATCCTGTCAAACAGGATTTTATTATTTATTTATTTTTGTCGGGGAGAAAATGAGATTGCCGACCTTTCCGCTGGCAGTCCCCCCCGCCACCCCGATGAGGAAAGGCTGTCGGATGGTGTGTGTGTGCTCGGGTTCACGGTGCTCCAGATCGGCCTCGCTGTCTCCTGCCATGCTGCCGGTCAGTGTGAACACGATCAGCGCTGCTCCGAGCAAAGGAACACGATCAGCCCTGCTCCGCCTCCTTCCTCTTCCCTTTGTGTGTGTGTGTGTGTGTGTGTCTGCAGGCAGATGCATGAATGACTCTGAGACAGGGCCTGGAGTACAGCAGTTGTTTTACATTACAAGTATATGCAGTCTAATATTTGTGTTTGTGTATGTGTGTGTGTGTGTTTGTGTTGATCAAGAAAAATAGGAATTTGGGTTTGGGTCTTGAGGTAATTAAATGCATTGATAATTCTTTCAGCTGTCAGTAGAAGGTCTTCACAACTGTAGTAAGACAGTGGAGAGAGAGAGAGAGAGAGAGAGAGTCATGGTCCACACTGACGATAATAGCTCAGGTTATATTTAAGATTATATATTACATCATTTACATTAAAAATATAATCCAAAACTTGATTAAACTTTGTATACAAAATTTCATTTAAACAAATTTCCAATTACTAGGATGAATTTTGGAGAATGATCAATGAAGTATGATCAACTATTTATGCAGGCACAGCAGATCCCCAGTGTTGAATTAGCACCCAGTATGTTGAATTAGCACTGTTCAGTGTTTATATAGTTCCAGTTGAACTAAAATAAACTCTAAGGATTTTACTTGTTGCTACTGTTTAAGAAGATCAGGGACCTGGATCGAGCCTGGCCTCAGGTGAGCATGCAAGGTTCCATTTTATGCAGGGGTTTGATAATACATGATCAGGACTGAATGTAGTCATTTAGTTGAACTCTTTTGTAAACTAGAGTATTCTAGAGGCAAATGTGAGGCCATCTGTCCGACAGCTAAAGCATGACCGAAATTGGATCATGCAACTGGACACTGATCCACACCAAGCACACCAGTAAATATACATCAGAATGGCTAAATCAAGGTTTTTGGATGACCTAGTTAAGATCCAGACCTCAACCCAACTGAAATGCTGTGGTGGGACCTTAAGAGAGCTTGGTATTAGAGAATGCCCAAAAACCTCAATGGACTGAAGCAATGTTGCAAAGAAAAATGGGCCAATAATTCCTCCAAACAATATGAGAGACATACAGGAAATGATTACTTCAGGTCTATTGCTGCCAAAAGTGGATCTACAATCTTTTAAATCATGGGGTTACTTAGGATGTTTTCTTTTCCTTTTTGGCTTCATTTTGTTAAATAAATAATCACATTGGGAAACAAATTATATGTTGTTGGTTGTCTGAGGTTGTATTTATATTTGCTTAATACTCAGACCTGCTACAATCAGATAATCATAGAATTAAAAGAGGGGATAGTATTGTTCTACTTTGTGAATAGATCCTGTAAAAGCAGGCCATCTGCAGGTCACCCATATCTCTTGGAAATGTAACACTAATCATCATTCTAAGTATAATGTAAATTTTAACACAAATGTTTTTTGCAATTGCAGCTTTTTATCTCATAAATATATATCAAAGTTGTTAGAACTATTGTCAATTGTCTGTTAATTTTAGGCTCTCTGTACATGCATCAAATACAAAAACTATACACTTACTGGAAATGTACATGTTGACAAAAACTGGAATATGCCTACCAAGTGTGTTTTTCAATGCCAAATCCGGGTTTGTGCGGATATTATATGTGTAGCCCAGATATATCAGGAAATCAGCAAATTGTCTGACAATGATACAGGGAAATTACATAAAAATAATAAAAGTAAACAAAGGAAAAAATATTGGACAGCCTAAAGATTACCCTCATTACAAACAGTTTATGCCTGTGCCTAATCTGTTAATAACTAATTCTAGTTAATAACTAATTCTGTAAAAAAAAATTTTAGATTGCTCTCTTTTATTTTGTGAACTTTGCAGCATTTAGCAGACACTCTCTGCCAGAATGACTTAACAAAGTACTTTGGATCCTTTATCAAAATCACATACTCAAGCTAGTTTGTTAGATCAGGGATTAAGAATACCATCAAAGAAATTTTGGGGGAAATTAGACATTTCATATTAGTGACATTCATTTATAAAAACCCGTAAATTTAGGCAAGTGGAATTAATAATTGAAAGTAATGCTAGCATATAAACAGAGGACAAGCCGGCCTGTCTGAACATGGATGTATGTAGTAAACATATGCTTCAGGGGACAGAAAATTAAGCTGTTGCTAACTTATATTAATATTTTACATCATTACTTTTTTATTGCATATAAATAAGTCAAAATGACTTTCACTTCCTTTTCAGCTTTCACACTCATTGTTCATTTCATCTCAAAATAATTTCCACTACTACAATAGAGTGTAAGCACTTTTTTTCTCATGCAAAATAGAAACCTGTTTCCTCTGAATGCCTTTTCTTTTCTCCCTTATATGTTGGGAAGTGTTTGACCTGTTTGTAAAATGTCTATCGCATTCCCTGTGGAACCAAATATGAGGCAATGAATCCAGGATCTTATCAAGCTTGTATTTCTTTGGCAGCTATGCTTGTTATTGTGTTAAGACCCAGTTACTGCTGTGTACATTAATGGAACTTGGTGCAGTTGTTAGGGTTGGCACGCACATTTGGAATCAGTGAGATATTTATAGGTACAGCTAGATACTCCGTGGAGTAATAACTGAAATTTAATGCATAAATGCAGGCTGACAATTTTGTTAGGAAAACCCTCTTTCTGTGTATAAACAGTAAATTACACACAGGGACATGCATATGTGGACAGAGTAAGCAAGTTATTAAGACATTTGTCAAGCCGAAGCGACTCATGAAAGAGCAAAAACAGAAGCGTTCTAACAAATATCCAAATAACAAAACTTGGACCGATACTCTAAGGAGGGTAAAAATTTCTTAAGGAAAATCATTACTGGTGACGAGACATGGACTCATCACTACAAGCCTGAGAGTAAACGCCACAGAGTATGGAATGGAAACATCGTCAATCGCTGACCAAGTAAATAGTTTAAAAGTCCATCATCAGCTGAAAAATTAATGCTTACATTTTTTTGGGTTTCTCAAGGTATTGGAATATTATCAGGAAATAAATAAAAAAGCTTGTTGACAGACAATGTGTATCGAAAACCAAGGAGATTATGTAAAAAAAAAAGTTGCATGTCTATATACATTTTTAACCTTCTAATGAGAGTTTCTTTTGCTCTACACGCGCACACACGTGTGTTATAAGAAAAAATGCATGCGCGCTGTAGACACGCGCCTACGAACACAAAATAAAATATGTTTTACACACACACATGCTCACAGTGTTATAGTAAACAATACACGCGTGCACGGATGTTGATTATACCAGTAAGAGACGCGCACAAAGACCCAGCAGGGGAGACGATAACCCACAATTTTACCCAAATTTTACCCACAAATGACGCTCGGGATCAAAACAAGAAGCGCATGCGTTATACATGATACTCGGTACTCGTAAACCAAGACCTGCTCGTTGTTTTCAAGAAAAAAATTATTACAAATCTTTGCTCGTCTTGTGGAACACTCGCAAACCGCGTTACTCGCAATCTGAGGTTCCACTGTATATATACTGTATATGAAAGAGTGACCATTTTTTTTCTGAACTGCACTCTTCACAGAACTGTACGCCAGTAGGCCCCCAAGTGTAAAACCTAATTTAATTGTTCTTTAGTATGTATTATATGCTTCACGGTCTAGTAGTTTGGTCCTACTGACTACCCTGTGTTTAAAGTGAGGGTAGAGCCCTGAAACATGTTCCGTTTAAAATGTAGCAAGTGATTGAACTATAATTTTCATATTTTCTGTTTCTCCCCTATACCTCTACTAACCCAACTTGTTTTGTACTGTATACAGATTTTAACCTTTGTGTTCATTCTTCTGTTTATGCTTGCACAATGTGCTTTACTATGACCTTAACGTCACAGTTACTGATAAATAACTTCCTACAATCTCACTTTCAATTATAAGAGTGTGAGGTTAAGAATAGCACTGGCATATCACCACCATAATCACTCCTGCTAAAGCTGAGATATGCAGAGAAAATAACTTAACTGTACTTTATTGCATTTGTAATAAAGATGTTCTTCTTGCTTCTGTTCCACCTTTTTGTTATATTATTTAATAGACTAATTTTACCTTGTTTAAATATGTTTAATTCATTTTACAATCATAAAACTCAGCAAAAGTAGTTGGCCTCCCCAGGGCATATTCTGATCACTATACGCTCTATTGCAAATACCAACAACAATAATAATAATAATAATAATAATAAGAAGAAGAAGAAATGGTTGGGCCCAAGCACCTGCATCATCGTCACCCGGGCACACCAGACAGTGGGCATTCATATTTATTATTACTGTATATATTTAAATTGTGAACATGAAGCCATATTAAAAGAAAATGGGGAAATACCCTTATCTAGTGGACATAGTTTAGTACTGCAGGAGTCAGGTCAAAACCATGTCTACACTGATAAATGTAAAAATTTTGTGAGCAACCAGTTGTTCTTTCTAAGTAAAAAATTTTTTAAGCATTACAGGACTTTGCACTCTTAAGATACAAGAACGTTAATTTTCTTCTATTATGTCCTTAATTTAAATCCTCGCCATTGCAAAACCATTCAACACAGTTTCACATAAG
>JAQMYJ010000040.1:13112065-13132200 GCA_030014305.1 Clarias laeviceps | reverse complement strand
ATTCATGCTGTTTTTATTTCAAAATGTCATTTTTTCAAAGTCCGTTTTTATTTCAAAATCCCGTTTTTCACGATGGCCTACTTATTTCATAATGCGACTTTTCAGCAGAATGAGTCGTTCTGTCAATCAGCGCCAGTGGGTTGGACCTGCGCGCCTGTTGGCTGATCCTTTAACATCGATTACTTTCCCTGGACTCCTGCTCCGCGAACCGCCGCTATAGCTAGCAATAACGTGCTAGGCAGTGGTGGACTGGCCGTCTGGAGCACCGGGCGGTTTCCCAGTGGGCCGCTGGTCAATGTGGCGGCCCAGTCAGTATGTAAATTTATTTTAAAAATGACGGAAACTATAATATTGCATCTCTTTTTTTTTATGCAGATAGATGAGTATGTTTAAAGAATAGAACCAAAGTCCTCTACTTAGACAGATGTCCCAAGGGAAAGGGAATATAGGGAACAGCAGAATTTATCCATGTATACATATACATCGTCGTGGACGAGAGCGTACGAGACAGCACAACAATCTGCCGCATTTATTGTTAAATTTTCCAAGACCGAACACATAATCGACATTATAATAATCAATATTTTCTCAGCAGTTTTGCAATGGCTCAAACACCACTTCTTTCACTGCCTGAGTTTCGCAATGTCTCTACTGGGACTCTGATTGTGAAAGAGGCTCTAAACTTCTGGGGTGGAGCTCGAGTTCAAGGCAAGGACCAAAAGAACTCTGAGCCCGTGTACGAACCAGCAACTGGTAAGTGTTTGGCTTCATTCCATATCTATCAAGGGATCATTTATTTATGGCAGTTTTGCATAATGTTTTGTGCAACTCACTTAACACTCATTACCTGAAGTTGCTCAGCAGGTTATGGGCCATATGTACTGTAAATATCATCCCAGCAAAGCAATATCCATAAATATTAGAACACTTTGGCGAATTTGTGTGAGTTTAACATGCCTTTTGCCGTCTCCAGGCCGTGTGCTGTGCAACATGATTCCTTGTGGGGAGGAAGAGGTAGATCAGGCCATAAAAAGTGCACACTCTGCCTACCTAAAGTGGAGTAAACTTGCCGGTATGGAGAGAGCTCGCATCATGCTTGAGGCTGCACGTATTATTAGGGTAAATAAACTTATTGTATAGTGATTCATAACAAAAAAAATTAAATCCCAAAGATCATAAAAACCCTACATGGATGCATATTTCAGCTAATGTTTAATCTAGAGACATATGTATGTACAGTATATTCATAAGAAATAAAAAAAAAAATTTAAATTGGAAAAAAATATTGGAAATGCAAGGCCAATTCTTTTGATTTTTCTCTACACTGAAGACATTTGTGTTGAAAACATTTGTCAATATTGGAATCCTCAACTGACAGGTTTTTCGGGTAGGTCAGGTGTGCACTGATATACCTTGTATTGATTGTTTAAAATATGAATAGGTTTAAATGTCTCTATTTGGTCTGAGTCTGGGGTTACCTGGGGAATGACATTACTGACAACCTGCACATGTCAAGGTGAAGAAGGTATCACAATCCACCGTTCAAAGGGGACTTCAAGGACAGAAATAAAACCATAAGCTACAAACCACATATAAGCAGTCAGATTTAGAAGGTGAGATTAAAATTTGGAAATACTTGTAAATACAGAGATGAACCACAAAGGTGTGGGAACCAGGGTTTACTCCGTTTTAATAGTTTTGCTGATCAAAATTTTAGGTGGTTATCCACTAAAACCGGTGTGTTCTAAACACCTCTAGGTGAAAATTTCAGAAAATGAAATTCTGGTCTGTTGTTCTTTTAATTTATTTTCTTCAACTCTAACCCAAATGTCTTCAGTGTAAAACAAAAAGAAGCTAATTGGCTTTGCCATTCCAATACTTTTGGAATGAACTGTGTTTTACAGACTACATGCAATCAAAACAAAATCTGCAAAGATGATTTAAACACTGTCTTCAATACCTTACTTGCACAGATGCAATGAAAATTGTTCTTTAGATTCAAAGAAACCTGCTTAAAACAATGTTCAAACACTGCTTTAGATAAAACAATAAATTATTGGTATTCTCCAGCCAAAACTGGGGATGGTTTATGATGCATGTTTAATAATAGTCAATTTAATATTTGCATTATTTTCAGTTGAACTATCTTAAGCTTGTACCAACACATTCAACAACAGCATATGGCTGACAGTTGCAGTGTTACAATGTTACAGTGCAATGTCGATACACTATACAAATTACATATATAATTTGCTTTAATGATAGATTTAGCATTCTGTATTGTGCACTTATTCCATGTTGCTTTTAACAGGAGCGTAGAGATCAAATTGCTATATTGGAAGTGATGAATAATGGAAAAAGCATCACTGAAGCTAAGGTGGACATTGACATTGCCTGGCAGTGTATTGAGTACTATGCTGGAATTGCTCCGACACTAGCAGGTATTTTTACAGTTGTAAAATGTTAAACCAGTGATGCATGCATGAATAAAAAGGAGGTCGTAATTGCATTATGAGTTTTGTGTGTGTGTGTGTGTGTGTGTGTGTGTGTGCGCATGCCAGGCCAGCACATTCAGCTTCCAGGAGGCTCTTTTGCCTACACACGTAGGGAGCCACTGGGTGTTTGTGTGGGAATTGGAGCCTGGAACTATCCTTTCCAGATCGCGGCATGGAAGTCAGCCCCAGCACTAGCATGTGGTATGTAAACAATGTTAAGTGTTAGTTACTTATGATTACTGCAGTGTATATCCATTACATAATTGCGAATGGCTATGTAAGACTCCTCTGTGCTTGCCTTTGCTGAACACTGTTTAACTGGCACCAACTTTCTCTCTTTCACGTTTTTACTTGCGTAGGTAATGGCATGGTGTTTAAACCGTCTCCCATGACTCCAGTGACAGCAGTGATTTTGGCAGAGATCTATAAAGAAGCTGGTGTTCCAGATGGACTGTTTAATGTGGTACAGGGAGCAGCTGAAACTGGATCTCTGCTGTGCCACCACCCCATGGTAGCCAAAGTGTCCTTTACTGGTAGTGTGCCTACTGGCAAAAAGGTAACTAGAAGGGCTTGTTTATGGAAACGATTTTGGTGTTCAGTTTTGGTCTATCTTTGCAGTAGTTTGGGGGTTAATCATATGTTAATCACATGTACTTATTGATCATTAGTCATCGGGCTGTATAATTTAGTGAATGAAATTTTTTTAGATTGAATGAGTTCATTATTTAAGAGAGTAAATAAGAGATTAACTCTCTGATTTAAGAGATTTACTTGCATATATTGTAGAATGTACTGTTCTGTTGCACTACATTGCACAACCAATAAGCAGTTTAAACATTGATGATGTGCACCCTTAACAAAACAAAATGACTTGCTTTATTCTTCCTTGGATAAAGACAGTCCTTAATGTTGTAAGGTGTTTGCCTGCTGAGTTTATTTGAGCTAAAGTGTGAACCATCTTATAAAATATTAAGGGGAGCCGCAATAGCGCATTTTCTTTTTTTTTTACACACCTGGAATACCATGAAAGAAGAGGTGGCTTTTTATTGCAGCATACCAGTTATGCTAAAATGTTTAAATGGAAACACTCAGAAACCCCTGCTTTCTATTCAAAGCAATTGATGTAGTCTCTATATAGTATATAGTCTCTATATAGTCTCTACGTAGTCTCTATATATATATCACATTTCTCTAAAGGAATTGGAGAAATTTTGTTTTGTTTTTGTAATTAATGATTGGTGCAATCATAACTCACATCTTATTTTGGAAATGCATTTCTCTGCCTTTTTTGTGTGTGGTAGTAAAATGTGCAGTAATTTCTTAAATAAATAATCCTTAATTAATCATTAATTTAAAAAATATGAATAATAATTTAAGATTAATGATAAGGTATATACAAATTAATATAAATTTGTATTAACTTCCTTGCTTGTAAGTTAAATAATTTTGGAAACATCTTAGAGTTAAAGAGTTGAAGGTATAATTAAAATTCTTTGGAACAACTAATTGAAATATTCCCTGATTGGCCTAAAATATATTATTGATTTTTATAAGGAAACGATATAAAGCACTATGGAATATTACATTGCATGCTGTATTCCTTTGTTTGTAAGGTTATGGAGATGTCAGCAAAAGGTGTGAAGCAGGTGACACTGGAGTTGGGAGGAAAGTCACCACTCATCATCTTTAAGGACTGTGAGCTAGAGAATGCTGTCAGAGGGGCTCTAATGGCAAACTTTCTTACCCAGGGAGAGGTAATGGCCAATTCATATAAGGGAGAATTATTGTCATCATATATTCCAAATATATTTTTTTAAGTTGTTCCTGTTAATTAGCATGTTGTTTTTATGTATGACCTTAAATAAGTACAGATGTACTCCTTGTATAATAGCAGTGTTCTGCTTGCTGCAGGTGTGTTGCAATGGGACACGAGTTTTTGTGCAGAAGGAGATTATCAAGCCTTTTCTAGAGGAGGTTGTAAAGAGAACCAAGGCCATCGCTGTTGGAGATCCTTTACTAGATGGGACACGGATGGGTGCACTGATCAGCAAACCCCATATGGAGAAAGTCCTGGGCTTTATTAAACAAGCTAAAGAACAGGTACTACTGATAAATCCTATTTAGTAAAGATTATGAATTTCTGTGAAAAAAGACTAGAACACTCTAGAACCACTCAGGGCAGGATTTTGAATAACTGCTTGTAGGAAGATGTATTTCTTCACAAGCTGTCACCGACTTGGTACATGTATAATTTTTTAACTACAAAATGCAAATATTTAAAGAGCTGACCTAAGGGTACCTACCAGCTTAGATAAAAATATACTCCCATGTAACAACACTATCATTTTCATAATAATTTTGTTTGTGATTCACACAGCAAGTTGGTTTGAAATTATTGTAAAACTTTTCATGGCAGATCACAGTGCACACACAACTGACTTATGTCGGTCAAATTAAATAAATGCTGCACTAATAGGTCTGATCATTAATAAAATTAATCTAATAAGAACATGTGACAGTACATGCTGGTCACTGTAATGTAATTTATAATAGAAATGTATATTTAATGCCTCATGTTTTATTTCAGGGAGCCACATTGCTTTGTGGTGGAGAGCCATTTGTTTCTAGTGACCCCAAACTCAAAGGAGGTTACTTCTTGTCCCCTTGTGTACTGGGTAAGTACTGTTTTTATTTATATTTGTTTGGAGATGCACCGATCCATCAGCCTCAGATATTACAGATTTACAGATAGTGCACAAGCTTCTGACTGGCCAACAGACTCTTATGTCAACTCACATCAGCGGCATTAGCCAATCATGTGCGACTGCGCTTTATTTATGCCCCTATGGGTGACTGTGCAGCATTTCAGGAAGCCAGTGATTCTGCACAAAACATTTTTATCCTCACTCTTCATATTCTTATTCTGTTCTTAAAATATTTTAGATGTACTGGTATTTCACACGCTAGGGCAGGGATGTGGGAGAGCCAGATGACATGGCATGCCAAATAAACACAGACTGTGGGAACTTCACGGTGGAATTGGATTCTGTGTATCTCCACTGTGCCTTGAGACTCTGGGACCTTAATTTACAAATAAAAGGCAAAATTTACTTTCGTCAGAAATTAGGTCTTTTGATCACTGAGCAACAGTCCTGTTCAGTAAGATGCTTCTGATGTCTCTGGTTCAGGAGTGTCTTGATAATAGAAATGCAATTAGCTTGAGCCCTTTTCCTGATGTCACCAGTGCATGGTGCATCTTGTGCATCCCGTCTCAGTCTACTTCTTGTGAAGCTCTCCTAAGATCTTCCTAAGGCTGCAGTCATCCATGATCCTTCTGCATCTTTTCCTGCCATACTTGTCCCTTCCAGTCAAGATGTAAGATGTAATCATTGGAATTAAAACCAAAAAGGTTTGGATATATTTTATTGTACATGTAATGAATCTGGAATGAGTTTCACTTTTTTAATTAAATTAAGATGAAAAAACAACTCCCACGATATTCAAATCCCTAATCACAAATTCCCACTCTTGCTGTTTATCATTGCAGTTCATATGAATTATGTTTCATTTAATGTTATAAAACAAGACACTTCCAATTAGCATAACAAGGGTTTTAGCGTTTTCCAGTATTAAAAAAAATAATAATAAAGTAATAAAAAACTCTCAGATGTGATACACAAGTGAATCTTTTTCTTTTTTTTTTTCATTTTTCTGCATTCATAGATAACTGCAGGGACGACATGACCTGTGTAAAAGAGGAAATCTTTGGACCTGTGATGTCCGTTCTGGTGTTTGACACAGAGGAAGAGGTTTTGCAAAGAGCCAACAACACAACTTTTGGTCTGGCATCTGGAGTCTTCACCAGGTATGGTCCTGCATCAACATCTCATTCGGTTATCAGCATGATCTTCGTAAGAAAACTTAATGTAAGTGTAAGGGATTCTCTTATACATTTCATCATTTTGTTTCACATGTGTGTAGGGATATTTCTCGGGCCCACAGAGTGGCTGAAAACCTTCAGGCAGGAACGTGCTTCATTAATAACTATAACATCAGTCCAGTTGAGGTCCCATTTGGAGGCTACAAGATGTCAGGTATAGCTGCTGGGAATTAATTATTCAGTAAAATGTTTGCACAGATGCTATTTAATCTGTATGCTTTGATGTATGTGAATTAAAGCCATTAGACTCAGCAAATAACTCTTGTTTTTTGGCTTCCCAGGTTTTGGCAGAGAGAATGGAACAGTGACCATCGAGTATTACTCCCAGCTGAAAACAGTTGTGGTGGAAATGGGAGATGTTGATGACCACTTTTAATATAAGACCAACCTGTTTTATTGCAATGTGAAAAAACAGTGACTGTTCTGTTGTGTATAAAATGTGAACTCTTCTATCTGATCAACCAGATTCAAATACCTCACAAAATTTTTGAACCAAAATCATATTACAACCAAAGTGCCTGCTAAATAATTAACTACCCTTCCTTGCACTTTCATCAAGATTTTCTTAATGCATTTCTACACTACACCATTTAAGCACTATTTGTAAATTTTGCATGGCCGTTATAGGAAACATCTAGACAGTGGTGGATAAGAGAGCAGGCTATTTCTTGTGAAATTTTTTTTTCTTTTCTTTTTTTATCTTAAAAAAACGCAGTTGTCACATTTGGAAATAAAAGTTGCCAACGTTACACTTTTTTGTGTGTTTGCGTCACTCTGACATCAACCTTATGACTGCCGAACTTATAGTCCTTGAATCTTTAGAAGACAACACTTAGAAAACATGTAGAACATTTAGAAGATGGCAATCTCCATCTGTCCATTAGGCAGAATAAAACAAACGGAGTATTATCTGAATATTTTATATACATCAAGAAGATAAAAAATAAATGTTCAGTGTCCAGTCGTCCAGATATTGGTCATGTGATGCTTCATAGGGCTAACAGGTTTTCATTCAATGGCTGTATGTATGAATGTATTTGCAACACATCACAGTGATATTATACCAAGCCTTCATAACTACAGTAAACACTTAACAAAAATAGTTAATATAAACATGATTTTTAAAAACATGTGTCTGAAATGTTCTGATTAAACTACTTTGGCTTTAATGTAAGTTCCATAAAAACAAACAAAAATGCAATAAGTGATAAAGTGCTTAAAAAAGAGGGCTATTTTATAGTATTCTTAAATCATTATTTGTTTTTTGTTTTACTACACAAAAAGCTTTAATATACAGGATTTACCCACATAACCATATTATTACTATGCTTATTATTAACCTTTAGAAATTAATATTTGTGGAGCAGTACTATTCTATTAGCCCATTAGATAAAAATTTATCAGAAAATAAAAAATTTTTCTTGAATCTTAAAATTTGTCAAAGTTTGGTCCCTCACTCCTGTACCCCTGGCATCACTGTCGCATTGCACCAACAGGTCCAGGGTTCGATTCCCATGTTGGGTCTGTTGCCAGTGGACTGTAGCATGTTCTCCCAGTGCTTGGTGGGTTTCCTCTGGGTTCCTCCCACAGTCCAAAGCCATGCAGATCAGGCTAATTGGTGTTTCTAATTTGTCTGTAATGGTCCTCTGGAGAAGGAAATGGCACCCCACTCCGGTATCCTTGGAAGGCCTGGTGTACTATGGTCCATGAGGTCACGAAGAGTCGGACATGACTGAATGACTAAACAAACAAACAATATGGTTTTCTCTTTTTTTTTTCCTGGCAAATTCCACTTGTTTTTATGCTTTTCTTATAGTCTTTAGTGGTATTAATTATATTTGAAGTACTTATTTATTCTTATATTTATTATCTAATGTGTGTAGGTCAACAACTGACATAAATGAAAATAGTGTCGAGCTGATGTGCATTCTTCAGAGAATATTCAAATTACAGAAAATACAAAACAACACTTTTTTATATATTCGAAGAAACCATTTGTTTTGTTAGAATAAAAAAAAGGATTTATAGTATTTTGTTTAAATGTTTTAATGACCATGTGGTTACACAATCATTTTCAAGAAGAGCACTCGTCCAAAAATATTTGAGGAAAGAACAGTGAAAGCCCCGAGGAAACACAAGTCCTGATTACACGTTCCGCCCTGTTTATGCAGTTCCCTACTTCGAAGAGTTTAATATAATTGACGTGTGCGCGTATGACTAGTAAGTGCTTCTAATAACCTAATTCTTCATATGTAAGGACACTAAAAGCGAGACTCTGGCTTGGTCAAAAAGACGGGAAACCTTTGGAACTTCCGGATGTGCTGTCACTCCGAAACGGAATTCGTCCTCACGGTGACGTCATCAGCTCGGTCCAACGCTGTGAATTTTGCTTGGTGTGAAGCCAAAACCGAAAGCAAGCTCTGCTAAACTATTGCCGTGGAAGCAAATGGACTTGGTGAGTATCTATCATAATATTTCCAGATTAGTTATTTTTTCTGTTTTTTAATTAATATCTAATATTTGAGAGTAAATAAACGGACCTGAGTAGAAACAAGTATCCTAGCTAGCTAGACCTGGAAAGTACAAAGTGTTAGCAAAGTTTGCTAAACATTACATTATCGAGGATAATGCCACTGAATTAGTGAACCATATTTATACTGTATGTCATACTGTAATGTATTCTTAATGACACGAATTGACCTAAATTCATTAAGAATCGAGATTGTATCACATGCTTGTCATGGCATTTTTGTAGTTCTGTTTAAAAAAAACTAAACTTTGTTTAGTGAGCTTTATTCATGCACTGTCTTCATTATAGTCACATGGCTGGTTATTATTTCAGCCACTACCCTGTTCATTTTAACACTTTGTTCTTCAACTTTCTTTCTTGTAACAGCAAATCCACAGATTTACACTGAATTGACTGACTCCTCTCTTAGACAGCTGGATTGTCCTGAAAAAAATGGATGGTAATCACCTGTACATTTCCTCCTTCTCTTTATCATCATACTCACCGCACCATCTATTATTTTGTGCATCATTTCTTCATATCGTAGCATATCTTCTTGCATATCGTACTTTGTATGACTGTGTATGTGAAAAATGTAATTTGCATTTTAATAATGTAGGACAGGAAACTGAGCAACCTGAGGACACTGATACAGAAGTGCATAACCAGCAGAAGGAGAGTGAAAAAGGTGTGTAACACATTCTCTTTATCATTATACTCACAGCACCATCTATTGTTTTGTGCATCATTTTTTCATTCAGTATGTCCTATGTTTTGCAGACAGTAGACATAATGTTTAATGTTTAAGCCACAAGTGTAGATCTAGATTGTAATTTATTCACTCTTTTTGCTAAGAGGTTGCTCTTAGTCTACTGAATTGCACCAAAGCAATGGACTAGGTTCTAAAGAAAATTCATGAATTAAATATATGATTATACATGAAGAATGAATCAACTATTTATTCCACATATCTGTGTATTTACAGTGTGTGTTAATAAGGATATATCCAAATTATGGATTATATTTATTATGTCTTGCACTGATTTATACTTCTAATTAAGAGAGGTATTTTTGGAGCAAATGTTTGCACAAATAAAACCAGTCTTGTTTGTCTTAACGTGCAAACTCTTTTGGTACCATTGAGGACAAGAAAGATCTTTTCCCACCTCCTCCCATTGAGATTAAGAGCTGCCTCTGGATTTATGTTGAATGAAGTCATAAACATATGTATACTATACAGGCTGCATTTTTTTATGTTTCCAGTTGTATGAAATAAACCAGTTGATTACAACATTTTTGGTTTTAAAACAAAAATTTTACTTTTTGTACATATATAAAAGGGGATATGAAGCAGCCTGAGGATGATGCCCAGAACATACAGCAGATAAAACAGCCTGATCAAACAAAGAAAAGTAATGAAGGTATCTTACGTTTTATGTCTTATGAAATAATCTAGGCTGAAATGTGTTTAGCGAAATAATGATTTGGATTATTTGCAATGTGTTCTTTAATGGGATTCATTGCATTTGTTTTTACAAATCATTGCATTTGTTTTTACATTCTTTCACTTAACTTATGCCTGGTACAGAACTTGTTTAATATCCAGTAGTGATATTAACCATTTAATTACATTTGTCAATTTACTAGGTGGAGATGCAGACAGTGGTAAGTCTGAAGAAGAAGAAGAAGATAAAAAGGAAGAAGAAAAGTGTTCTTCAAATGATGGTAATTAAAATAGACAGGTTTTTCTATTCCATTTGCATTTATTTAATCCACAGCAACTTCAGTAACCTCACAGCCACAAAAATAATATATTTGACCTATTTTTATATTATTGTTATTTTGCATTGTTCATCCTTATTTAACCAGTCTATTGTTTACTTAATCTAAAGGTGAAAGACATCAGGAAGAGGACAGTGAAGTTCCTTTTTCAGAAAAAAAACAGGAAGGTAAGAGCTCAGAAAAGAAACATGTTAAGAGAGGTATTTTTGGAGCAAATGTTAAATGTAATGTTAAATTTAATGTGTTATTAAATATGTGTCAATGTTTGTATGTTTCTTGTTAAGTTATATTGCTTATGATAACTTGCTAGCTGAAACAGATTATAATTAATATAACATAAATTAAGCTGTCATCCCTATTCATTGGTAGCATGTACAGTATGCCTGATGACCAGTTTAACTACTGAAGGTTCAACATGGTGATTCACTGTCAGACAGCTGTACAGCAGATGGTTAAATTATTTTTTTTTTTTACAATAGAGGAGCTGTAGATTTGTACTGATCTGTCTTTGAAACCATTCTTGAAATAATAACCTCATGTTGTGTTTTTAATGATACAGTACATTTTAATGTTTTTAATGATACAGAATGGTACAGATAAGTTTTTATATTTCTTATATATTTTTTGAAAATGTTTATATTATTTGTTCTGTTTTCTTATGTTTCAGCTAAACTTACCCTTATTTTATTTCATTATTTATTTCTTATTAATTGTTTTAAAATTTTTAAGGTCACGGGTGGTCATTTAAGCATTTCACTGCATATCGAAAGCTCTTTTCCCACCTCCTCTCAATGAGATTAAGAGCTGCCTCTGGATTTATGTTGAATGAGGTCATAAACATATGTATACTATACAGGCTGCATTTTTAAAAATGTTTCCAGTTGTATAAAATCAACTAGTTGATTACATCATTTTTGGTTTTAAAACAAAAATGTAACTTTTTGTACATATTTAAAAGGGGATATGAAGCAGCCTGAGGATGATGCCCAGAACATACAGCAGATAAAACAGCCTGATCAAACAAAGAAAAGTAATGAAGGTATCTTACGTTTTATGTCTTATGAAATAATCTAGGCTGAAATGTGTTTAGCGAAATAATGATTTGGATTATTTGCAATGTGTTCTTTAATGGGATTCATTGCATTTGTTTTTACAAATCATTGCATTTGTTTTTACATTCTTTCACTTAACTTATGCCTGGTACAGAACTTGTTTAATATCCAGTGATATTAACCATTTAATTACATTTGTCAATTTACTAGGTGGAGATGCAGATAGTGGTAATTCTGAAGAAAAAGATAAAAAGGAAGAAGAAAAGTGTTCTTCAAATGATGGTAATTTAAATAGACAGGTTTTTCTATTCCATTTGCATTTATTCAATCCACAGCATCTTCAGTAACCTCACAGCCACAAAAAGTAATATATTTGACCTATTTTTATATTATTGTCATTTTGCATTGTTCATCCTTATTTAACCAGTCTATTGTTTACTTAATCTAAAGGTGAAAGACATCAGGAAGAGGACAGTGAAGTTCCTTCTTCAGGAAAAAAACATGAAGGTAAGAGCTCAGAAAAGAAACATGTTAAACGTATATACTGTTAAATCTAATGTGGCATTGAATATGTGTCAATGTTTTTATGTTTCTTGATAAGTTATATTGTTTATGATAAATTGCTAGCTGAAACAGATTATAATTAATATAACATAAGTTAAGCTGTCATCCCTATTTAATGGTAGCATTTATGCCTGATGACCAGTTTAACTACTGAAGGTTAAACATGGTGATTCACTTGTCAGACAGCTGCACAGCAGATGGTTACAGTACATTTTTTTTTTCACAATAGAGGAGCTGTAGATTTGTACTGATCTGTCTTCGAAACCATTCTTGAAATAATAACCTCATGTTGCGTTTTTAATGTAGGACAGAAACCTGAGGACACCGATACAGAAGTGCATAACCAGCAGAAGGAGATTGAAAAATGTGTGTATCTTGTGCATTTAGGGATTCTACACATATCACACTATCAAAATGAGTGATATTTCAAACTGTGAAATAGATTTTGAATACATTTTAATTGATAGACACAATTGAAGTCAGCGGTCAGTCTAATGATCAAGAGGACCTTGACGCGACAGATGAGAAGTGCATCAAACCCAGGAATGAAAATAATGAAGTGCTACAGTCTGGAGAGGGCCTAAGAAAGAGGAGTTCTAATAAGAACCAAACAATAGGTATAATGTACTGAATATGCCCCTCCCCTATCTCTATCTTACTCTTTGTCTCTCTCTCTCTCTCTCTCTCTCTCTCTCTCTATCTTTCTGTCTGACTTTAAATTTCTCTGTTTTTGCATAACCTATTTAAACAACTTTTTCACACAGTAATTAGACAATTGACTGATAGGCAATTTGATGGACATTTTTTAAACCACTTGAATCGAGAATGAAAGTGTATATGAACACTGAATTATTTATTTATTTATTTATTATGAAAAAATCCCTGGCAGATGGTTAATAAAGACTTATTTATTTATTTGTTTATTTATTGCTATTGTCACACAGAACAAAAGGGAGAAGGTGACCACATTGAAAAAAGAGGTATCCCACCTACTGCTGATACCTCCAGTAAGTATTGTTTTTGACATGGTTTTATATAGCCATTAGTCCACCTTAAGCAAACAACAGTTGTTATGCAAATTATTCATAAATATCATTCAAAATCTTTTGTATAGCTTTGTTGTTAAAGACATACGATTATTTTCTGTCACACAGGGTGGTTTGTGTTAAAAGCGATATTACTTACCCTGATTACTTTTTTGGTTTGGTGGCTTTGGCAAACCACACCTCCATCCTTGCAAAAACATTTAAACTTGCTGGAGGTGTTCCGTCAAGAAATGGACAAGGTTCAAACCAGTTTTCCGAGTCAGCGCCGTGAACTTTGGAGGAGAAGCAGAATCCACCTCCAGAAACATCTCAATCTGACTGATCCGACTGAACCAGTGAGTCTCATTCTAACCTCTGGTAGTGGGGCTGAGAAGACTCTGGGCTGTCTGGCTCAGCAATTAGCTGCAGCATTTTCTAAGGCTCTCAACTCCACATTTCTGGGTATTGATGGAACCAGCAAAACTGCACAAGACAGCGACCAGGTTAAGCTGGACATTGATAAAGCACTGAAAGAGGCATTTGAGGGCGGCAAACACGCAGCAGTTATTCATCGGTTTGAAGAGCTTCCTCCTGGATCTACACTCATATTCTACCGATATTGTGATCATGAGAATGCTGCATTTAAGAAAGTTTTCTTGGCTTTTACTGTGATGCTTCAGGAAAAGATGGATTTCCAACCTAATGTCAGTCTTGGAATGGTGGAAGAGCATGTGCAAGACTATTTAAAAGAGAAGTTTGTCTTATCTGACAGGATAGCTAAGTTTAACCAGATGGATTTGGACAAGCTAGGGGGTCTGTGGAGCAGAATCTCTCATGTCATCCTACCGGTAACTGCAGAGCAGAAGATCGAACAGCATGGTTGTCAAACGTAAAAGGGAAATTCTGTGAACTGAACTTGTGGATTATTTTAGTTAACATGGAGAAAAATCTACATGGATCCACTGAGTCGTAGTTTTAACAGATTTTACACTGTGTGTGTCTGTGTGTGTGTGTTTCTGTGTGTCTGTGTGTGTGTCTGTGTGTGAGAGAAAGACTCATGATACTTGAATTAAGTTTAAAAATATGCCTTAAGGTGACCAAATTAAAGTTTGTATAGCTTGAAATTATATAAGGTTAAGGATTTTTTAATCATGCATTATGAAATGTAATTTGAAATATTGCAAAACATCTTGCTATTTAATCATTTTAAGCTTCTGACTGCTCAGATGTCATTTAGCGTTTAAAAAACATTGGTGTTAGGAATACATGGATGGTTATTCTGTTTTCTTCGTAACTGTGCTTCATTTTGCAAAGTTGTAGACTCCTCCTGTGGGGTATGAAATGGAAAGTAAAATTACATGATTAGATTTAAAATTAAATATATATATTTTTTTCTGCAGGGTATATTAATAAATCCAACTTAATTGGACCTAGCTAAAAAACACAGTATATGCATTATATTCTTAATAAATGATGTGTGATTGTTTTGCATATTTTGTTGATCATATTCATAGTATGAATTTCATATCAAAATGCACATACTGCAAAAGTTCACATAATTTCTAAAATAAAATTTATAACGTTGAAGCGAAGAAGGCAAATATAGTATCAAGATAGATGTAATTGGACTGGATGTGTATGTCATTGTGTTTTTTGGTGATAGAACTCACACCTATGAGCTCTTAGTTACTCTGTTTGACTGGCCACTAAATAAAGTCTAAAAACCTCAATAATTAAAAAATAAACAAATATATGCATTGAATCTATAAATAATACAACTTTAAATAAGACATACATTCCCCATTATGATTATTTCAGCATCATTTTATCATGCGCTTCTTAAATCGACTGCTAGACTGTAAACCGCAAGATTTGACAGTGTACTGCGCATGCGTCATGTCTTAAATCGATTGCTGGAAAAAATTTTATTTAACTTGCAGTACTTGCATATCAGCTTGAAGTTTAACCTGCACCATAAGTGAAATCAAAATGTTGAATAAAAGCAATGTTATGAACAGTTTTGTGGTGGATTTAGTAATCTCTAAACTGAATATTTTTACTGAGATTAGTTTAAGTTTCCACCGATAAAATAATAGAGCTGAAGTAGTATAAGTGAATTTTAACGTGCTTGAGTCGTTTTACGACAAACTTAATCTTTATCTGATTTACTTATTCGATTTCTCATCTTTGATACACTCTCTGATTACCTAACAGTGTCTGCCAAATGCCAAAATGTAAGAAGTACAACTAATGTAAATGTAAGATACATTTACATTAGATTATTTTTTAAAATAAATTATGCAAAGTTCTGCCGTACAGAAAGACATGTACGTGGGCTTCAACCTGAAATAATAACATCACTGATTACATTAAAGCTGATCAGTTTATTTTTAGCTTTAACCTTTTAAATATTTCTACAAATCTCTTTAACTGTCAATGACCTGTACTTCCTCTAGTGTAGTATATGCCAGTTCAACGTGTCGTGTACAGTGGACTTGAGTCTATTATGTATTAAGTGTATAGCAATTGCTGCCTGGCCAACAGAAAAGTCAGCAGTTCAGAAGGGTCAAATTATTGGGCTGCATCAAGCAAAAAAGACAGCTAAGGAGATTTCAAGTTACTGAAAGCGGATGAAGAACTTTTCACCACATTATCAACACCTAGAGGGGAAGAAATTGTGGAAGGAATGTGGTTGGGGAAAAATTATTAATGAAGATCATTTAAACATTTGGCGAAGTTGCATGGTTGAATAATTTAACAGTAAAAAACATAGCTATGTTTAATAGTGGACGTATAATCAATTTCATACACACATAATGGGATAAGAACTCAATGGATTGGGACTAAACAGCTGTGTGTCCATAAGAGAATCACTTGTTAGTGAGACTAATGAGGGGTGGGGGGGGGGGTTCAATTTGATAGGGAGCATAAAGATTGGATTATTAAACAACCATGTGGTCTCATGAGTCCAGATTTACCCTGTTCTAGAATAATGGGTGTATCAGGGTAAGAAGGGAAGAGTGTGAAGCGATGCACCCATCATGCATAGTGTTCATTGTACAAGCCTCTGAAGGAAATGTTATGATCTGGGGTTGCTTCAGTTGGTCAGGAATAGGCCCAGTAACGTTATGCAGTGGATGACCTGAATGTACTGAAAGATCATGTCATTACATCTGTGGGGGTTTTCTTTCCTGATGGAACAGGCATATTCCAGGATTCAATTTGTGGAAAAAAAAAAATGTTCTGGGAGCATAAGGAATCCCTTTTACACATAAAATGGCCACCACATCGTGTGCTGTAATCAAATCTAAAGGCGACTGAACGAAATAATACAATATGCGACCCTTTTTGAGCAGGCAGTATACAGTATATCGCTACAACATCTATGCGGACTGATGTGTGACGCATGATGTTTCCGGAAATGACTGGTGTTCACGTAAATGTGCCCCCTAGAAAACCTTTCCCACTTTCCTTTTACCAGTAGTTAGTTGTGTCGAATGAACTTTAACTTTTATTAGAATTGGTCTGCTTTAATGTGGATCTAATGGATCTTACTGATGCGGAAACTGTCGTAAGAAGAAGCACCAGACAACGAAATAAAGGTTTGTCTGCGTAGAGAATAAACCAAATGATCATGTTGCAGTGTTAGCTTTTTAGCTCGCTTGTAGTTTGTGCACGGATATGAACTTTTTCTATGGACTTATGATTATGTACGATGGCTGATGACAGCGCTAATTATTAAAAGGATAAATTTGGTAAATAGATGAATTGAATTGTTGGTCTTCGTAGATTTTTCTATACTTTTGCGATCAGGAAGCTGTATAAATGAGCTGGGCAGTTAAGGTTAGTTTCGTTTTGCGCTTGCTTCCAATAACTTAATCGAAACTGGTGCAGATGAAGCAGGGTGCAGGGTTTATGACGAAGAAAAGCAGGAGCTACTGATTAGACTGAATATATAGAACACAAACAGTAACGTTATTTCTGTTGTGTGTTTAGGAGCCATTGAGATTGATCTGCAACCGAGAGAAGCTCTAAAGAGGAAGAGAGACGTCACAGTTGTTACTGGCCCTGAAATAAATAACACTGATGAAGGTGAGAGATTTCAGTTTCCTTATTCTGTGCGTGTTTATGCAGCGTTTATTGATGAGATATAAAGCACACTGGCTTAGGTTTTAGCCAATGAACATTTTATCACTCTATTTGTTGCTGTACAAACAAGTTTTATGACTGTAATGTCATCCATCCTGTAATGTAACGCAACCATTATCATGTCACTGCTAATATAATATATTTAAATTCTAAGACGATAAAAAGCATATTTGTCACAAGTATTAGTCATCTCTTACGGATTCTTCTCTTCATAAAAGGGACGCATGTGTCACAAGATCGATTCTGTGGTCATTGCATCATTTTTATGTGGATTTGGATATTTGTTTCTGAAGGCTCCACCCACATCCCATTTTTATACATGGTATTTTTATGTTTTAGTCTCTGTCCCAAATCCCATGATGCCACATATCTTAACACAGTTTCCCAGGTCATTAAAATAAAAACAGTCACATAACACTTTAAGTGACTTTTTAAAAGCATTCTTCTTCTTATATCAAAGCTCAGTATTCCTCTTATATGATCGCATAACCCAATTGTAGCTAAAGAACAACAAGTATAGATTGGGAATAACGCTCAGTGGTAGGTTTCTCGCCTGCCATGCGAAAGGCCCAGGTCCAATTCCCAACCAATGCCTAAATCCCAGCCAATGGATGCAGTGCCGGTCCCAAGCCCGGATAAAAATGGGAGGGTCTGAAAGGGCATTCGGCGTAAGACCTGCGCCAAGTGGTGTGTGAATCTGGTGGTCCGCTTGGCGCAGGTCTTACGCCGAATGCCCTTTCAGACCCTCCCATTTTTATCCGGAGCATTTTTATGCTCAACAGGAGCAGCCCGAATACTATCAGCAGCACAGAATGTCAAGAACGAAAACTGTCTACAATGATAAACCAGATACACCTGGCTAGAAAGATACTCTTGGTATATCATTTAGTGAACTCCATGTGCTTATATTTGTGGTAAAATAAGGGAGGAAGTTTTTTTCTTCTGGTTCAAATTTGAGAAGAATAGTATGTTGACATGGAGGGTGGTATCTGGTTGTAGACTTGGATGTGGGGTCATACCTCCAAAATATTACCATTGCATGTCTTCTGATAGCCATCCACAGAGAAATTTTTGCGTCTCTAACCATCATCCCTACTGCGTGGGGCAAAATACACTTGAGTCATCTTCCAGACAGATTCCTCGCAACTGTGTTTGTTTTAAACTTCATAATTATTACCCTATGAGTGGGTATTGGAATTATCAAGCATTTTATAGATTTTGACTGATTTATGAAGGGTTATACATTTCCCCTTTCATTTATGTACTTTCCAAACTTCCTCATGTTGATGGATTACTAAGGGAATTTGACCCTTGTGCATTATACCCTGGTAAAACAGGAAGTCATGGACTTCTTTTAGCAATAAAATAAATTGGCTTCAATGGAATCCATTTTTTCAGCGTTATTGTAAGCTAATTAACCTCTAACTCATGGAGTTTACTTTATATAACAAGCTTGTTTTTTCTTAGTGACTGTGTTGTGCATTACTTGTATTATAGTAAATTGATTATAAATTAATATTTTAAACAGGTCCACCTGATAAGATTTCAAAGATTCAGTTGGCAAATGATGCAGGAGATGGACTTGAGAATGGGGACCAAAATAATACTGTGGAAATGGATGTGGAGGACGATGAAGATCAGAACCATGACATGAGTTCTGAGGATGAAAGTGAAAATTGTGAGGCAGACATGAAGAGTAAGACTTTTAATACCACCTTTTTTTTAATTGAGTTAAGTCAGTTAGGAACATGTTTGATGGATGGCAAGAGGTTTCATACTGACCATCTGTGTGTCTGTGTCAGCAAAACCTTTAATCCAGGAGGACAATATCTTCAGAACAATGCATGTGGGAAATCTGGAAACTGAGAAGATGAAGACATTTCCACGGCAGCAAAGAAATGCACACCTAAGGTCACCGGTGTCAGAGCTCCCCAAACCGACCAAGTATGGAGTCACAAAATGTGGTTCTCAGATTTCATTAAAAGGTTTGTCAAAATGTGTTTTTTAATATATAACTTTATATATGTTGCTTTTATAAGGCTACAGTATGATTGCTCCCTAAACATATTTCCGTTAAATATTCCATTTAATTTTCTCATGGACAATTGTTTTTCTCTACAGAATCCTCCAGAACAGGTTTTGATTCTTTCAATCTCAACCCACTGGAGACCAGCCCAGACACTGTGACAGTGAGGGGCAGCATAAGACAGTATCGGAACAAAATGGAGGAAAAAGCCAGAGGTCAGAAACAATACATTCAGTGTACCAAGCAGCATTATCTTAGACTGTAGAGTCCACAAATGTTCTAGCCTGTAAACATGTAATGTCAAATGCTTATGCTCGAAATATAGCCCAGAAATGTACTCATAAATGTACATGTATAAATATCATGCACTCTAATTTTTGTATTGCCCTTATTGTATTTTTTTTTTACATAAGTCTAAAGTGTTAACAAAGATAAACATGAAGCTTGAATGGTGTAATTATTATTATTTTTTTTGCCCACATCAAACACAGATGCATAGGAGTTAGGTATATGCTTGCTGAACATGGGAGATTAGATAACAGACATAATACAAGGTGACACAGAATAACGGGAATTTTTGAAATGCGTATTGG
>JAQMYJ010000040.1:13081221-13091414 GCA_030014305.1 Clarias laeviceps | reverse complement strand
ATAAATACATAAAAATAATTAGCACAAAATATAAAGTAAAAATAAAACAAATTAACCTGCACTTTACCTTTAAAAAAGTAAATATAAAAAAGTACCTTTAAAAAAGTAAAAATAAATCCCGACAGATAAGTGTTTCCGTTTATGCGCGCATAATTTGACACCGTGCAGGTTCTCACACACACACGCTAAAGCCGAGAGAGTGTGTGTGTGTGTGAGAGAACCGGCACGGTGTCAAATTACGCGTGCACACATAACGACAAGCTGAGGGAGAAAATGGATTTTTTTACCTTCTAATGAGAATTTCTTTTGCTTTACACGCACGCACACACACGTTATAAGAAACAGTACACGTGCTTACAAACACAAAATAAAATGTTTTACACACACACGTGGTCACATTGTTATAGTAAACAGTACACGTGTGCACCGATGTTGATTATACCAGTAAGAGACGAGCAAACTAGGACCCAGCGGGGGAGACAATTACCCACAATTCCGCAGCGCAAGAGAGAGAAAAAACATTGGCTCAGTTGTGATCACATGACCCGCGGAGTCAAAACAAGAAGCGCATGCGTGATACTTGGTTTTTCAAGTCAAAATTTATTTAAAATCTTTGCTCGTATTGCGGAACATTTGCAAACCGCGTTAATCGCAATCCAAGGTTTCACTGTATGTATACACACACACACCACTCAAAAGTTTGAGATCACTTTCTAACTCCAGGGCCTTTGAACAGTTAATGTTGATATGTATCTGTTACTGATGATCTGTAAAGCCTTCAAGACGAGGTTAGAGCTCTAATACGAGGTGCTGTTAATTGGTGACTTTTGAGGCTGGTAACTCTAAATGAACAGCAGATATAAAATAAATAAAATAAATATAGCCACCTTCCTAATATTAAGTGGGTCCCCCTTTTGTCACAATAACAGTAATGCACTGTATGTTCTTACACGAAAGTTTCACTTGCTGCCTAATATATCCCACTCACTTCCAGCTGCCATTGTAGTGAGATATTGAAAATGTAGCTACTATGAGAAGGGCCAAATTGTAATGGTTAGACAACCAAAGTCAGAGCAACTCCAAAACTGCAGCTCTTGTGGAATGTTCCCAGGCTGCTGTAGTCAGGACTTACCAAAAGTGATCCAAGGAAGGAAAACCGGTGAACCCCTGATAGGGTCATAGGTAGCCATGGTTCACTGATGCACATGGGGAGCGAAGGCTGGCCTGTGTCGCTCGATCCAATAGAAGAGCTACTGTAGCTTAAATTAAGAGAAAGGTCAGATTGAAAAGAAACATGTCAGAACACACAGCACATTACTGTTTTGGTGGCAAAAGGGGAGACCTACTTAATATTAGGGTGGTGGTCATAATGTTATGGCTGGTGTGTGTGTGAGAGTCAGTGTAGTGAAAATGTCATGGTCATGTAAAGTATAAAGATGTTCAGGTCTCAAGAGATTAATGTTTGTTTTATTTATAAACTTTTTATCTTCAGTTTCAGAAGGAATATCCTGACATCTACTCTCGCCGCTTTCCCACCACAGAGAGTGAGGCACAGCTTTTTGCAGACAAACCAAAGATCAAGCCACCAATGTTGATTGGCATTAGGAAGGCTAAAGCTTTTAGTATTCGAAACTGAATAACTCTGAAAACGTGTTGTATTGGTGTCTAATTGAGTGTTATGTGGTTATGTCATGGATGCATTAAGATTATGTAACTTGTGTGTCATCCTTTAGAGTCACTGCTAATTCTTATTGGAATTCCATGAAGTTCTCACTGTTGGGCATCAGACAAACTGCAGCTACTTTTGTGTTTGTGTTAACTCGCCTAGGAAGAGCAGGAAGGCTAGTGGTCCCCATAACTGGGATTATTTTTCGTCATTCTATTTGATGAGATGGAAGTGTTTTTGTCATGCCATTTAAGGTACGACACTTATTGTTATTATTTTAATAATTTTTCTCACCTTTATTTATTGTATGCCTTACAATCATGGGAGCTTTGAAACAGATTCACTTCCAAATGCATAAAGTAAAAGCTATATCAGAGTTAGTTTTAGTGTCCATATAAGCATTCTCTGTTGATATTTTGGGAATTTTAACTCTGGTGCCTTTGGGAAAACTAAGCCTCTCTAACTGGTGAGTAGAATTTTATATGAAATGTTTACAAAAGGATTATCAGCTATTCATTTAAGCAAGGTTTTTTTTATAAACCAAATGAAGGTGTCTTGTTTTATAATATTATTATTGGTCTATTTTATTTATTTTATAGTACTCCTCTCCTCATGTAACCGTTTTTGTCTCCTCATATTTTAATTTGTGTTCTTATTAGTTTGTTTTATTAGTTTGTGAGCTCATTTTTGTTTTACCATTCTTTATGAATACATGCTGAATACCTGTACTTCCAGCAAAGTAACTTGAAATTAAACAAAACTAAATTCACACTCATGCTCTGGAGGTTTTTTTTAGTTATAAAAGGGATGGGAATCACCAAGGACTAGGCAGTATGATGTAATCATGATACCAAGGTGCCAATTTGATTTGCATTACGATTCTGTCAGCAATTCAAGATTTATATAAAATATTAAAAAATATATATATAAAATTCTATTTATTTAGTTTTTTAGATTTTGTTCCAAAACAAACTTAAATAATTTGCTCCTACCACACAAGACACTGTGCTGCCGTCAATAGTGTGAATAGTTTAGAGCTAGAACATGAATTGCCACACACAATAATCGTGATACTCTAGTTAATAAATTTTTCCGCCAATCTCTATTAGACAGTTTTCTTTGTTTATACTATGCTTTGCTTTATAATTACGTACAGTTTTAGGTTTGCTAAGCAAATGCATCTTTAGTTTAAACCCACTATGCAATAGATATGATTTTTTGCACTGTTGTCCTCCATTTAGATAGTTAAGCTCTAGCATTATTTTTGTATTTTAGTATTATTTGCTTGAGTACATTGTTCTGATATTAAAATATACATGAACCCAAATTCCTTTATGCTGCTACTGAGGTCTGCTCTGGGCCAATAAAATAAAAATAAGATGACATTAATTTAATGCCATTTGACCTTTATTGAATTTGCTTTAGTGGTACGCACCAGTGGGTTACTTGGAAAACATTTCTATTCATGTTAGGCTCTATCTTTGATAGGCTCCAGGCAGTATAGATGATGAGCGAGTGAATGTTTATTCCCCTGGTTAAATACATTTCCTCATGTCATCTTATCTCTGATGACAATGTGACAAGTTGAAAAAGACAGATCACAGAGTGGATTAGCCTTTACTAACTTGTCCTTAGCCCTTACTTACTTCACAGAGGGGGTTGGGTTTCTTTAAAGACTGCTTTCTAAATGTTGGCAGGCTGCAGATTCTCTGTTAAACAGATATTTCAGAAAATGGAAAGAGTGGAAGATATTTAATGTACGAGTACACTGTCTAGTCTTCCCTCCTCACCTTATACTATGTTTCTTCTTCCTGGTACAATCTGAATTCCTCCAGACATCTGAAACTTTTTATTTCCAAGGGCACACCAATCCCGCAATCAGGAAATAACAACATCATGAGAGTATGTAAATTTTATTTTAAATTAACAAAAAAACATTTCTTTACCATCACTTTGATCCAGGTACAATGCAGGCTCATTACTCGCAATACTTCATTGTGCTACAAAAATGTTTCATTTTTTATACTGCTGTCCTTAGTTGATGAAGATTTCACATAAGAAATAGGATTTTCTATGTGCCTTTACATCTACTCGGTGTCTGATGTTACCGCTGTATACTTTGAATTTAAAAAAAATATAAAGTCTCTGATCAGAAAAATACTCAATATTAATAATTAATAAGGAACACAAATGTTTCTATAATTTCATACATTTGTAAACACATTGCCCAATTTAATACAAGGTCAATTAATAAAAACCAACAGGAAGCCAATCTAATCCTCGGAACAACGAGAAGTGAACAGCTAAAATGCAACCTGGTTCAAAACAATAGCATGTGAATTCAAGAACAACAAAATTATGAATTTTATTAAAACCAGAGTAAAATTCAACAGCTCCCTCATGCATTTCATGCAAAGGAGAACGTTTTGTATGGCATGTAGAGGAAAAAAAAAAAGTCTAGCACCTTTAATGAACCATACTACTGAGTATTTACCTGAGGGGTGTTTAAGCCCAAAATCTACAATTTGCTTAAATAATGTTCCTTAAAGCCTTTTTTTCTGTGCCCCAATTTGTTTGTGGTGCTGAGTTCATCCTGATGGCATCACAGAAAAATCGAGAAATAAAATGTAGCCTATTGCAGTTAACGTAGCCCTATGTGCCTAAGACTACCCTGCGTATAACAACGCTAAAATCATCTCAAGCTGAATTCTTGAACATGACAATGAGTTCACTGTACTCAAATTGCCACCACAGTCACCAGAGCTCAATCCAATAGAGCACCATTGGAATGCACAATCTTGTTTTCATTACCAAGTTACCATAACGGGAATTTATGCTCATTATTGGAGTCCTTAGGGCAGGAGTTAAGGACCCTGGCCCTGGTCTTTTCAGAGGCAATAATCAGTCTGCAAGTCATTTGTTACTGATCAGTTTGAATAACTGAAAATATCTTTTTTTTTTTATTATTGAGCTGCAGCTAGATTATATGCACATAATCTATGTACATTCCCTTAGATGGATAATCTTTTTTGAATGTCACAAAAAAATGTAAAGTTAAAATGAAAGTCAAATAAAATTGATTAAGCTTGTATCTTCAACAAATGTAACTGTATGAACCATGATAATGCCTGAAACCTTCCATTTGCTGAGAGCACTCTTTTACATTTTAAAATGCATTTTTATGCACAAATATATAATTATTTTCTAGCTGAAAAAAAATATATATCAACAACATCAAAAGATGGCTCCTGTCTTGTCCACAGGAAAGCCCTTCTCATGCATTTTAGTGAGATGCTTTTTTCAGTGATGTTACATTCGAAGAGGGATGAATTTTGGTCTTCCTTGAGATAGCTGGTACTCCTGTTGTTTGATGATTTTTAAACACTGGCCCAAAACCTTAAAAAAAAAAAAAAAAAAAATCTCAGCCTAAAATAAGAAACAAATTATACATACTATATATGTATTGACCTATATGTGGTTCTTCCTCAAACTGTGGCCACAAAATTATATTGAAACACAATATTGTATAGAATGTCTGTGTGTGATGTGGCATTACTACTGCTTTTCACCAGAGTCCCAAACCTTAGCATGACAATTCCCTGTGCACAAAGCAAGATCCATGCAGACATGGTTTACCAAGTTTGAAGTGGCCTACACAGAGCCCCTGACCTAAACCTCACTGAATGCTTTTGAAATAAAATGGTATATTATAACTATTATTTGTCACATATACATTTCAGCTAGGACTGCAACAACAAATCGATAAAATCGATTACTAAAAGTGTTGGCAACGAATTTCATAATCGATTCGTTGTGTCGCGCGACGTGGAGACATTTGCTTATTTTAAAAAAAACTTTAGTTGAGCGCGGAGCGGAATGAACACACTCGGTCTCGCGCACTGATGCTAGCAGAGTTCGGCGCCTCATAGACAGGGCGGAGGTAGAGGAAAGATACATGGCGGAGCCTGCTGGGTCTTACTGGTATAATCAACATCCGTGCACGCGTCCGTACTGTTTACTATAACACTGTGACTGTGTGTGTGTAAAACATATTTTATTTTGTGTCTGTATGCGTGTGTGTACAGCGCGCGTATAAAGCAAAAGCAAGTTTCATTAGAGACGTTAAAAATCCATTTTCTCTCTCTGCTCAATGCTTAGGCTGTTATTTGCCTGCTGTGTGTGCGCGCGTCATTGGACAGCGTGCCTCACACACACAGACCCCTCCTACTTTCACCTTCACAGACACATTCTTTCTCTCTGCTCTACACAGAAACACTGATTCTTTTCAAAGGTAAAGTGCAGGTTAATTTGTTTTATTTTTACTTTACAGCAGTGATTCCGTTAGTGTGTTTTTAAAAATTAAATTTGGTTCAGGAGTGTTTTGAAATACCTGCTTCCGGAACGAATTATGCTCGTAATCCAAGGTTCCACTGTATATGTTTGGTAGATGTAAAGCATACTTGTCTATGTTTTTTGTGTTAGTCCATTTTTATTTTATTATTATTATTATTATTATAACAGCTCAAGATGGTTTTAATCCGATTAATCGGGGAAAAAATTATCGACAGATTAATCGATTATTAAAATAATCGTTAGTTGCAGCCCTAATTTCAGCACAGTATATCCCAGCACCTTAAAAGGCAGGGGTCCAAGCACATATCAGATAGGACAGATAAAGTTAAGGGCCATGTTCAAGGATGCAAGAGTTGGCAGCTTGGTGGTGTGGGGGCTCTAACCCCCAGTGTTTTGACTAGAAACCCAGTGCCTTCCTTACTTACTTATTGCCTTACCACTGAGCCAAATTCAAATTCCATAGCCACACTGCAAAATCTACAGGAGCCAAGGGGGACTGGAATGGGATTCAAAAAGCTCACATGCAAGTATTGTTTTAGGTGTCCGCAAACATTTGGCTCATGAAGACATGGACTTCACAAGAACTCCAAGGAGTGCTGTGGTAAGTGGCACCAAGATATTAGCAGTCCTGTAAGTTGTGAGGTGGGGACTTGTTTGTCCAGCACATTAGATTAGACACAAGATAGATTCTTGATCACACTGAGTTCCGGAAAACGTGGAGGCCAAATCAACCCATCGTCAACACTGTCATGTTCCCCAAACCATTCCTGATCAAATTTGCAGTGTATCAGGGTGCATCATCTTGCTAAAAGATGCCATGGCCATTCGGGAACATACATCGGCCATAAATGGGTGTACAGTGGAACCTCGGATTGCGAGTAACGCGGTTTGTGAGCGTTCCGCAAGATGAGCAAATCTTTTAAAATAAATTTAGACTTGGAATATGAATAAGTCTTGGTTTACGAGTACCGAGTATCATTAATCACGCATGCGCTTCATGTTTTGATGCAGAGCGTCGCATGATCACAATTGAGTCAATGTTTTTTCTCTCTCTTGCACTGCGGAATAGTGGGTAATCGTGTCCTGCTCGGTCTTAATGTGCTCTTACTGGTATAATCAACATCCGTGCACGCATTTACTGTTTACTATAACAGTGACCACGTGTGCGGGTAAAATATCTTTTATTTTGTGTTTGTATGCGTGTGTGTACAGTTTATTATACCACACCTGTGTGCGCGCAAGTAAAGCAAAAAAAGTCTCATTGACTCAGCCTGCACCGTCATTGGACACCGTGTCCCTTCACATATACAACACACGCATACACCCCTCCTCCACTCGTTTTCACACAAACACACTCTCTCTCTTTCTCTCTCCCTCTCTAATGGAAACACTGCTCTGTTGTGAATCTTTTCAAAGGTAAAGTGCAGGTTAATTTGTTTTATTTTTACTTTACAGCAGTGATTCCGTTAGTATGCGCTCACGCAAGTGTCATTAACGATGTTCCTTGTTAATTTTTCTTTCCATTAGTGTGTGTGTGTGCATGTGTGAAAAACTCAAATAAAAGAGGAAGAAGGGTTACTGTGTAAGACGAGAAGATAGAGAGGGGGGGGGGGGGTCTAATTCCAGCTAATTCTAATTTACAGCGCCTGCATGCATAAACGGAAACACTCATCTGTCGTGATTTATTTTTACTTTGTTTTGTTACTTTTAAAGGTAAAGTGCAGGTTTATTTGTTTTATTTTTACTTTATATTTTGTATTAATTATTTTTATGTATTTATTTTTGGGCTGTGGAACGAATAATTTGAGTTTCCAATATTTCTTATGGAGGAAATTCACTTTGGTGTACAAGTGTTTTGAAATACGAGCCTGCTTCCGGAATGAATTATGCTCGTAATCCAAGGTTCCACTGTACTTGGTCTGCAACAACATGTAAGTGATATATGATATCAGCTGTCCAGCAGAGGTCAGCATGAGCACTATCACTGGTCTGCAACTATGCACCCCTATATACTGTGTACACACACATACAGCGCCTGTGCTCATAAACGGAAACACTCATCTTTCGGGATTTATTTTGCCTTTTGTTTTAAAGGTAAGTGCAGGTTAATTTGTTTTATTTTTACTTTCTGTTCTGTCATAACTGACACTGTTCTGTCATAGCCAGCTGTAACTGTTTCAGCCACTTGAGCTACAGTAGCTCCTCTGTGGGATTACATGAGAGGGGCTTACCTTCGCTCCCCATGCACACAAGTGAGCCTTGAGCCCCCATGAACCTCTTGCAAGTAACAAACACTGCATAGTGGGAATACCCCAAAGGACCAACAGACCTTTATAGAGGCTCTCAACCCAGTCTTCAAGCAATCACAATTTGGCTCTTGTCAAAGTTCATCAGATCCTAACTCTGGCCCATTTTTTGGTTCCAAGACAACTTCAAAAACTGACAGTTCATAAATTGTAACAAGATAGTCAATGTTATTCACTTTACCTATCGGTAAGTTTAATATTATGGATGGCATAACATGCTGGCTATGACACAAAAATGGCGCCAGGATGCACTGTGGAAAAAAGGCAAGCTGAGTGCAGAGATGGTGTGATGATCTGCCCATGTTCTGCAGGGAAACCTTGGGTTCTGGCATTTCTGTGGATGTTACTTTGATACATAAAACCTAATCTAAAAATCTAAACATTGCTACCAATCAAATTCCCACACTTTCATGTCAATTCGATCAAGCATCTGTGGGATGCGCCAGATAAACATGTCCAATGGATGCCATATCTCGCAACTTATAGTACGCAGAGAATCCACCACTAATGTATTGGCGCCAGATACCACAGCACACCCCCAAAAGTCTTGTAAAGTGCATGCTTTGACATTTTAGAATTGTGTTGTAAAATGTCATACAGAACATAAACAATATGATGCCTGTGATTTTATTATTATGGCTGATTGGTGTACATGCCGGATAGGAAACTATCCTGGTCGATTACCATCAGGTATTAATTGACTACTAGCTAGGACATATCTATGAAGCTGTACAATCTTCTAAACTAACTAAAACTATGAAACATGAACAGAATGTTCATTGTCCAATCATGAGAAACATACTGTTGAACTTAGTGTGTTTTACCTTTCTTGTGTCTTGGGGAAGAATGACACCATCATCCCAAAGTCTGCCTGATGAGAAGATTGCTGAGCTCTCTTCTTTAAGCCTTAACATAAATACGAAAAACAGTAATCACTGACAATTCTTGTTCACTAATTATTTATATTACTATGCAACAAACTATCTGGATAAAAAAAATAATTAACCAAGCAAATAATTAAGAGCCTTCCAATGGATAGTTGCTGCAGTAATTTTATGTTTCACCTGACAAGTTATTTAATCCTAACTAATGCAGTGAGTAGCATCTCATTGCTTAAACAACCATGTCAGAATACATATTCTGTGGTCGTGGCAATGATGTTTCTCTGCTTCAGAAGGGTCAAATTAATGACCTGGATCAAGAAAAGACAACTAATGACAATTATTTTCAAGAAATAAAAATGATCTTTGGGACGTGCTGGAGAAGACTTTTCACAGTGGTCTGATTCTCCCATTAACAATACAAGATCTTAGAACGCAAGATTGACAGCACTGCATTAATCAAAGCAAAAGGCAGTCCAATGAAATATTAGTGTGTGACATTTCTTTTTGCCAGGCAGTATATAATATACCAATTCTGTGAAAATTTTGTACCTTTGCAACCATTAATTCTGAGTAAAATTATTAAAATGATTAAAATTACTAACATTTAAATTTATCTGGTTTATTCCAGAACGTTTTTTTTTTTTAATAACACTGGTGGATGGATCATTAGATAAAATAATGGTCACCTGCAGAGCAAAGAAGTTAAGTGTACAGGTGTCTCTTACTGCTTATTAATGCGTGTAGCCTCCTCTTCATCCTGCACCAAAACATCAGCATGGCCTGGGGCTAAAATCGACACTCTAGCATTAGGCCACAGAAATAGAAAGTTGGGGTCAAAAGCCCTTCCACACTAAAAAAGGAAAGAGAAAGAAATAAAAGTTTGTTTTTTTTTGGTTTATTTAAAAAGTCAATTCAATTCAATTTTATTTTATTTGTATAGCGCTTTTAACAATTGTCATTGTCGCAAAGCAGCTTTACACAATC